>CM028882.1:26672332-26774832 GCA_016801885.1 Toxotes chatareus
CAACATTCCTGCTGACTCTGAGTCAGTTTCAGTTCAGATTCTGTGCTGACGGAGGGATACACCTGTCAGCGACCTTTAAAGAGGATTCTTCCTATTGGCTTAGCCAGCTATGATGTCACAGTGACAGCATTTGTCTCCCAGCACAGAAAAGAAAAACAAGGACACAGTTTGATCACAGACGTTTGGTCTGAGTCCGATGTTTGAACCCTGAAGCTAAAACGTCCCTGATTCTATTTAACCAACGCAACAACATGACAACACCCAAACAACAACACAAAAAGCACAACAACACACCATCAGATTTCACATCATCCTGCTCACAGGGACCAGAGCTGTGGACGGGTAGACAGACAGTGGACGGGTGGGACCAAATCACAGGTTCAGCTGTCCACATAGTTTTGGTCATGTGTTGGACGTGACACATGAAGGTCTCAGAAAAAAGATTTACTGACAGAATCAAAGATCTCAGACGGTTTCAGGAGGGTTTTTAGTTTCCATCGGTCCTCAGACGTCTTTCTGCAGCTCACGCTCGGCTCCCATTGGCTGCGACCAAACTGTCTCCTCCTTGTTTTTTCTTTCTAGCTCAGCAAAAGCCACTGCCCTGTTTTCTGTAAGTACACTGCACACACACAGACACACACAGACACACACTGCTGAGAGATTTTTGCAGCGCAGAAGAACCAGAGCCTGTTGCTGTGTTACAGATCCGCGGCTGAACCCTGTCTCCGCATGGCTCTGGTTTGTCCAGTCAGCAGGTTGTGGACATTTAGCGTCAGCTAGTGTTGCTTAGTGACCAAATGATGTGCAGCTATTTTTTAACCTACATAGAGAAAGTGGCATGTTTGTTATTAAAATCTAAAGTGTAAAATCATTTAACATGAATGTTGAAAAGAAAATTTTCACCATCAAACACGAAACATGACGGAAGGCGGGAAGGAGACAAAATCTTCCCGGACTTCTCTGAACCAAAAGACGACAGAGGAATGATGGGAAATCAGCCGAGTTCAACCGGACCTGAAGTGAACTGACGAGCGTGTTCACGGGGAACACAGAGCTCCAGTCTGACTCATGTCCACCAGCATCATATCTGATCTCTGTGAACATGGACAGGTTCAACCTGCACTGCAATACAACTGAAGATTATTCAACGTGTTTCACACCTTTATCGCATTAAAAGCAGCACAGGTGATTCATACCTGAGCTTCATCTGAAGGTGCAGTCAGAGGGGTTTTATGTGTCAGTAAATCAAAGCCAGGTGAATGCAGGTAACCACAGACCTCAGATCAGCCATGTGGCCATGTTCAGCCCTGGATGAATTCTGTGGGTTGTTTTGAGCCGGACTCAGATCAGACTCTGACTCTGTGCTGAATGTATCTGGTATATTAAAGTTAGTCCATTAAACAGATCATTAAAATGTTAAAAACACGACACTACACCTGTGAGCAGGTGTTTCTAATCATACATGATAGTAAACCAGTGACAGTGACCTGCACTGAACACTTCTAACTTCAGCACATTTTGCTGACATTTCCCTTCCGATCTGAGCTGATGCTCCATCGTGTGAGGCTTCGCGTCAGAGGCCGACGGCCCGTGGTCGCGTGTTCATCGTGGTTTTTGTATTAATCTGATTTACTGAAGGTAAAATGAGACTCTCTGCACCTTTAGATCAGCAGCTCAGGCCTGTGTGAGTCTGTCAGACATGAATTCGCCCTCACTGCAGAGCCATGTCCTGTATCACGCTCCGCCACGTCTGCCTCGCCACCACGCACTTCCTGTATCTGTGGAACAAGAAAAGACTGGGAAAAAAAAAACCAAGAAGCGGATGAAGGTGTGAGATTTGTTCGCTGGTGTGAACGTGCATTGGTCACTTTACGTTGAAATGATTATTCTGTTCTTTCTTTTTACTTTGAGGAACGACTGACACTGTTTGATGGAACTGAGAGGATTTACGCTTTGTTCTGATTGGTTGAGTTTGAGTTGGAGGCGGGAGGCGGGTTGCTGTGACTAACACCATGATGACACAAAGATTGTTCCATTTGTTTTGTACATTTTGACGTGTTTTATTGTTTTTATTGAATTCTTTTAACATGCAGGGCGACCTCACAGAGGCGTGTCACTGTCAGCGCGTCTGATAGGCTGATGTAACTCCTGTATGCATGACGTCGTGATGATGATGTCACAGATTCACATAACAACGCCGGCAGTTACAGGGTCCTGGCTCACAGGAAGGTCAGGCTGAGGTCAAAGGTCATACTGAGGCCAGACGCGGTGACAGTGACTCACCTGTCACCTGAAGCCGCCCTGCACCTGTACATACTGAACCACTGAATGACAATATAACTATTGTTGTTGTTGTTTTCATATCTGGATGCAGGTGATGTAACAGACGAATGGTGACGTGAATGATTAACCATGAGTTCTAATAAAGAGAATTTCTATTTGCTTTGACTCGACTGTGTCAAACCGTCTCTGCTGCTCCGTCTCCACACGATGGACTCTCACCTCACCTGTGACTGGGTCCAGGACAGTTTAACACTAACCTCTGTACCACCTGAGGTTTCTCACTGGGAACATGTGGGGTGTGTTTACATGTTCAATGTTTCTGAGTGTCCCCCTCCCTTCGTACAGAGTGAGTGTGCTGGTCCGTCCCCTGTCTCCTCCCTCACAGAGGCAGGACCGGACTGTCAGAGCTCAGACTCCTCCACCCGGAGCACAGAGGGAGTTCAGAGGAGGAGAAGCCGGAGGAAATCTGTCTGGTGCTTCATGCTTTGGACTCTTCAGCAGAGAAATGAGCCTGAAGATCAGCAGCTACTGAGACAACAAGCAGACATGGACAAACAGAAAGGTACTGACTTTATTACACCGTCCACATCCTGTGATGAGAGACAGCAGACACACAGTGTAGAGACGTGACAGGAACATCACTGTCTTCACACCACAGCAGGTTAATGTGGTTTTACAGTTTACATGTCAAACACTGCTTCACACGTGAGAACACACGTTTCACATGTGAGTTCTGTGAGAGCAGAAAGTGGATTCAGCGTTCTCTGTTCGTGTTACTTCACACTGCAGCATCTACAGCAGCGTACTCAGCAAACATCAGGCTTTAGAACGTGGTGTGGGCATCAGCCTCTGTATGAGCATGTTGGTTAACGTTCTGTGTGTTTTCTGTCAGAGCTCTGACGTCTGATCACAGCTGTGTTATCGTCTGTCAGAGAACAGTTAGTATGTTATACTTCATGTTTTCATCCTGCTCGTCAACGTTAAACAGTTAAACCTGATCCATCCTCCTGCTGCGTGTGGACTCTTTATCGCTCCGATGGTATGTTAACTACAATCGGAAACACCCGTCAGTCCTCCTCCATCATCCTTCCTCCCTCTCCTCCTCCTCATCATCCTCATCATCACTTCCTCCTCTTGCTGCTCTCAGGAGACTGAGCTAATAGACTGTTTAGATTCAGTAGATCTGTGTGTGTGTGTGTGTGTGTGTCAGCTTCCTGACTGCATGTGCTGACAGCAGCGTGTGTGAACACAGTCTGTGTCAGAAACATTCAAAACATCTAAACAACCACAAACAAACAACAACGGAGACCATTATTCATCCAGTGTCACATCTGTGTCAGGGCGTCACAGCTGTAATTTCTATGATCATGGTTAGCCAGGTCACATGATGTGGACACAGGTGTGGATACCTGAGCAGGTCTACAGGACTGTGAGAAGCTTCCTGCTGATTGGACGACTGAGGCTCAGTCAGTCTGAGGAAACAGCAGCTCGGCCGTATGTTTCTGCTGCTCTATATTTACCAAGATGAAAGAGAAAGCTGCTCCACACCCTGCAACACACACACACACACACACACACACACACACACACACACACACACACACACACACACACACACACACACACAGTGTTTTGTGGAATACCATCTTTCAGTTAATTTGAGGGTTTGGCTTTTATGGTAAAGCAGCTTATATCACTAAAATATACACAGACACACACACACACACTTTTTCTAAGTTTTTTGACTTCAGTTAGAACAGGATGGTCTCTTTTCCTTTCAAAGCGTCTCAGATCTAAATGATTGAAGGTCAGTTCCCCTTCAGGACGGAGACGTGTGTCCTGTGTCCTCCTCTGGACAGTCGAGTCCTTCGGTTTCGTTTGAGTCAAGTGTGAAAAACTCGCTGTTTCATATGAAGTGACAGCGACAGCCCAACACAACACAAACAAGGCTTGTTTGTTTGTTCACACACCTGTCAGTTTGTTTATTTGTTTTCCGTTAGTTGGTTATTTGGTTTATTTTGTTTATTAGTAGGTTTGTGTGTAAGTGCAGAGACACAAACATCAGAAGCTGCGCTCAGTGTTTGCAGTTGTGTAGTTTTTGGTTTTGGTTGTTGACTTGTTGTTGTTGTTACCACAACGAGATTGTGTTTCATTAAAAATGAACAGTGGACCTCATTCACTGTGTGTGCATGTGTGTGTGTGTGTGTTTGTGCGTGTGCGTGTGTGTGTGTGTGCTTTCTGCAGCATCAAAGCCAGAGACAGGAAGTAATGCTGATGGTCAGATAAGCAGCGCCCAGTAACACAAACTGGTCCAGCAGCAGTGTGGAACATGTCGTCCTGTCTCTGAGGTGTCCTCTCAGCAGTACAGTGTTGTGTTGTTGTGTTGCTGTGTTGCTGTGGGTGTGTGAGGTATGTACAGCTCGGTGTTTAAAACAGCAGCGGGCTGATAAGCAGAGCTGTAGGATCCTTAAAATCAGCAGAGAGGAGTTAATCAGAGACTTTTAACCTCCGTCTCCCACTCAGCTCAGAGTGTGAATGGACTCACTCTGTCTCAGTGGACATTAGACACAGTCACTGACTGTGTGGAGTCTTTTCTTTCTGCGTGTCTTACGTTCCCCCTCCCTCTGATGATAATTCAGACCGTTCAGAGATCAGTTCAGTCGAACCTCTCAGCAGCTCATGTTCGAGTCTCCTGTGGCTCAGGAGGAGCTGCTGGACGTCCTTCAGGATGCTCTGTCGGTGTTGAGGAGGTCCCACTCATCCTTCCTGGTGTTGTATTGTCGGTCTGTTGGTTTCACATCCATCAAATCGATGAAGAATTTGCTGTAAATGTTTGCTTGGTTCAGTTTGTTCCACAGGATACTTCCTGTTCCCCAGTTTCTGTGCAGAGACCTTCAGTTTTCATGTGACGTAACAACACACACACTCACACCGAGTCTTTACTCTGCGTTAAACATTAGCAGCGTCCAGCACTTATCAGTGTGTGTCCCGTCACCTCAGGCAGCGACTGAAGGTCAGGACAGGTCATTCACCGATTAACAGGAGAAACAACCTGAGCTGTTCAGGTCCAAACGGATCCGTCAGCTTTTAGAACAAATGTCACATGAACACAGAATCTTCTGTCAGTAACATTTAGCTTTTAGAAGCTAAACAGTTTGACAAAGACTCAGATCAACAGGATCACGTTCACTCTAAATAATGAGACATTTGAGCCTTGAACGTCCCACGGATGGACAGACAAAGAAGAATGTGTGGATCAGGTCTGTCTGTTGTTATCTCTGTGACAGTGGATCAGTGGACAACAGGAAGTGACACACTCAGTGTTCATTCACACACAGACAACAGCTGCTTTCAAAAATAACAAAGATCCAATAGAAAAGACACATTTCCAGCAAACACTCAGAAACAAGTTTAAACTGATGTAAACAGACAGAAGGTCTCAGACACACGACGTGTTGATTCATCTCAGTTTCAGTTCAGTTTGTTTTAATTAGCAGGAAAGTCGAGGACATAGTTAAAGACATGAAGGGACAGAAATGAAGACAGCGTGTTTGTGTGAGGCTGCTGTGATCAGACGTGACTCATGGATCCACTGTCAACAGTCGATTAAAGGATGATGTTACGCTCAGATAACGTCTGTTTGGCCAGAATTTTCTCTCTGGACTGTGAAGACTCTCGGTCATCCAGGTCGTGGTGTTTCCAAAAGTTATGCAGAGGCAACTTCAAAAAGTTTAGAAATAAATTAAAAATTAGTAAGAAAAGCAACAAAAACTTTACACTTGAGAAGTTTGAGCCATAAAAAAGGTTTTTGCTTGAAAAACAACTTAAGTGTTATTGTTAATCATTTTCATTAGCATATTTATTATCATATTTCATTTGTCCTTCCTACATTTAGTCTGTCCTTGTGTCTTTAGTGCTGGCCAAGCTGGTCTGGGACCTGCAGTCCTTCCTGGCTGTTCTGGACTCAGAGAACCTGAGTTACATCGCTCAGGCTCAGAAGAAATCCATCTCCGAGCTGCTGTCCAAACTGCAGACACAGGACGCTGCAGGTAATGAAGCCACTGATCCTGCTGAACAGGAGGACATCAGGTTCAAAATGGCCGCTCTGAGATACGCTCATGTGTCTATTTACTGTTTCTGTGTTTACAGTGGAAGATGCTGAATACATGATCATGAGCTGTCCATCACTGTCTCCTAGCAACGAGCTGACAGACACGCCTGGGACAGGTAACAGTGACTGCTGCTGCTCTGCGGTTTTGTTGCTTGGGTTTTCCTGTTTTGTCTCCCTGTGTGCGTGTGTGTGTGTGTGTGTGTGTGTCCTGGGCGGCTCCTCCCCACTCCTTCCTCCTGCTCAGGCTGATTGCGCACACCTGCGCGCACACCTGCGCCGAGTTGGGGCGCAATCAGTCTCCTCTCCATGAACAAGGGGCTCGGTGTTCTTGTCCTTCCTCGCCAGTTCGTTCCGTCTTCAGCCGTGGTGACCAAACTCTGTGCTTTTCTCTTCGTGAACTCTTTTTGTGGATGTTCTTCCCTCGTCGTGCTTTGTTCTCCTGACTCCCTGTGACCAGCGTGCTCTGTCCTCCCGCAGTTTCCTTCGCCTTCATTCCCACGTCCACATTCATCGCCGCTGCTGCCCACTCGGCCTCGCCGCGCAGGAATCCCTCCACCGTCCTGTCTTTTGTCTTCGTTAAGCTTTTCTTTTAAGAACTGAAAATAAACAGGTTAAATCCCTTTACTCCTCACCTGTCTGCTTCTGGCTCCAGGCCTGATTAATAGAGTCACATAACAGTGACCGTACATCACAGGACGTGCAGCCAGGAACCTGAACTCATCATGTTTGTTTGTTTGTTTGTCCAGAAGGTGTGTGGTCCTCTGAGCTGCTGTCAACACAGGACTCATTTGTCCGGCTGAGGAACGGGGTGAGACTCACGCACGCACGCACACACACACACACACACACACACACACTGGTTCACAGTCTGACGCTACGACTTCAGATTGTGAGATGAGAATTTTCTGTCAATCATCTAATTGATTAATTACCTGAGCACTTCAGCTCCACAGAGCTCTGGGGACATAACGAGCCTCACGTGCAGCACAGTGGGGGTCATTAGAGGGGGGGGGGGGGGGCAGCCTGGTCTGTGATGTGGGTCAGTAATGACAGACTGAGTCTTTCTGAGGTTTGGGAGGAGAAGGCAGGGTTACTGTGTGTGTGTGTGTGTGTGTGTGTGTGTGTGTGTGTGTGTGTGTGTGTGTGTGTGTTTGTGTGTGTGTGTGTGTGTGTGTGTGTCAGAGGGAGTGACAGGATGTACTGTGTTTACATATGAGGCCATCTCTCCTCTATTTATCGTCCTATTGGCTGAGAGCTCTGCAGAGGGAGGAAGTGGTCACTGATGGCGGCTGATTAGCATCTGGTCTACGTGATGGATAGACAGAACACACACACACACACGACCGCAACATTTCCTGGGAATGTTCTTCACATGTAGTTCATTAGCAAACATGTTTTGCGTTCTGAGTTCCAGCAGAGCAGCGACCGAGTGCATTCATTCCCGTAATGTGTGTGTGTGTGTGTGAGTGTGTGTGAGTGTTTTTCCTCTGCACCACGCAGAAAGGTAACACCTGTTCACCAGGCTCGAACTCCGCCCACCCCTCGTACACAGGAGCGAGACCCTCAGACTGAGACAGACACATAAAGCTGTTTTTTGTTTTTTGTGCATGGTTTCAGGTGCAGGGTCCCGCGGTGCCGCCCCACCCACCAGGAGGGCTGGGGGGTGATGATGATGAAGATACATACGAGGAGGCAGAACCCTACGTCCCTGCTGACACAAGCATGTCGAACACTGGTATCTGCAAAGACACACACGCGCACACACACACACACACACACACGCACGCACGCACGTAAAAACACTAACAATGACCTTCATCTCCAGAGAAGGCGGAGTCTGACAGCAGTCACTACGAGTCATATGGTGAGGAAGATGATGATGATGATGATGATGATGATGATGATGGGGAGGGGGTTGTGAAGGACAGAGCTCACTACATCCAATGGAGCGCCTCTCAGCCCTGCCTAAGGCCCGCCCCCGAGTCCCGCCTCTGTGGTTACCTGTGGAGGAGGAAGTGGCTCGGACAGTGGACCAAGCAGCTGTTCATCATCAGGAACAACACTCTGCTGGTGAGGAGGAGGAGGAGGGACTGAGAGGCAGAGCTGCAGTTCCTCTGACCTCCACTGGAGGCTGCTGTGGTCTCAGTCTGACTGGAACTCAAGTGAATGAGAAGTTTTTTCAGCTGTGAGCCAATCACTGAGCTGTTCTTCTTCGTCTGTTTTCACTGATATCTTTGTTTTGTGTGTGTGTGTGTGTGTGTGTGTGTGTGTGTGTGTGTGTGTGTGTGTGTGTCAGTGTTATAAGTGTGCTCAGGACCTGCTGCCTCAGCTGGAGCTGAACCTGTGCGGCTGTCAGCTCGTCTACAAGTCAAAGGGCAGCGGGAAAATCCAGCACCAGCTCAAACTGGTTCTGCTGGGCTCAGAGACACTGGTGCTGGGCTACAACAGCTTCCAGCAGGCTGACGAGTGGAGGAAGGTCAGCAGCACGCACGCACACACACGTGACTAACACTGCATGTGTTGTTTTCTTCTTTCCTCTCTTCCTCTGGTGACCCTCTGGAGGGGCCCGACCCCCAGGTTGGGAACCACTGCACTGAGCTGAAGTGGTTAAAACTCGTGTTTTTCTGTGAGGTGAAGGATGAGAGCCCCGAGGACACATCCTGTGCACGTCTGTGTATATTCACACTGATGTGTGATGTGTGTGCAGGTGATAGAGGAGGTGAGTGCTGGAGGTGAAGCGGAGACTCAGAGTTCATCGTCTCTGATCAGATCAGACCAGGTGCTGTCCTGCAGGGTGAGAGACACACACACACACGTCATGATGTTAGTCAGGACACCTTAATGAGACGACCATGGTCCTGCAGAACAGTGTCAGAGCTCCTTGTTGTGGATTCTCCAGTCTAGATCTGCTGGAGTCACTGGGATTGAAATGCAGTTCTTAACCTCCTGATGATTTTGTGTCTGTCTTCAGTCCAGTACAGTCCAGACTGACCCTGAGGAGGAGAACCCTTCAGCTGGCTGCAGCTTCAGCAGAGACAAAGGTAGTGAAACTGTTGGTGTGTTGATCTGGAGAAAAGACATTTGCAGCCACAGCATCTGAAACTTCAACCTTCAGCTTTAATCCTCAGATCCTGTTTGGTGCTGTTGGTAAACAAGTGTGAGACACTGTGGCTCATTTTTAGGATTAAGACAAAGGTTCTTGATGTCAAACTGAGACATGATGGTCTGTGTCACTGACGTTCTCCTAAACCTGTAAAACAATTATGGGAAAATAATAGTTATGAGGTTTCACAGTTATGATGCTGCTGACCCCGCTGACCTGTGGTGTTGGACAGGTTTCCTGAACGTGCTGATGAACTGTCAGTGGCAGAGTTTACGGTGTCAGGTGGAGGCCGGTCTCCTCAACATGTTTGGAGAGGAGGAGGAAGAGGAGAGAGAGGCAGTGAAGAGGGAGCGATCTCCTCAGTACACCGTCCAGCTCAGAGGGTGCGAGGTCCGAGCCGGGCCCGACACTGAGCGCTCATACAGGATCACACTGAGCATGCTCGGTGACCAGGTCGCTGTGCTGGAGGTGAGCTGACGACTGTGAACAGGCATCAGAAACACATCCACGCTGTGACAGGGAGGAGTGGGGGTGGGTGTGTGTGTGTGTGTGTGTGTGTGTGTGTGTGTGTGTGTGTGTGTGTGTGTGACTCATTCACTTATCCATCTTTCCTTCCCTCAGGTCAGTAGTTTGGAGGAAAAGGAGTGGTGGTTGAAGCTGCTGCAGGACAGAGCTGCCAATCACAATCACCATGACAACAGCACACAGGGGCACACAGGTGGAGCTCTCAGGTGAGTCTGTTAATGCATCCATCCATCTGTTCTTCATCAGCGCATGTTGTCATGGTGACAGTGATGGCTTGCATTCTCACCTGTCTGTCAAATCAGCACCAGTGATACACTTAACACAGACTGGCAATAAGAACACAACTCACAGCAACACACTCAGAGACACCACTGACCGACACAGTCAGACGCACACAAGCTTCCAGAAATTCTTTTATATTTTTAATGATAAATTTTAATTTTAATAAATAAAGTTCAGTAAACAGAATTGTGCCGAGGTCTCAGGAAGTCAAAGTGAAGTGAAGATGTTTTTATTTGAGTGAATTTCATCCAAACCAGACTACTTCCCTCAGTCATCCAGCATCTTGGAGAACTGTCCTCAGCTTCTCTGTGGGTTGAAACTCTTCGTGTGATCCCAGACTGACTCCATGATGCTGAGCTCAGGTCTCTGTGTTGTCCTGACCATCTGCTGCAGGACTCCACAGCTCTCTGGTCTGATGGTTCTTTATGAACTGTGTGTGTTAGGCTTCATGTTATATGACTGGATAACATGGTGTGTCTGTACTGAGAAAGGCTTACTCAGCCATTTCTGACTTCTTCTTCTTCAGTGGGCTGCAGACTCAGAGGTTTCCCACCTCCAACACCTACATGGACGATCCCTTCCATCTGAGCAGACCAGGCCGAGACCAGCCCATCTACTCCAACACCTCCATGCTGGAGCACATGGTACGAGGGCAGAGAGGTTCACTGCAGGACACATGAAACATGGTGAAGCGTTTTGAGTTTCACTCTCACTTCATCAGACCTGGAAAGTAACTAAGTACATTTAGTCAAGTACCTTTTGAGGTACTTGTACTGATGCTACTTTAATTTATTTTTTAATGACTTTATTGATCCCATCTGGGGAAATGACTCTGCATTTTACCCACACCAAGAGAACAAAACACGCACACAAGTATACACATGCACCAGAGACGCTGGGGCAGGGGGCTGCCTAGTGAGGCGCCCGGGGAGCTGGGGTGGATCGGTGCCTTGCTCAGGGGCAGCGCGGCCATGTCCTCCCCTGCAGAGGCAGGAGAGGCGCGTCTCCTTCACCACCACCGTATCCGTACCACGACCGCTCCCGGTCCTCGACCGTCCGATCTCAGGCCGGTCCAAAGTCCAAAGTCGCACTCTTAAATTGCTGCGCCACGGCTTTACTTTATGCTGAGACTCTACAGGAGGAGACTGTTTTAAATGGGCTCCTGTCATCGAGTCCAAGAATATCAGAACCACCGAGAACAAAAGAAACAACAAACTGCCGCAGCAAACACAGCGTCACTGTCACACCGCGTCCTCGGCCGCTTCTGTCTCGCGTCCGCTGTCTGTGTCCATTAACAAAGAAAAGCCCCCCCACACCCACACACACACACACACACCTGTGTCTTATCAGGTGCCAATTACTTCAGGTAGGTGCGCGCACACTCAGACACCCTGTGGGGTTTATAGAACACAGTTAAAGATGTGTCTGTGCAGGTTCTCCTTCATCCAGGTCATCGTGTCCTCAGGGCTGATTGGAGGCAGCTGGACTTCTTATTTGAAGCTTGAAGACGTTTCACCTCTCCCCGGAGAAGCTTCTTCAGTTCCGGAGACAGTCCAGACTTTTAAACTCCTCCCTATCTCACCTAGTGGGTGGTGCCTCTGGGAGCAGTAGACACCACTGAGTGGAACGTTCACACCTGAGGGTACTTAGGTGATCCAGGAACTAAGCATCATGTGAGTCATTAGAGTCAGGTGTGAATGTGTTAGTCGTTTGGGCAGTAGAGGTAGGGGACAGCTGGTGTCGTAGACCACCCCCTCTGTTCAGTGACACAGATGGCCTCCTTAACTCCTTTTTCAAACCATCTATGCTCCCGGTCCAAAGTTTGGACATCACTGTCTTCAAAGGAGTGTCCTTTCTCCTTGAGATGCAGGCGAACGGCTGAATTTTTCACTGGAGGAGTGAGCTCGTCTGTGCTGGGCCGTGCGTTTGTGGAGCGGCTGTTTATTCTCTCCTGTGTATGTGTCAGAGCACTGCTCGCTGCATTTAAAGGTTTGAACTCTAACCAGTCTCCAGAGCTGAAGAAGCTTCAGAGGTGAAACGTCTTCAAGCTTCAAATAAAAAGTCCAGCTGCCTTCAGTCAAACCTGAGGACAGTTAAAGGTGTGGTTCTCCCGGTTCCTCTGAGCGCCTGAAGTCGTCAGTGTTTTTCTGTTTCCACCTTCAGCTCCTCAGCTCCCAGGATTCAGTTCGCTGCAGCTCGGTGTCGTCCAAAGACTCTGTGACCTACAGTAACACCGTCTTCGCCAGCAGCAGTGAGTCACCTGACCTCACACACACCTGATGAAACACCTGGATAGTGCAGGACAAATCAGCACCGAACAGCTTTTTGGTCTTTCGCGTTGTTGTTGTGTTGCTGTGTGTTGCAGACAGGAAGGCGGGTGAGGTGGAGCGAGGCGTTCAGAAGCTGGAGCTGACCGCCAAGAGGACGGTGCAGCTGAGGGCGGGCTCAGAGATCAACCTGGCGTCGGCCGGGAAGCAAAACAAACGCACCTCTTTTCGACAGTCGCTGGCCGTCTGCACTGAGCGCGCTCAGGTAGGAGGGGCGGAGTATATTGATTCCGCTCAATACATGTAGATATGTTAGATATCACACTGTGTTTTTGACATACTCTGCTAACTGGTTTCACTGGTCTTTGCTGGTCCAGGTCGGTTTCCTGAACCCTCTGCTGCGTCGAACGGCCTCGGCTAAGAACTCTCTGAGACGAGCTCCGTCAGCGCTGTTCATCGAACACGGGAAGGTTTTCCAGAGGAGGAAGGTCAGTGTCACACGGCTGTTACCTGGACTCACCTGCCTGCTCACGCTGCTCTCCGCAGACTGTCCGGGTCAAAGGTCCACACTGCTGCTTTTTAGCCCATTCAATACAAAATCACAAACTCTGTCATCTTGATTTTAGATTATTCACGTCATTATCACGACACGAAATAAACAACCAATCGATTGATCGAGAAATGAAAACAGATTGAACAATTAAGAAAATAGTCTTTATAAGGCAAGCAGAGACTGGGCGGCAGTCACCCCCGAAACCTGGGCCTGGACCCAGATCAGCGGCAGACAAGTATGTCACCGAGTGGAGCGACCGTGACAGTGTGAAACTGTCTGCTGTGGGAGACACACCAAGGCAACAAAACTCAGGGGAAGGTTCAGTTAAAATATGTTTTTATTACAAAAGTAGGTAAAACAATGGATAACTCCGAGGAATCAAATTAAAATCCTACAGTCCCACAGCTGTCCACTCGCCCAGACGGAGTGTAGATGTCCCCCTGGACAGCAGGTCTCTGCGTGGCTGTCGGTTGGAAGCTTGAGGAGAAGACAAAATGAGGTATCCGTCAGGGTTGGTCAGCTACCTATCAGTCTTCCTACGATGTATACAGTCCCAGAAACACACATTAAGTAAAGAAACACAACTCAAGAATTTACACTATTTGTGAAGGAAATGAGTGGACCCTGCGGTGCCAAACTTATCAAACTCAAAAATATCAAAAACCCTCAGGAACAGGGGCAGACAGGTAAATCATCACAGGACACGCGGCGTCCCTAAATGCTACTTCTACCAATATGTTCACAGAAACAGAGGGGTACTTAACCGCAGGAGGGGTGGAACGCGCCCCCCCCCCCCCCTCCATCATCCTTCCCCCCCTAACACACACGATTCCTCTCATGCTGTTCACCGGCTCTCAGGATAAGATGGCGCAGCGACCGTCGGACCAGCGCTCTCACACGCAGCCAGCTCAGCTGTTCCTCCGGTCCGCTGCTCCCTGCTTGCACGTCTTTGCCCCCGCCCACTGACAGAGGGAGAAAGGCAGAGTCCCCACACACACCTGTGTCTTATCCCGTCTCAATTAGTTCCAGTCGGTGCGCGCGCAACCTCTCACACACATTCACACGTAGTCACCTTGTGACAAGCGGATGGAAGAAGCGAGCGACCGCAGCGGCCACCCCCCTGCTAAATGTTCCATATATCTGTTCTCCAGTTAACTGTGGTGTTTGTCTTCACAGGAGTGGGAAACCAAAGCTGCTGCTTGACACCAGCTGCCCAGCCATCACATCCCATCCTCAGACTGTGGATTCAGTTTAAAGCTACCAGCTATGGGTTGTGTGTGTCAGCCTCTCTGAGCTCAGTCAGTGTCTGAGTGTCACAGCCTGTCTGAGTCCCTCCATCCTCTAACGGCTCCTTACGTCACAGAGCCCCCCCCCCAGTCTCCAGACCTGGATCCAGTACTACACCTTTGGGATGTGGCAGAACAGGAGACTTGCAGCTTGAATGATGTGATGAATCATGTCAACATGGAGCAGAAGCTCAGAGGAAGGTTTCCAGCATCAGGTGGATCCATGAGAGCAGATGGAGGAAGGAGCCAGTGTCAGTGTGGAGCTGCTGATGTAGAGTGATGGAGACATGTCACAAAACTTTTCCATTTCCTGTTGTAAATACTGACTCAATGATAAACCTAAAGAAAAACCGCGTCATCAAACTGCATCAACAGATTCAGACAAAGAAAAACACCATCACATCAGCCAAACTCAGTGTCACCAGCCATCTGCAGACTGTGTGTGCTGACCACACGCTAACATACATGTGAGCAAGTCTGTATATGGAGACATGTAATTTGGTCTCAGCTCTGGCTGAGCCTGAGTGTGTTCAGTGTGAAAGCGTTTTGCAGGTTTTCAAAATACTTTGCACAGAAATTTAGCAGCAGTCTCTGAGATGTTTGTTCCTGTTTGTTGTGTGTGTCAGGGTTTTTTCTTCATTCTGTCAGATTGTGATGGTTCAGTATGATTCCTCACTGTAACACGTTTCTTTGAATTTCTGTTTTGTTTAATCCCACATGCTTGTTGTGTAACTAACTGAAGCTTTGTATCTGTTCTCACCGTGATCAGCACAATGCCACAGTCACTCACTTCTATGCATCATTTTTATATTTACTGAATTTATAATCTCAGGTTCTTTGTCAATGTTGGACTAAACACTGATTTGTAAAATAATACTGTAATATTAAAAACTGAATTTTAAAATTTATCATTTTAGCTTTTACTTACGTAAATTATTTGAAATGTTGACTGAGTCACACAATCAAACGAGTTTATTGGTGTTCAGTATTTGTTCTAACTTCTCCTATGAAGACATTTTTACTCCAGCTGTCTTTCATCATACTGTCCATCAGGAGGAGTCAGGGCCTGTAACTAACACAGAAATCACTCAGAACGATTACAGCTGCATGACGGGCTGTTAGAGACCAGCTATTAAAGACTGTATACTCACTATAAATGTGAAACCAGGGGACTTAACGTCTTACTGATAAATATGTCCTTGTCTGAGAAATCATTCAATTAATCGTTTAAATCGTTTAATGTTCCGCAGGGTGGCGGTGGAAACCCGTGACTCTCGCGGTGTCTCCTATTTTCTCGCCAGTGAGGAAGAATAGCGGAAGAGGAGAGAGGTTTCCTGACGGCTCCGCAGGCTAACAAGCTAACAAAGATAACTATCGGTCTAACCAGCGGTTTAATCAGGATTACAGGTTAGAGAGACACCCGGACCGAAGGTAAGAGAGCAGGATGTATGACATACCTTGTCTGTCGTGTTTATTATTTGGTGGTTTTTGTTGTGAATCGTGGTGGAAGTGGCCTCCCTGCTGTTAGCCGTTAGCAAGGCGTAGACACAACAGCAGCTGTTATCCGGTTAGCTGTAGGGCTAAGCTAACAGAAGGAATTCAGAGGTTTTCTCAGAGAGGGAAGTCAGCTGATGGAAGTTAATACCTGTGCTAAACAGCCCTGCTGTGACCCTACACGACTGTCACGGTGTTTAACGCTGCGTGCTAAAGCCGGGCTCGGTGTTTAGCCTTAGCTGCGTGTTAGCGTAGCTTAGCTGCTTCCTTTTGTTTGTGTGTCCAGTTGAACCGTTTTAGTTCACAGGTGATTGAGGTGAGACAGGGTGTGGGCTCTGTACTGAACCTGTTGGTTTTCCCCTTTACCCCTCCCCCCCCCCTCCCTTTACCCCTCCCCCTCCCCCAGCATCAGGATGACAGCCGCACCTTACAACTACTCCTACATCTTCAAATACATCATCATCGGTGAGTGTTTGATTTATGAAATTCTCCGTTGGATTAATGTGCTGGTTATTTCTCCGTTGATTGATTGGTTTGTAAAAATTCATAAAATAGTGATAATTCTCATCATAAAAACGCCCTGTCACAGGAGACACACAGCGTTTAGTCTGACTCCTCTGTGTTCAGAGAGTGGAAGAGTATGACTCAGATGTTAGCGGGTTTGTCAGTGGTGGAAGAAGCAGTCAGATCATTTACCAAAGTGTAAAAGTGTTTAATTCCACGTGAAGTCCTGCATTGAAAGTGTTACTAAAGTAAAAGTATGTAAACATAATCAACAGGCAGATAATGTGTGTGTGTATGTATGTGTGTGTGTGTGCTGATCAGTGTACACCCACAGTGTCGTTACATGCTTTGACCAAACGGATTCACGTTAACACGTCGTCCTGATCGTGTGTTTGTACTGTGATGGTTATTATTTCTGTGTCTCTGCAGGTGATATGGGAGTAGGGAAGTCTTGTCTGCTGCATCAGTTCACAGAGAAAAAATGTGAGTCCCTTCTTCCTCTCTCTGCTCTTCCATTGTATCTGCAGGTTTCATAAAGCATTTGGTCAAAAAATATCAGAAAACAGTGGTTAGTCCATCACTGTCATCGTTATCCAAGAATATGTTTCACCTGTCGCCCAACGTACAACCTGTGCTGAGCTGCGTCTGGTCTCCTGCTGTGTTCTCTGCAGGTATTTACAGTTATAATGATGTGTATTCTGTGTGTGTGTGTGTGTGTGCAGTCATGGCGGACTGTCCCCACACCATCGGGGTGGAGTTTGGGACGAGGATCATGGAGGTCCACGGTCAGAAGGTGAAGCTGCAGATCTGGGACACGGCCGGTCAGGAGCGGTTCAGAGCCGTCACCAGGTCCTACTACAGAGGGGCCGCGGGGGCCCTCATGGTCTACGACATCACCAGGTACTGACGGGGAGAGGCTGGTGCGTTGGCTGTCCTTGTAAATTTCCTGTTCCTTGAACTAAACCCAGAATGGGCTGCTGTAACATAAATGTGGAACAATGTGGAGAAGATACAGAAGTCGTAAAGTGGTTTTCAGATGAGTTTGACACAGTTAACACAAGTCTGGAAAATAAGATTACCAGGATTCTTGTCTCTAGTTAACAAAACTTCACAGGCAGCACCTGTACAGAGCTTTACCCAACCACCTGCTGATCCACCGTACCAAACGTGTAGCCAGTGACGATCAGTGGGTCCAAACTGAAATATCTCAGCAGGGAGTTTACTGCCATGGCATTTTGTTCAGACGTTCATTTTCCCCTCAGGGTGAATTGGAATAACTGTAAATGATTTTCTTTGTGTTTAGGAGAAGTACTTACAATCACCTGAGCAGCTGGTTGACAGATGCCAGGAACCTGACCAACCCAAATACAGTGAGTACAGACGCACCGAGCACTGACACTATCACTGATCGGTTCATTGATCAGTTCGTCAGTGACAGGAAATTAACTGGTAACTATTTTGAGTCTCTCACTTTTGAGCAAAACGTTGGAGTTTGGACAAAACATATTTGTTGACGTCACATTAGACTCGACATGGATCAGTTAATCAGGTTTGTTGCAGCCCTGCAGTAGTACAGAAGGAATTTTACCTTTTAACTGCCTGTTTTATAACATGTGCCAAGAAATATTTCCAGGATAGCATCATACATGTTGAATTGTAGTGATCAATCTGTGTGTTTTAGATACCTGAAACTGTTTAACAACTTTTCAGCCAATCATAATGTGCGCCTAAAAATCCTGTCACCTGTAAATCACAACCAGATGCCACTCCATAATATCCATTTTAATTCCTCCTGATAAAATCCAGTTTAAAAATCAGACTCTTATCTACAAAAAGGAGACTTTTACTTTGGGAATTTCATGAATTTTAGATATTTAATAAAAGCTGTATTTCAGGTGATCATTCTGATTGGTAACAAGGCCGATCTGGAGGCCCAGAGAGACGTGACGTACGAGGAGGCCAAACAGTTTGCTGAAGAGAACGGTGAGGAGCCTGTGAGAGAGCAGAAACATTTATTAAGCTAAAACAGGATGTCTGACTGGATCTGATCTCTGCTTCCTGTTATTGATCAGGGTTGCTGTTTCTAGAGGCCAGCGCTAAGACGTGAGTGTACACACACACACACACATATATATATCTTTGTGAGGACACTTCTTAGCATAATTATGGGATGGGATCCTGGTAAAAACATGACACATAAAACGTTTAGATTGGAGTTTAAAGTTGTGCAAACCAAGATGATTTAAGACATTTTTAATACCACAGAGACTTTTATTTAGTTCCTGTTTCATGGTCAAACCAGCCAATGACTGACTGCCCTATCACGTGGTGCACACCTCAGCTACAGCACAGATTTGGTTCTGTTTCTGTCTCATGTCAGACTCACAGATCCTTTTTCTGCTTCAGCAAACCGGAAATGTGAATTTGCTTTGAAAGCTTTAAATCCTAAATTGTTTCTGTTTGTCTTTTTCTTGCTCAGGGGGGAGAATGTGGAGGAGGCCTTCCTCGAGGCAGCAAAAAGGATCTACCAGAACATCCAAGATGGCAGTCTGGACCTGAACGCCGCCGAGTCTGGAGTCCAGCACAAACCATCGGCGCCGCAGGGAGGCCGCCTCAACGCCGACAGCCAGCCGGCTAAAGAGGGCTGCAGCTGCTAACCACAGACCCATCAAACCGACGGACAGACAGAGACAGATACGTACACAGAGATCCCCTCTCCTCCAGGCACTAACTTCCATCTTCTATCTGCATCCAACAGGATTTAGCTGAAGTACATTTAACACAGCAGTGGCAGAGTCCAGCCCTCTGTTGTTAAATCCAGACTGCAGTTCAGTACCCAGTTCACCCGCCCTTCACCCAGTCAGCCATTTACCAGCTTTGGTTCAATCAGGACACCCTCAACCAAAGCCACAACTATCCAGATTTCAGTGTGCAGCCTCTGGAGCGACAGGTAAAAACTGGACCAACTCACTGCCCAAATCACAGTTGCACCAAAATTTGTTGCCTTTATTCCAAATCTGTACGTTGCTATGGAGAGAGACCCCAGTCTTAAACTGGACTGCCCATAGTCCAAATTGACACTGTTTACAGACCAAATCCTGACACACTTGGCCCAAACTTTAGCCAATCTGGATCTGTCAAGCCCCAGAATAAAACAGGCCTAAGCCCATAACCAGACAACCCTTTCCCCCAAAACTGGACTACCTTCTAGGGCTCAAAGGTTAACCAGGCCACAGCCAAAGTGGACTTTGCAATTGCAATGGAGAGCTGGACCACCTCAGTCCAAATGACTACCTGAAGGGAGGCCAAGCAAAACAGTTCAAATCTCATAATAGGGCAGCTCGAAGCCCATCACCCATAAACCTTTTTCCCATGATTAGACCACCCTCCAGGTCCAGTGTAGAGCCCTGTCTACCCGGGTCAATCATGGGTAGTCCAGATAGATTTAGCTGTCCTTCAGATTCGAACTACCTTTGTACTGGATGGGAAACACCCATATCATAGAGGCAAATATTCAGTAACGGAATTCGATCCAGTCCCACTGTCCAAATGTGGACTGCTAAACTTAAATTCAGATCACCCAAGTTCCAACCCTGGACATTCCTCTGAACAGATCCAGAGCATCGGCTCAATCCGGATCGCTCTCAGTTCAAATCCAGAAACACCTTTGGGCCCAAATCTTCAAATCTAGACTTTGAGGCCTCATTTCACTATAATCTGCTATAACTCCAGATTCCAGAGTCCAAACAGTCCAGTTCTGACAGTGACTCTTTGATAAAACGTCTGGATTTATGTTGGTATTTGTGTCTTTTGCGTGTGTGATATCCCATCATTTAATACTGAGTTGGAAAACTGTTTAAAATTTATGATTCAAAACTATAAATTCTGGCACAGTGTTGGGCATCTGGACTCGCCTCTGGGGTTCCTCCTTCACAGAAGACATGTTCCTCATCCATGAGTTTACAAACCACGCTCTCCGATTGGTGGGTTTAATTATTCCATCAGTTCTGTGTGGGCTTCTGACCCACTGCATTCACACAGTGATCAGAAGACACATGCTAACGCTAACTGCTGTTGTTATGGTCAGATGCGTCTGGAGGCGTTCCAGCTGTACACTCACTGTATGACTATGGTTAAAGGGGTACTCCACTGATTTTACACGAGGATTACTCATCGCACCACTAAGCTCCACTAAAACCACTAAAATCTGTTAAATAACACTAGAAATGTACAGAATTTGGGCTCAAAGACTATAAGAGAATGAATAACAAACGTCTGCATTATAAACTGGAGTAAGGAAATTACGTGTTCAGTCCGGGTGTCTCGCCTCAGGGTTGACCAGTCTTTCTTGTCTCACTCAAGTTCCTCAACTTTCTCGACATGCTTTGACATAAAAAGTCTAAATCACTGGAGTTTCCCTTTAACTTTTTCCCAGCCAGAAAAAAGGGGTTGTAGAAAACATTGGAAAATGGTGACAGAAGAGAAGGGATGTCAGTCCACATGGAACCACACAGTGACACACGTGCACATGTGTTTCTACACATGGAACATTAACACACGTCTGTGGAAACCCTGCCTGAATCCAGCGTGGGTAAAATTAATTCTCAAAACCAAACATAATCCCAAAAGAACCTGAGGACAATGAGACACTGCCCACAGAAATTTGACTTCATGTTATTTTGACCCAGCGTTACTAGGGTCCTGCATTACGTCTCTAATACTAAGAACCTTGTGGACCCTAGGAGAACGCATACATATATTCAGAGACAGGAACCCCAGCTCCACCCAGTAAACTCACCACACGTCCAACTCCACACTTTGCCTTTTTTTAAAAAATCTGAAACATTAGAAAATAAAAAAAACTTTTGAATATTGATCGATCTGTGGAGAGATGCAGCAACTGATCAATGAAGGTGATGATGATGATGAAAAACGTGGCTTACCTGAACCAGAATGTCACTGCTGGTCCCTCTGTGGATCTCACGTTCAGGACAGAGCTTCGAGTACGCTGTCGGGCTTTTTTAATCAAACACAGGATATTTGTGATGTCACAGCTCCCTCTAGTGGCCAGTTTTTGCTTCCCTCCTGGTTAAGTTTGTATTGAGGGAAGAAAAATGCCACAAGTGGAAGCAACACAGATTTCCTTTAATTTATTACTGCCTGTTTTTGTGTTGTTGGTTCAGTTTTCTTTTTAACGTTAGGTTGGGATGACAGTTTACTTGAAAGCGTTACTCTGGTTTCTGGTTCATTACAACTAAACTGTTTCGTTGCAATGAAGGCGTCACGCGTCTTACTTAAGCTGAATATTGGTTAGCTCTGCAAACGTTAGGAGGCAAAGTGTTTGTACATAAGAGTTGTTAAAAAAACCCAAATCCACAGCTGATATCTTAGGGAACATCTGGACATGTGTTCATGTGATTTGGATCGAATGGCCGAGCCTTGATATCCTGAAGTGCTTTAAACAGTCAGCCATCAACTAAATTCTCTCAAACTGGGTCGATCAGTAGGTTTTGTTCCTGAAGAAGCATTCCAGCGCTAACTCGCTTCAAACAGAAACACCTGGTCCTCGCTGTCAAACAAATCAGCTGTCAGGCTTCCAGTTAATGTCCAGTATCTCTCCAGCAGGGACAACACACTGTGGACTCGTACACGGTCACACAGTCACACACACCAGGAAGAATCTGACGAAATCTCAGAAGCAGCAAACGTCACTGACACGAGGAGTCAAAGTATTCAGTATTACAGAAGTAATACACTAAGTTCTTTACTCTCAATCAGCTGATGAAATTGTTTGTATTCATCTTGACCTGCCTCTTTGTTGTCCCAAATTTTCTCTTCGCTTTTCTACTTTACATCATGTTTTCCTTCCCCTTTTTTCCATGATAGAAAAATAAGCACTGCTGTGAGGAAAATTAAATATATTCTGTACGCAAGTGGAAGAACGTATGTGCAAAGAAATGACCAAATAAAATGATCCAGTAAAAGCTAAACGTATTTTTTCAGCAAGAAAAAGAGGAAAAATTAAGAAATATAGAAAATATATCAAGTAATAATGTTAAGTCACAATAATGCTGAAAAATGTTGGCTCATTAGTATACTAATTTTTAATCATTCAAACGTTTCCTTCAGTTTTCTTTTTGAAAATTAAAATAAATTTTCTTTAAAAAAAAAAACCCATTGAGACTGAAACTAATAATTTGATTTACAATGATTTTTTAGTTCTGTGTGTAACTAATCTGTTAGTAAAGACACTTTTTCATAATCTGGGGGGAACAGAAATAAACGATCTACGCTTTTGACTCAGCAGATAATTAATTAGTGATGTTTGTCACCTGTGGGACTCCGTACGGATTTACTGGAGCTCTGAATGAAACCAGTTTATTATATCCCTGACCCTGGTTCAGAATCCGCTCTGCTGATCCTGTGTACATATCCAGTCACAACGGAAGTATTGAGGATTTTAAACCAGTGGAAGCAGCTGTCGGTGTGTCCGGCACCGAGGAGTCCGGCACCGCTTCAGCACAGAATCTGGTTTTCAGCTGTGTGTGAATCTGTGTGAACGGGGGCAGATCCGTGTGATTTTACGCTTCGCTGTCCTCTGATTGGTCGATAGCTGCCTTCTTTAACTGTGACGCTTGATTTATGAATGAAACCCCTCCCTCACTGTAAAACAACAACAACACATCTGACTTCCAAGTTTTCAGACATCTTGTTGCTTTTTCATCACTTAACCTGCACGCTCCGTTCACCGGGGACGTCTCTTAGGGAAAGCAGAAATGAGTTTGTCTCCTTGTTCATACGTGTTTTTGTAATTTAACTCGTTTCCAGGGACCAAAGGGTCACGGAAAAAAACACGAGGTCACACGATCCATCCGGGACAACAGGCAGTTTAACGAAAACAGCAGGGGGCAGTGTTGTCACAGCGCAGTCGCCTTTTAAATCGGAAAAAATACGCCAAGAATTCAGTTTAAAGATAACAGCGTCCCCACATTTTAAATCTGGAAGTAAAGTGTGAAACAAAGGGAGTCTGAATAAACTTTCTTACGATAGAAGCGGCGGCGTACGAGTTTTTTAATTATTCAGTGTGTTTATAGCAGAAGCTTACACTGATCAGACAGGTGGAGGCGCTGTAACCAGGCGGACAAAGTGTCTGGTTATTCCCGCTCACTGGCTGTCACGTTTTATTCTTTCATTTCTGTTCTGTTCATTTTCTGTCTGCTAAAGTAACGAACATGCTTCTTACGATTCTTTGAATATTTATATTCTTAATCTGTGATGATTTTCTTCAGCTGGACCTTTCCATTGTATGGCTATGGGGATTCGGTTATCTGTAAATAAAGTATATATCGTGTATATACGCCGGTGGCTCTGCTTCAGATTTATCTGAGCGGCTGTGAGGAGTCGCTGGGGTTGGTTGTGTAGCTCCTGTAGCTGCACAGTCAGTCAGTGCTTCAGACATGGAGGTGGTTTCAGGGTTACTGTCTCATACTAACTGTATTTATACGAACACTCCTCTTCCATATGAATAGAGTAAGGGATCAGAAACACTCAGGTAGTTTTATTCTACAACTAATTTCAATCATCATTTCAAGATGTTTGTAATAAATGTTTCTGAAGTAAGTTTGAGAGTTTGAAACGTGATGAAATGAAGCTTCAGCAGCATCGGAGGTCTGAGGTTTACTCTGAGGTTTACGCCGCAGCAGATGATCACATGGGTAACGGGAGCCGGTGAGACCGGATCTGTGTTCTGCTTTGACTTCCTGTCGCCAGTTTATACCAGAAACTTACTGCTGCAGTTAAAGGTCCAAATTTGAATTTTTGTCTCTTAACATTTAACTTCTGGTTTGAAAGTTGGAAGTTCCAACAACAAAATGCATTTCCGTCTGTCACCTTCTTTATTTTTCACATAAAAATATTTAAAGTTAAGAAATATTTTTAACATATAAAGCAAGTTGATTTCTTCACGTTCATCACGTTTTTTGAGCTTGTGGCGTTTTTCAAAGATTCACGTGTTTAATATTTAACAACAACAACAGAAATAAGAACGGTGCGTTGAGTCACTGAGAGTTAAAGTCACTTTGGGTGTTTGATCAGAGCTGGTCCCAGGTCAGATCAGTGCTGTGAGTCCATATCTGATCCCATACGAAACAACGTCCTCTGGACCAAACTGAAGGATCAGTTCTACCGACAGCAGCTGATCTCAGATCGGATCGGAACCTTTGAGCCGACATTTTTTATAACTTTATTAACTTGTAAATAAAGTTATAAAAAATAAACTTTAAAACTTGCTATCAGACCCCGGGTCCTACCTGGACCCCGGTCCAGAGGACTTGAGCCCCGAGCGAACACCCACACACCGAGTGATGGACAAACACCTGCCGTGATGAACCTGAGTGAGCTGATGTCCGGAGCGTGTCCTCAGCAGAGTCTCAGCTCACAGTTTGATTGACAGCTGACATCACTACGTGGCTCTGCTCTTGGAGGCGGGCTCTGTCTCCTGCTCGTACTCGATCTCTACGTACGCTCGCTTCTTCCTCGCCGCCGCACCGTTAGCCGGAGATTTGCCTTTGGACCTGGAGGCTTTCGTCTCCACCTCCACCTCCACCTCCATCTCCATCTCCTCCTCCTCCTCTTCTTCACTTGACTCCTCCTCCTCCTCCTCGTCACTGCTCGTCTTCAGCTTGTTCATGTCCTGAAACAAGAAACATTCAGATTCTACGTGTTCAGATACTGTGCAGAGTCCGAGGTGACGTGTAGTTCAGTCCAAACAACCAGAACAGCTTTCCTCTCCTCATGGTTTCTCTCTGACTCACACACACACAGATTTACCTCGAAGTCGCTCAGGTCGCTCTCCTCCACCTCTTCTTCTGCTACAAACTCTCTCTTCCCAACATCCTGCAGACAGAGAGGATGAGATTTAACTCAGGTCCAAACTCCTCACAGACCAGGAACCCGTCTGCAGAGCTGAACCCAGACAGAGTCCTCTGCTGTTTTTAAGGCTGTCTGAATAAACTGAAACGCTGTGATACTCCAGGACATGATAAAAGCGCCATCCATCACCTCGTCGTCCTCCTCGTCGTCCTCCTCCTCCTCGGACTCGCTCTCTTCGTCCTGCTGCTCCAGCGCTTTGTCGAAGGCGTGGACCGGGAAGTTGTAGATGTCTCCGTACTGAAAACAAACACACATTAACCCGACAGTCAGTGAGCTTAACTAACGCTGACGACCTGCAGCTCCAGCCTGAGCCTGAGCTGAGCTGCAGGTCTGAGATGTTGAAGTGAAACTCTGAGTTTAACGAGCTGCGATTCTCTGGAGAAGAGTCTCCACTCTGTCCAACTACAGAAACACAGACCTGTGACAGAGTGATGCGTCTCCACTCACACACCATCTTTGGCAGAGCTCGTTAACCGGCAGACCGGAGCTTCACATTAATGAACGTTAATTATCTGCACCTGCGCGTTTTCTACGCTGGTGAAAAATAACCAGGACACATAAAAGGTCTCATGAGAGACTGGTTAGAGTCAGAGCGGACCCAGGTGTTCTGGCACCCTGTGGACCACCGTGACACCGTGTCTGAGGACCGTACCGTTCCCTGTTTGAGTCTCTCCAGCAGCTCCTTCTCGATGGCGTTATCCAGCTGAGCAGCGATCAGAGCTTTCTCCTACAAACACAACAACAGGAAGGACGAGGACAAACTGCAGGTAAATACACCTGAACTGTGAGGGGATCTCATCAGAGAAGAGTTAACAACCGGTGGAGTAAATCTGCTCAGACTCTGGGGTTTGTGGTGCTGACTCACCTCCTTCCTCTTCTCCCTCTGCTCCACCTTCCTGCTCAGAGGAACCAACTTCCTCCTGCAAACAGAGAAACGGTCGGACGTGAACCCGAGGACAGTTTAACACCTTCAGATGGTTTCAGCAACATGTCCAACGCTCGCGGGACTTACTGTCTCTTCAGGACCAGTTTCCGCATGCGGATCAGGTACTGGGTGATTTTGGTGAATCTCTGTTTACATTTGTGTCTGATGAACCGAGGCCAGTAGATCAGGTTCTCATCGATCTGTTCCAGAGCTTTCTCATAGTTCTTACTGAGCTTCACCTGCACACACACACACACACTTTACAACGATGTGATGCTGGATCATTGCTTCATTTTAAAGGGTCTCAGGCTGAAGGCTGGGAACCAACAGGAACAAGTTTTACATTTGATCAAAGAAACACAGACTTTAACCTGCAGCACTGCATCTGTGTGTTGATTGGTTGAAACTCACCTTCTCCCACATTTTGGCAGGAAAGGCTGCTCTCTCAATCACCTTCATGTAGAGGAAACACTGACCTGAGGAGAAGATCCCACATCATGAATTCACTGATTCACATCATCACACACGCTGGTTTGAAAAGGTCTGTTCTGTTTTGTCAGGAAACATCTGTTTCCTGACAAAACTTCAAACTGACTCAGAATAAAATAACATGTCTATTCTCTACTAATCAATGAATCAGAAATCTCTCAGCACCAGCTTTTAGACCTGACCTGCCAACCTGAGGGCGACAGCTGTAACACACACTGACTGACAGGAGTCGCTTCAGGTCAGATGACTGGTCCAGGTGCAGGAAGTGGGCACATTAATCCAGGGATTCACTCATTCATTCATCATCACCTCAGTATTTCTGAGTGTCACTTTACCTTTCTCCTCTCTGATGGTGGCGTACTGACTGTTGGCCAGCGGACAGGACGAGCGGTTGCACAACCCCGTGATGTTGTATTCATTACGACAGAAGTTCTGACTCTTTGTCCTGAACAGAGGATGAGACATGACGTTACCTTCTCACAGAGATGTCAGTGTTCAGGTGGTCTGATCAGTCAGCAGAGAAATATCTGAGGTCAGACCGTGTTTATCCCGCACAGAGCTCTGACACTACACTCACTGAGCTGTTTCTCACAACACCACACTAACACAGCCTCAGTTCTTCACGGACAGGTGTGTACAGGTGTTAGGACTGATCGATTCATCGCCAAAGCTGCGGTGTTTCTGCAGCGCTCCTGACTGACCCAGGATCTGCTGTGTCAGCTATTTCCCACGTACCTGCCGTCTCCCTACCTGCGGAGCTCACCGAGCAGAAGCGGCATGCTGCGCGTGCACAGGTCAGGCTAACGCAATCAGCATCACCTGCTCCACCTGCTGCTTCATTAGTCAAATGGCTTCAGCTGGAGCAGAAGCGGAGTTACGGCGTTTAATCCCCAGTAAAAACAGCTCGTCGCTCCTTTGGGAGCGTTTCGGGTCTGAGGCCGCAGACGTGCAGCAGAAACAGGTTC
Source organism: Toxotes chatareus (assembly GCA_016801885.1). NCBI lineage: Eukaryota > Metazoa > Chordata > Actinopteri > Toxotidae > Toxotes > Toxotes chatareus. Next base: position 26,700,051 of record CM028882.1, read on the forward strand.
TGTGCAAAACCTGCCGCGCTGAAGCTGCAACATCCAGCGGAGACACGAGCACTTTATACCGACACCTGAAGAATCAGCACAGGTGTTTGCATGACGGAGAAGTTCCGCTGAAAAGTGTGAGAATGATGCTCGGACCCGAAGAAGCGAACCGACAGTTCCAGCGTGTTTTACCAGCGTCGCTCCGGATGATCAGAGCAGCCGAACACACCGCGAGGTAACGATGCTGTTAACACGGTCACCGAACACGGATTTAAAAACCTCCTCCTCGGTGCTTTAACTGCTGCTACAGATGTTGATCAGCTCGCTCCCTTGTTAATAAACACATTTAAAGTCAATTCTTAACTTTAGTTTTCATTCTTGCATTAGAGTAATGGCGTTTAATGTTTTAATGGTATGATGCAGTTTTCTGTCGTGTCTGTAAATGTTACTGTACAGTGTGAATATTACACTGAAGCTTGATTTGAAGAAAATCCTGATTCAAATCGAAATCACAATCTGTCAGAAAAATCACAGATCTTTTCCTGAAATCGTTCAGCCCTAACAGGTGTTCCTAATAAAGTGCTCAGTGAGTGTACCAACCACTACAGATCTGTATAACTGCTCTTCAACAACAGCAACTTTCTTAGAAAACATATTTGTTCATGTATAAATATAAATACCGGTTGATGTGTCAGATTTGTCAAACTCAAATGTCAGTTCAGGTGAACGAAGCTTCAGGTGGGACAGTAACCAGACGTACAACCAGTGTTTCCAACCATCACGTATTTTCTATTGTCAAACTGAACAGGTATGAGCACGATCTCACCTTCCAGTCACGTGTTCAGGTGGGTTTTTACAGAAGGAAAGACTGAGGATAAAAACTAACTCATTGTTTTTACAAACGTCTGATTTACTGCCCATCCACTTTATCACGGAGCAGGTGGAACAGTCCTGAGCGGTCTAACTCAAAGCAGTCACTGAAGGACAGACAGAACCTTCCTCCATCAGCTGTTTGCAGCGTCTCACACCTACTGTCCATGATAACTATGCTACTGAATGACTGGGACACTCAGTGAGGAGCAAGGAGCAGATTCAGTCGGAGACTTACTTGACTTTGAAAGAGCAGAACTGTTTGTTTCCGATGATGTCCCAGATGACCTGCAGGAAGCAGAGTTCAGCCGTTACAAACATCCACCGAGTGAAACGACACAAAGCTCACAGCGTAACGTGATGATTCAGGTTATTTCTGATGACACTGGCTCACACTGAGAAGCACCTAAATATTAACAGACTGTCCACAAACGGAGAAACTCAGCAAAGATTTGGAAACTGTTTGTTAGAGAAACATAATGTTTCTGTTCTGTGTATACAGCATAAACAGCAGCTGACGCTGAGACACGAGTCGAAATTAAGTTCGCATAAAAATCTTCTATTATCTGTTTTGTCTCGTGTTCATAACAAGTGTTGAGAAGCCATAAAACTTTTAAAAGAGACATTTTTACAATGGAGTTTGGCGAGTTTGACAAAGCAAACGGTGTCCATGTAGCTTAACGCCAAAGTGTCTCAAATGCTGTTTTAAAATTAAAATTCTGCCCAGATATAATCAATAAATAAACAGTGTTCAGTAACGAGTCCAGCTACTCACCAGCAGAGGAAAACAAATAAAAACAACATTCAGTTCCCGGTGAGCTAGCGTTAGCATGGAGCCGCACCGGAGCACATTAGCAGCTCCGCGTGACTTTATCAGACTTACGTCGTCGTGTTGCATGTTTGTCTCCTTTCAGAGCTGCTCACAGCTTCACTGCACGGTCCGCTGTTCGCTTTAACGGCAACTCAAAGAAGTTAACGGCGGGTTACGAAGAAGTTTTTCTATCTGCGGAGCCACATGGACGCTCAGGGAGCCACCATCTTTGTTTCCATGGCCGGACGAGATCTCGGGTTCGGGAGTCAGCGTGAAGAAATATCGCGATACCTCTTCAACGCACAAACAGGCGAAGTCGGTCTGAAAGTACAACGGAACAAAAAGCAGCGAGCAACACAAAGGAAACAGGACGCGCTTTAGGTCAATGATCTGATAAACATTTTGTTCAAGAAGAAAAACTTTTACATTAGTTTATTTGTATTAACATGTTATTTCTGTTTTTTATGGTGAAAGGTGAATTAGATTCTGCTCTAAAGTAATTATGTGTTAATTTCATTTCTTCTGGTCAGAATCAGAAAAAACGTTATTAATACTCATAGGGAAACTCTTTGGTTACCATCAAACTCCCAATGGAAAATGAATAAATGCAACGACAGAGAGTTGGAAGATAGAGGTAAAAAATAAATAAATAAAAGAAAAAGGAAAAAAAATGAATACAATTTAAACATACTACAATTCCCCCCTTAGATTGTATATATAGCACAACATCAGAGAAATAAAAAAGAAAAACATGTCATCATATTTTCAGATGATGTAGTTTCTTTATGACCGCACTTTAAATCCAATTAAAAACGCAGCTTTCTTTAAGTCAAGCTGAAGGTTTCCGGTTCAGGATCAGAAGGGCTGAGGCGCAGAGCGTAACAAGGTGAAGGCCGCACCTGTCACGGACACACCGTGAACACACCGATCATCATTCTCATGAACCGAAGGATCGAAGTTCCAACATGGCGCTGGCACGATCTGTACCGCGTGCCCAGCTCTTTGACTGACGGTGTCACGTGTTTACGACACAACATTCATTACTTTCATCTCCGCGTGAGCCAAACAAAACCGATCACTACAGCTCGTGTCTGAGCGTTTGCTCCCGGTTTACCTGCCGATAAAGCACAGTTTAGGAGTCTCTTTGGAGCGGTGCATTGTGGGAGTGACCGAGTTTAAAATGAAAGTGACAGCACCACCCGGTGTTCCGGCGGGAAACTGCGCTGCTGCGACATCCGGTTGATGTGCATGTTTAATCCTTCAGAGTTCACAGGTCCGCTGTTCGAAGCTCCGCCCTCCGGCAGCTGTGCCATCTGATCAGCGGTGAAACTGAACCTTACACGTTCAGTAGCTCTGAATCTCTGCTGCTTCATATTCCAGAGGTTGAATGATGTTGTGAAACCAGATTCACATTTTACAAAAATAGTGCGATAAACATCAGAAATATGAAGAATTGCACCGTAACACTGAAACAGGAATATCATGTTTAAACATGAACAGCTCACACATCCAGGCAGCAGGAGGCTGAGGCTCTAACATGTAAACTGCAGCATGTTGTTGTACATGTTCATACTTTTTAAATGAAATCTGATTTATTTTATTTGTATTTATTTCCTGTAAATAGTTTGTGATGTTTCTGCATCATGTAAATGAATCAAAGTGTATTTTCATGTACGTGAATCGTTTCAGCTTGTTGTGTGAACAGAGCTGAACATTTCTCCCTCAGCTGACTGATAATCATCACTGTTAGTAACTGATCCAAACCCTTTTTGGATGATCGACTAATCAGTTCATCAATTAATCAAATGATCGCTGCAGCTCTTCCACGCAGAACGAATCCGTTGGTGTTGGAGGAGAAAATAAATAAGTCACAGACTCAACAGTGAAAAAAACAGAGACATGGTTTATTTTAGTAAATAGTGTGAGCTTTTCACTGCTGTACAACACTGGCACCTGTAGTTGGCACTCTTTAAAGGGACAATCACCCAAAAACAGAATTCACACCCGTCACCAGCCGCGGGCACGGCTTCTCCCTCCCGCTTCCTCCCTGACGATGACTGATGTCAGTTCTGTCTGTTGGACGATTTCTGTGTTTTGTTTTTTGTTTTTTTTTTTGCTCAATAAGCCAAAAATACCAACCAGCCTCTGGGACACACGGTACAAAACAGGGAAAGGAAACGGAAAGAGAAACGAAAAGAAAGGCACCCAAAGCCACAACAGACAGGTCAGAGGTCAACAACTGAAAACTACACGGACATGCAACTCACATCGATTTACACTGAGCTATATAGGCATGCAAAAACAACACTGTTCTGAAGAGGGGCTGATCGACAGCACACACACACACACTCATACACACACACACACACACTACAGATTTCTGTAAAATACGAACGGTGTGTCAGCTCCTGAACAATACTCATGTCCACATCATGGAGGCTAAAGATCCAGCCACACTCTGCCCACCCCGGCCCCGCCCACCCCCGCCCAGGAGGCTCCCTGCGGTCTGAACGTCCCGCCGCTCGTTAACTGTCCCGGTTAATGACAGAGCAGCAGAGGACGCCTCGGCTGGTTTCTCTGCTTCAGCAGACGAGCTGAACGGGCCTGAAACTGACGGCAGGTCCAACAGCTCCCACACGTTTGTGACCGTAGTCCAACGAGAGACAACCAGAGACAGAGCAGCAGGTCTCATCAGAGCCAACTAAATCTTCTAGAACCAAAAGGTCCAGGGTCAGACCAGGTGAGGTGACACCTGTGAACTCTGAGGGGTCACAGGTGTGTGTTCTTTCTTTGTGATCACATGATTCGGCAGCAGCTAAGGATTATTTTCAATGTCAGTTAAACTGAAAAGTATTTTTCTCAATGAATCAATGAACTGTTATTGTTTGATCACATCAAATTTAAAAGAAGCAGCAACGTTTCCATGAACTGTGACCAGAGCCACTGAGCTTTGATCAAAACGGCTTCCCGTTCATTTTCTTCATCCAATAATCAATGAATCCACTCGTTGTTGTCTGTCCCACTGAGACCAGGTCTGTTCCAGAATCAGAACGTGTGGGTTCCGAGGTGAAGATGCACGTTCTCCAGTGTTTGTACCGCTGAGCCGAAGCCCCATATTCTAGAATCAGAGCGTGAAACTTCACACACACAGACTCTGGACTGAGACTGTGTGCCATGGACCCAAACCAGATTCATTCTGGATTCGTCTTCTGGTGATCCAGTCTCCACATTCTAGAATTTTTAGCAGTGTTTTAGGAAATTTCTAGAACAGTAAGGAATGTGGTAAAAAGATGAATCCCAGAATCTGGACTGAGAACCAGACATGATAAGAACCCGTGGTTCTCAGTGAATTCACAAGAAAGCAAATGTGTTAGATGTTATTTTAGAAAAATCAAACGACAGATTCCAGATTCTAGAATCAGGGCCAGCAAACTCCACAGCTGAACGACATGTTCTGGATCTAAATGAGCTGGGATCCAGGATCTAAATCCCCTGGTCTGGAAACGCTTAGCGCTTCTTTAACATGTTGATGTTCGAGTCCCTTCAGGCACAGGAGATGTGGATCAGGCAGCGTGGCCGTTAATGCTTCAGGTGTTTGGTGTTTTATAGGAAGCTGTGAAATGACTGCAGGGGAGGAGAGAGAGGGGGAAGGACTGTCAGCAAACACACACCTCTCAGCATCAGCATCCGCATCCACATCAGAGGACTGGGATCAAATCTCCCAGTTTAGCTGTGATTCCGGTTTTAAACCAGCAAACAGCCACAAGCTTCCTGCTGCTAACTGGATAAAACACAGTTCACACAGGACAAAGAATAAAAGCAGAGAGAACACAGAGGAACCAGGAGACGTGTCAGGACATGAAGAGAGGAACACGGTGCAGAGCGATGAAGGGGACAGACATTTACAAAGCATGTAAACTATAAATCAACCTCCAGCATCTGTGCTGGAGGGGGGGGGGTCCAACCAATCAGAAAACAGCATTCAAGGTGGCCTCAGGTTTAGTGATGCAGAGATTTGCTAACTCACTGTGCTGTGCTAACATTTTGGTTTCATTCAACTCCAGGATGAAGGCCGTTAAAGGAACATTCCAACATGGAGGTCTGATGAGGAGACGGACGTCCACCCCCGAGTCCAGTCTCACAGGTAAACCCCAGGTTCTGAACAGGCTGTAATGCAGCTGTGATCACCTCTAACTGTTTATTCATGGATTTATTGTGTTAGAAACAGCTTTGAACAATTGCGTTAGCAGCCACAGAAGTCTGACGTCATAAGAGAAAGATGCAGTGAAACCCAGTAAACCTGCACTGCACTGAACATCTGGAACACATGTTTTTACTGCTCTCATTCTCTGTGTTCTGGGCTTGTATGTGACCTTTGAATAACCTGCCCTTTACTCACTGTTTTTATTCTGATGTTAAACACGATTTCCCAGAATACTGTTCTGTCTCTGATCCGGACCAGAACCCACAAAAGCTTTGTGAAACATATGTAATTTGTCAAAATAATTCTTCTTATCCTTCCTGCTTTCTTTTTGGCACGACTTTAAAAATATCGGCGTAAAACGTCAGCTGCAGTGTGAAGCTTTAAAAACCCTCGTCTGTTGAACCCTCATGTCGAAATCTGGGAACTGCTCAACAGAAAACAACCAATGAACACGCTCCGTTTAGATGATTTATAAAAAAAAAAAGAAGGGAACGTTTTACTTAAAAATAGCCTGTTAGCATCGTTAGCCTTCCTGCTAAAACCGGATCTGGGCGGGAACCTCGGGGACAAACGGCAGACAGGATGAGAACAGTTAAACACCAATGAGAACGTTTCTCTAGAAGCACGTGCGTCGGACACCTGAGCCTCCACGACCGTCTGACCTCAGGTCATTATGGGTAATGTAGGAATCCACACAGACAGGAAACAGACAAATGTTTAAAGAATGGAAAAGGAAAAGAGTCCGTGTCCTCTGGTATGTCCACAGTGTCCACAGTTTTTCAATCAGAGTCTTTGTTTGTCAACAGGTGACCTGAAGGGGGGCGGGGTCAGTAAATAAATGCTCTGTGATTGGATATATGTTCCTCACATCCACTAAGACCTTCAATAAATGCAGATGGAGACAGACAATGGTTCACACAGTCTATGGGCCCCAGTCAACATTTCTGTCTTCCTGAAGTCCTGTCCCTTCATTAACCCCGCCAGACTCAGACCTGTACCCTGTCCTCACACCGGGGGTCTCAAACAGTCTGACAGGGTTTCAGGAAAAGGGGGAGGATCTTTCTGTTGACTTGTATGTGTTCAGACCTGAATCTGAAACAAAGGACATTTTACTCAGGAGACCTTCAGTTCTGCCTGGAGGGATCTCAGGATCGAGTCCTCACAGACCTCTGGATGTCTCAGGTTGTACAAGTCAAGTTTTCACACCCAGCCAGATTTATTGGTGCTGTATCAGCCACAGGTTGGATGGTCATCACCACAAAGTTGAACCTGCCGGTTCAGGTGTCAGTTATTCCACACGGCACCAGATCGTTGGTCGTCTTTGTGCCTCAGCAAATGTTTGAGCAAACGTCCTAAAAGAGTCTAAAGAAATCAGATGAAAAAGGTCAATGATAAATGACTGGGTCTGGAGACGTGTCTCTGGGTCTGAAGACGTGTCTCTGGGTTTGAAGACGTGATGCTGGGTCTGAAGACGTGTCTCTGGGTCTGAAGACGTGTCTCTGGGTTGTAGTTTCCTGTCTTAACGAGGGGGTTCTGCTTGTGGTTTTTCCTGATTTTAAGGCGTTCTGTAATAGAATGGATTCCATCTGTCTCCGGCGTCTCCACAGATTGTGGTGAGTCTCCCGATGTTTTAAACCCTAGTTGTGGTTTTTCTTCACTGGGGGGTCCTTGATGGGCGTGTTTGGTGGATCTAGGCAGGACTTGGTAAGTCTTTCTATGGTGTCCTGGACCAGGTTTTCTGGTCTTAGGAGGTCTTGACCAGGTCGTAGACGTAGATGTGGAAGTCATCGTCGAACTTGATGAAGTATACAGAGGGTTTGGCCTCCACCTGGTGGATGACCATACCTGACCGCTTCCCACCGTCCTCTTTGGCGTACTCGACCTGTTTGCCCACCAGACTGTCGACCACCTCGCCGGGCTCCCGCTCCGCCGTCACACTGTCGTCTGCAGAGGGAGACGGAGGGAAACCGTTACTTTACAGAAGTTTTGTTTACTGTTTCCTTTGTTATTTTGAAAAGCCGAACCTTGAGTTTTACAAGAGTCACAACAAACCAGAACACAGTCAAAAACGTGCACCACAACATCCTACAACACAAGGCGACAATTTTAATGTCAAATGTTTAAACGAGGGGCACGTTCACCTGCTGGGTGAGTGAAAAGGATTCCTCCAGCTGATAATCTGCACATTCACCTGTAATGAAAACTGTTGGTTACAGGCCTAAATAAAGCTCCACTCACTGGAGTCGGGCATGATGCGGAGGTCTCCCTCTTTGTAGTCGTCCAGCAGCTGGTACATGTAGAGGACCGGGTCTTTCTCGTAGGTGATGTAGAACCAGGAGGTCATGATCGGAGCTCGGGCCAGAACCATCCCCCTCCACTCCTCCTTCGGCCCGTCCTCCGTCTCAAACATGTGCTCCACGGCTTTCCCGATCATCGTCTCCGCCAGCAGCGAGTCGCTCACACGGGCCGGAGCTGGACCAACCACAAGTAAACCCCTTATCAGATCCACAGGTTTAGATTTCGCCATATGTAAATAACATGTCTGCAGAGACACACGCAGCTAAGAGTAAGTCCAGCTTATATTCATTCATCTCAGTGATCAGAATCTAATGGACCAGTTCTCTCAAACATTTGTTTCTGGTTTGACTAAAAGACGTGTAAGTGCTGGAGTTTCAGAATGGAACCAGCTGTTTATCCCTGTGTCCCTCTGTGGTTTGTGTCCTTCCTCACCCACTCTGTCCGCAGCACCTCCAGCCCCACCACCCGCTCATCGCTGTACAGCTCCAGGCCGTAGATGCAGTCGAAGCCGTCGTATTTGATCAGGTAAAGGGAGGGGTTCACGGGGACCTGGTCCAGGACCGTCCCCTTCCACTGAGACGACTTACCTGACAGGAAGCAGAGGAGCAAACATGCTCAGATTTATAAGCAACACGGGAAAGAAAAGGAGATTTTCTGTTCCATGGACGTGTCCGAACAAACACAGTGTCCCCAATCGAGTAAAAAACATTTTCTGAACAATTTAAGAGCCTGAACATCTGGTCAGACGTTTGACTGTCGAGTACGAACTCCAACACGTTCTCAAAGTTTAGCCTGGATTTTTCTTTTCCTGAAGGAAACTCTTCTCATAGCGTTTGTCAAACACGTGCAGGTGCTGTAGGTAACTTACTGCCCTCCTTCCAGATGTGCTGGATCCTGCAGCCCACTATGTTCCTTCTGGGCTGAGCCAGAGTCTTACTGGGACCAACACTGGTCCTCTGTTTCCTGCAGGGAGAGGAAGAAACAGAGAACGAAAAGAGGAGGGAGAAAGTGACGATGGAGAGGAGGAGACACAAAATGAAGAGATAAAATGAGAACACAAAGAATCAAATCAAAGAGAAGAGGAAAGAAAAGAGGGAGAGAAACAAATAAGTTTGGTGGAAGAGTGAAAAAAACAGCAGAGACAAAAGAAGACAAAATCCAAAAATAATGAAACAAAGAAAAGAAAAAGACAAACAGGAGGAAGAAGAGAATAAAGGTAAGAGACAGAGGAGCCCCACCCACAGCTCAGAATGTGGCTCTGATCTTACTTGTGCGAGTTCTTTTTCTTCATCATGTTTGCAGAGACGCCTGAATGTCCTGAAACACAAACACACACATTCAGCATCTCTCACACCTATCGCACTGAGGTGGTGCGTTCAAGGACGCTCTCACATCTGAGGTCAGGGGGTCATCATCACTTCATCTTCCTCTATGTTCCATCTGTGTTTGCTTCCAGGTTTGACAACTTCTTTATGATTCTTTGAGTCAAAAAAACACTACAATACCCATGAGCCTCAGCTTCAGAATATCTATCTGAATCTATCTCTTGCTGCAGCAAACAGAACATGAAGCTCTGTGACTGGATGTTTGTCAGTGCAATGCATCCTGGGAGTTTCACACTTGTCCTCAGCTCTGGGAGAACTCCTCTGTTTCTGTCTCAAACTGTGTGTTTCAGTGTGTGACGTCTTCGATCTCTCACCTCCGTCTGCTCGGGGCCGCGGGGCCGCGGGGCTTGAATGGGGTCTTCATTCATCCACCTGTAGGGGGCAGCCAGCCAGGCTGCCGGTCTGGGCTAAATGCTGGGAGGCTGGCAGTGTGACACCAGGCCTGGGTGGCTGTGTGTGTGTGTATTTGTCTGAGAGGGGGTGAGGATGGAAGGATAGGGCAGGGGGGAGGAGGGTAGGGAAAGGAGGGAGGAGGTGGTGGGAAAGAAGGAGCACCAGGAATTAGGCCGGGCCCTGGACACGCTGCATACAGGCTGGGTCCAGACTAACACCTGGAGCCTGAGGCGACGTCTCAGCCGATGGACTCGATGAGGAAACGGCGTGTTGAGCCTGAGGAGGGAAACACACGGGACACACGTGATGGATAAACAGGTAACTCACCTGGCTGTGAACAGGATCACTAACATGTTACCTTCGTATGTATCAGAAAAACAGTTTGTGGTTTCATTCAGTGTTTTACAGCCTGGAATAAATCCTCCCTGAGAGCAGAGTCAAGCCGAGGAGCCGAGTAATAACATCACACAACAAACGCCACATATCTGATGAGCGAGTCCGCTGCACGCGGCTTTAACTCCGAACGCGTCTGAACCGAACTCTGATCAGAACCGGAACAAAGTCTCGTTTCGTGTCCTGCTGTGAACCCGAGCCGAGTCTCCTGTCGCTGCCAGTAACGAGGAGGAGGACGGACGCCACGAACTCTGACGCTCCTGCTGGTTTGATGTGTTCACGTGAGGAAGCGTCAGTCTCACGATGTTTTGTCCCTTCATGCTTCCCGTACATCAGCGTTGTTTCACTGCCAGTTTGATCCTTCAGAACCAGCAGGCGACTGAAACGGATCAGTTATTATTATTTTAATTTGTCGATTCATTTTTACGTCTTCAGACGGTGAAATAAAAGCCACAGATAGAAAATCCTCCTAACGTCTGAGAAGCATGGTCACTTAGGAAACTGAATCCATTAACGGACTTTTACCAGGTCCGAAACACGTGACCTGAGTCCAGGTCCAGCTCCGGCCTCCGGTTCTGAACATCTAGATTGTGAAATGTTCACGTCACTGTGGGCTTTCAGAAAGTTTTCTCTCTCTGATTGTTTTACAGGTCAAATCATTTTAAAAATAATCAGATTAATAATAAAATTAATCAATAATGAAAATAATCACGAGGTGCAGCCCTGCACTGACATTACTGATTAATCTGCAAAAACACGATTAATCGGTTAATCATATGAAACGTCAGAAACTTCATTTAGTTTGTTTAGTTGCAGTTTGTTTTTCTGTTGAAGCGTTAGGGTTATTGATTAATCAATTAATCAGTTTGGTTTATAAGATGTCAAAGAATACTGATTTCTGTAAAAAGTCTGAGGAGCTGGAACCAGAGAAATGATGAAAGTGACTTTCTGACCAACCGATTAACCGATTAATCGATCACAACAAACGGTTTTAGTCCAGAACACGTCAGTGAATTCTGCTGAGCGCTGTCGTAAGAATCATCATAAACTCGGAGTAAACTCCTTGTTCTGACTCTGTCACTGTGACAGGTCACCGTCATGTGACAGACCGTGTGAATAATAACTCTGTTTGGAGCAGAAACACCAACATGTCAGTAGAAATCAGGATAAACTTTAATCCAACAGGCAGCAGAGGGAAAAATCCCCTGATAACCAGAGAAATACTTCTGTCTGACAAGGTCACAGATGCAACAACAGCACAGCCACGCAGCCGAGGCTGCTGGGAAACGGAGGAAATGATATTGACAGGACGGTTTTCCCTCTGAAACACACAGAAGCACTATCACACCTGATCCTTACGCCTGCATCGCGATGAGATCACAGATAAACAAAGGAGAGTTCTGAAAAGCTGCAGGTTGCACAACAACAACCACAACTGCAACACAAACCACAGACCGACTGCTGCTGCTGCAGGAGCTGATCCGAAACATGCTGCGCTGCAGTAACACTACACCACAGCAGCACAGGCTCCGATCAGACCAGGTTCAGACCAGGATCAGACCGGGTTCAGACCAGGTTCAGACCAGGATCAGACCAGGTTCAGACCAGGATCAGACCAGGTTCAGACCAGGATCAGACCGGGTTCAGACCAGGTTCAGACCAGGATCAGACCAGGTTCCAGCAGACCGAGACCAGAGAGGAGACGATTAAAGCCAGAGACACAGCAGGAGGTGAAGATCTGACGCCAGGGATTAAAGCTAAAGATCTGAGGCAGTGAAACTGATTGTTAAAGGACCTGACATGATGGAGGGAGGAAGATCTGCTCCTCTCAGCATCATCACATTAACACTGGAGTGGAGCCGGGTATCGAACCGTGAGACAGACACACACCCAACAGCCACGACGAGCTGAAACGATCCCTCTATTTACAGCTGGTAAACAGAACATCTATCCTGTCAATAAATTCATTATTTAGGACAAGCTGAAATGATCAGTCTGCGAATTAATCACCTGAGAACGGATCAGCAACTGTTCTGATAATCGATTCACCTTTCAGTCATTTTCTCAAGTAAAAAAAAAAGTCAGCTGGTTCCGGGTTCGTGCTGAAAATCAATGATTCGTTAACTAAGAAAATAATCAGCTGATTAATCAATGATGAAAATCATCACAGTTCCATTTCAGCCGTTCTCTGCTTCCTGTTTCTTCAATCTAAATTATTGATCGATTATCAGAATAGTTGCAGATTTTTTTCAGCAGTGGTGGAAACGACGTACATTCACTCCATCGACGCACGTGTGTGCAGCTTTTCACGTATTTTCATGTTATGGTGTGACAGACAAACACGTAACGAAACGATGGCTGATGAGTTTCAACAAACAACAACAGGCTCAGGTTTGTTTGGCTCGGTCATTAAACGCACCGTGACCCTGCGCCTCCTCAGCAGTGACCCAGGAAGCCACTGAAGATTACATTCATCATCACTTCATCTGCCACACAATCTACAGCAGCCTGTCAGTTCATCTGAATATAGAACATACTGGAAAGACCTGAGAGGACAATGTGATGTTTTATTATTTCATCTGAGCAAAAGATCCTGGTTTAAGTTCAGTTAATCTTCTACTGATCCAGAACCTCGAGCCTGATTTGGTGCAGGTTGTTGTCGGGGTCATTAATGAGGCTCGTCACTGTTGACATTAACCTGTAAACCTGTAGTCGTGTGTGTGTGTGTGTGTGTGTGTCTGACTGTTTTTGCTCTGTCTTCTCTGGGACATTGAAGCTTTACTCTGCTCTAATGATTCGTGGCAGCTGATTTTCTGTTGATCCACTTCCTGATGAATCGACTCATTAGCAGCCAAACTCCACTTAACATCCATGTTACATTTACAACACCTGAACCATTCAGCGTGGGGCTGCTGCTGACGGTTGTTTGCAGTAGAAGATAATCTTCTGATTTTGTTTCCCATTAATCCATCGACAGTTTCGTCTGTGAACCAGTCATCCCAGTTTCCTGCCAATGTGTCGCTGTGTCCGACCAACAGCCGAAAGCCCAAACAGATTCACTTTACTGTATACAAATACAAATACTTTGCTTGCACTAGTTAAATATCAGACTGACACTTCTGTCAGCATGTCCCAGTGGCCAATCAGAAATAACACGTTTATCTGAGGCGTAAAAACCTCACACAGGATCCGAGGTTTGGAACAACAGCTCCACGCAAACATGTCAGAGGTGACATAAAAACTTTTTCAGTAAAGTCCAGTCAGAGCCAGACCCGCAGATCCTGATTCCACCAACACCTGACGCTTCAGCGTCACACAAACACACAGGCAGCATCATCAGCATCTGCCCCATCCGGTCATCAGCTCACCTGAGTTTACCTGACAGCGCGCGCACACACACAGTGAACATCACTTTACAATGAGCGCAGGCCTGACTCGTGTGTTGCGGTGATGAGTTGCTGGTTGTTTTGGCTGATGATGAAGATGATGAAGATGACCAGCCAGAGGTCACAGTTTTCCCTCCTCACTAAATGACCCCCACACACCCCGCCCCGCTGCCTACTCTACCAAATATTCGAACATCAGCACAGGTAACTGGCGCACAGCCCGCAGGCGGCAGCCATATTGCGCCAGTATTTACAAAACCCGCATCGGTGCAAAAAAGGCGCAAGCGAACAAAGGGAGAGGGGAGGTCTGTTAGCAGAAAAACACTGGCGCTAAGCTAACAGCTTTGCGGCAAACCGTCGAAGCGGACACACGGGCCGTTTACCGGGTGGGTCGGCGCCGGAGGCCGCAGTTTCTTACCGATATAGCAATCAGTGTCGCTGCATAATGCCGATCAACCGCCGTGGCTCCAAATTGATCCGCTCTGCCTCCGCTTGGTTATCCGCTGCATCAAGTTAACTGCGCCAAGATGGGGGGGCGGGCGGAAACAAGGCAGATCGCCCTTCAAAATAAAAGCACGAACACTGATGCAATGCGAATTTTTCTTTTAAAAATGTTTGCCGTTCTACGAAAGCTGAACAACCTGCAGCATATGACACCCTGTCCTTAGAACCCTGCACTGGACAGGCAGATATTCAGAAGAGCAGCAGAAGACGGCTCTCTGTACAGGATGGACAGATTTGCAGTAGATGTGTGTACATAAAAGAGCAACCCCGCAGAACCTATAACGATATAATGTTATAGGTGAAGTACTAAAACACGTTATGTTTACTCTTAGAAAAGTAGGACATTGATTTTGGTAATGATAATTCACTCACTTGAAAAAAAATATTATACTGTTATTCATTCATAACTGTGATTTTAAAGTAGATTTCTTTTTCAAATCATCAAACAGGCTTTTATTTTAAAAAAAACTCTGGCCGGATGTGTGGTGTTTTACGCTGGCTGTCTTGACGCTGGTTGTTGTGCAGGTTTGCATTGAAGCCAAAAATTCTTGCATTGCCGAGTCCCGCCTTTCTCCCTCTTGCGAAAAAGTGATCCGGAGAGTGTCGGCAGCGCGGTTTGCTGCTGGGTCTTCCTGCTAAATACTGAGACTCGCTGTTGACCTGTTTTTCTCACAGGCGGAGCCGCGACAGCAGAACCGTTTCAATACGATCGGTATCTGGCCTTTGTTTTGCGCTGAGACGTTAAATACAACGACTCCGTGCAGCGCACACGGCGCCGAGTTAATAAAACACTCTCTGCATTGTAGTGCAGGCGGCGGCTCAGCAGGCGGCGCGTTTCAAAGATAAGGAACGACTGTCAACGTATGTGCTGATCCAGAGTCAGATCTGTTGGCTATCCATTGTGTAGTAGTGAGGTAAAGCTGGAAAAAAGCTGATCTGGGAGCAGCGCGGAGGGGGATGAGTTCGATTTGGTTTAAGGCATAGCCCGTTAGGGCGGTGTTTATCACACGTAAACGATTATTAATGAACACGAGGCGACCGCGCCGCCCACCCGAGAGACCCTGGTTTAAAAAGCCAACCTGAAAATTTGTTAAATTACAATCAGAGCTGAGGAATTTAGGTAAAAACGAAAGCGAGCCCCCGCCACAGTTTACCGCTCCGGAGCCCGGCCTGACTTTAGCCGAAGTTCATGATAGCGCAGCAGAAACGTAGCGATAATTCACTCAGCGGGACACCCTGGAAGAGACGGAGAAACCTCAGGACGATGCCGGCCATCACGGACCTGATGTGAAAATCGTTACGGCAAGATGTGAGATGAACCGGGAGAAAACAGTGACCGAGGCCAACGACATCATGTTGGTCCGGAGCTCGGTGAGTGGGGTGCTAGCTGGCTCGGTTAGCATTGTCGGCTAATGCTGTTCAGCACGGAAACGTCCATCTGAAACGCAGACGAACAGTTGGCAGCGGCCGGACTGTGATGAACAGGCGCTTATAAAACAGCAAAGATGATAAGTTCCTTTCTTTGCCGTCGCTGGTCGTAGATTAACGCTAGCAGGCTAATTCAGTGGGTTAGCTTAACCGAGGCAGTTCCGTGTTAGTTAACTTTAACTAGCTAGCTAGTCCTTTGGTCGGCCAGTTAGCTCACGTTTACTTTAGGTAAACATCAGTAATTAACACTTAGTTAGTTTGACTCCTCTGTGTTTGGAGAACAGAGGTGTAGGACTCGGATGTTACCTGGAGATAGTTTGTCAGTGATGGAGGAAGAAGTCAGTACTCAGTAAAAGTACCAGTATCACAGTATACATGTACTTAGTGACAAGTCCTGCATTGACAGTGGTACCGAAGTAGACGTATGTAAATATAATCAGGAAAATGCACCGGAAGTATCAAAGGTTTTCAATGCAGTTATATATCACTTCAATCGATTAATATGCATTAGTATGGATGCCCAGAACTTTATGTTTCCAGCTTCGTACATGTGGTGATGTAATGCTCTCCTTTGTCATATGTTTTTATAAACTGAACATGTTTGGGTCGTGGACTGTTGAGTGGACAGAACAAGACATGTGGAAATGTTAGCTTGGTCTGTGGGAAACCACGACAGTCATTTCCGACTCATCGATTTACTGAGAAAATAATCTGAAGATTAATCAATAATTAAAGTAACCAGAAGTCGCAGCCTTTGAAATGATAAAAGATACAGATCACAAAGTCCTAAGTGACGTGTCCAAATGTCTCGTCTTGTCTCACCAACTGTCCAAAACTCAAAGATGTTTTGTTTTTTTGTTTGTTTCTTTTTGAGGCCAATAACTTACACTAAAATAAAACGGTGTCCAGTAAGTGTCGTGCACATTACAGTATTTATGGAGTGATTTCAGACACAGACCCAAACCACATGGCCATGTCCCTACTGTCCTGTTTTTATGGACATTGTTCAGAATTACCAGAATACACTTTTAACAGTAATTTGAGTTTTTTTTTTTTTGCAGTACATGATGCATATTATATGCATAATATATTATATTATTTCTAATAATGTAATGAAATAATAGTGTGATAATATAAAAGTATTATTGTGTCATTTACTCCATGTGACTGCAGATCTGGTTTCCTGTTGCTTCTACATTTCTGATACAGCGCGTCCAGGGCTGATCGATTCATCGTTTACTGATCTAAACTGCGATCACGTGATCGCCAAAGCTGCGGTGTTTCTGCAGTGCTCCTGACTGACCCAGGATCTGCTGTGTCAGCTATTTTTACACATACCTGCCGAGCTCACCGAGCAGAAGCGGCATTCTGCGCGTGCACAGGTCAGGCTAACGCAATCAGCATCACCTGCTCCACCTGCTGCTTCATTAGTCAAATGGCTTCAGCTGGAGCAGAAGCGGAGTTATGGCGTTTAATCCCCAGTAAAAACAGCTCGTCGCTCCTTTGGGAGCGTTTCGGGTCTGAGGCCGCAGACGTGCAGCAGAAACAGGTTCTGTGCAAAACCTGTCGCGCTGAAGCTGCAACATCCAGCGGAGACACGAGCACTTTATACCGACACCTGAAGAATCAGCACAGGTGTTTGCATGACGGAGAAGTTCCGGTGAAAAGTGTGAGAATGATGCTCAGACCTGAAGCAGCGAACAGACAGTTCCAGCGTGTTTTACCAGCGTCGCTCCGGATGATCAGAGCAGCCGAACACACCGGGAGATTTTATTTAACTTTTTTTTTTTCTTTTTAACACAGTTAAGGATTTTTACAGTCAAAGATGGTTCTTTTAGTTCCTTTAGAGTAATGGCTTTTAATGTTTTAATGGTATGATGCAGTTTTCTGTCCTGTCTGTACACAAATCGTTCGGCCCATGTTAAAATGAGAACAGTGATAGAAAAGTACCACGTCTTCATCATCAAAATGAGAAGAAGCAGGGGAGAGGTCAGAGGTCAGAGGTACAGTCCTCAGGTATGAACAAATTGCTGGTGGAAGCTGTAATAAGAGGCAGCATTAGAAGTCATTAGTTTTTGTCAGGTTGCTCAGGAAGCGAGTTGATCCCCACAGATGAATAGTTAATGTCTCTGGCTCTCTTCTCGCCGCAGCCCGTCCGAGGCCGAGCCAGAGTGACTCATGCGGTGGTGGTGATCTTCCTGGAGTTCTTCGCCTGGGGGCTGCTGACTACGCCCATGCTGACCGTGAGTAAACACGCACCGGACAGTCACATCAACACGGGTTGTTTTATTCAGTAAAAGTTCAGCCAGGTTCCCTTCGTTAGCAGTCAGCTGTCAGCTGAGTGTCTGAGGGTCCATCACCTCAGGCCCGAACCACCAAGCCAGATCAGTGGGTGATCCGGCTCTGTTCATGAACCTGAACTTCAGGGGATCACATCAAGATGGTGATGAAACTGATTCCATCCGGAACAAGGACGTTTTGCTTTAATGTCTCTCACCTGCCGTCCATCAGTTTGTTTCCAGGGTGAAATGAGCCTCATTAAACTGCTGTGACTGAGCCGTGTGAAACCTCAGTCAGGGTGACAGTTTGTCCCATCCTGTCCTTCTCTGTCTGTCCTTCAGCAGCCAAACTCTGCAGGTCTGAGTGCTGATGTGTCGCAGTCTGTATCATATCAAGAGAAGCACAGTATCTTATATATGTGTAATAGACGTGTTAGGTAATGTCTGTACTGTACATTATAGGATCCTGTTTAACACGGTCCACAGTCATTTGTGCATGTGACGAGTATAAGAAGTAAGACAGACTGACAGACACGTGGACGCCTGAATACTGACTTAAATAAATCAGTGCAGTGAAAATGTAAAGGTGTGTGTGTGTGTTTGAGAGCTGCAGCTCTGACCTGCTGTTGCTGTTTCAGGTTCTCCATGAAACGTTTCCTCAGCACACCTTCCTGATGAACGGCCTGGTTCAGGGAGTGAAGGTAAGACCTGTCACAGCATCCACGTTAATATATAACTCTGAAGGACTCGGCCACATGTTCCAACAGGAGATGATAAATAATATAAACATAACACAAACAACAAGAATTAAAAATGAGACCAAATATTTCATAGACAGTAGAAGAAGAACAGCTGGTGGTGGCAAGATGTAAACGTGCATGAAGAAAACGGTCCCACAGCTAAGAGTTATTTTCATTATCAGATGATGTGCTGATTGTTTTCTCTGTTAAGTGTTTGGTCTGTAAAACATCAGAAAACAGTGAAAAATGTCCATCACAGCTTCCTGAAGTACAAAGTCACGTGATCAGAGAACATTTCCAAAACCCCCAAATAATGCAGCTCAGTAACTGTGAGAAGGAAAGCTGCAGACTGTCACATTCGAGAACCTGGAACCTCCAGAGGTTTGGAAACCACTGGAATTAAAACAGTTTGTGTTTTATCTGGAGACTTTTCCTCTGTGTCTGTACCTGTGCAGGGTTTCCTGTCGTTCCTGTCAGCTCCTCTGATTGGGGCTCTGTCAGACATCTGGGGCAGGAAGTCCTTCCTCCTCATGACAGTCTTCTTCACCTGTGCCCCCATCCCCTTCATGAGGATCAGCCCCTGGTGAGACAGTAATTGTGTGTGTGTGTGTGTGTGTGTGTGTGTGTGTGTGTGTGAGGACATGTTCTTAAGCGAGAGACGTCTGTGGTCATTCGACCCTGCTTAATATCGGCCTGTGGTGCCAGTCACAGCTGTATGATTGTGGATATTGGCGGCTGTGTGAATGAAATCCTTTATGTTTGCACTTTTTAAATTTTGTTGTACTGAAGAACAATGACAATAAAGCATTCATTCATTCATTCATTCATTCATTCAGAGGCCAGTTCTATATTCAGTTGACCTCTGAAGTTAGCAGACGGCTGAAGTAGCTGCTGTTACAGCTCATTGATCAGACGGCAGCCTCACTGTCCTGCTCCGTCACAGTTCTGCTGAAATCACTTTGTTCCTGGAACTAGTTTAAACTGATCCTCTGACGTCTGATTGGATCTGGTTACAGAGCGAACTCATTCATTCATTCATTCCTGCTTCCTCTGTTGTGCTGACAGGTGATGTGTCCCCTGTGTTGTAGTGTCTGTGGAGGCTGGCATGTTTGTGAACACGGCTGTTGATTGTTTTTATGAATAATTATCAATTTGAATAAAATGTCCATAAATAGTGAAAAATAGTCCTCGACTCCAACGTGGTGTCTTCAGATGTCTTCGTTTGTCCAGAACAGTCCAAAACCCACAGTATTCAGTGTGTACTTATATAAACAGGTGGTAGGGTGGAGGGTCTGCTGCAGCCTGCTGGAGTTTGACCAGTCACATGTTGATCATGTGAGCAGCTGAGGATCAGCCTGCTCGCTGCAGAGCAGAGAACCAGAAACCAGCCGCAGCGTGGAAACACTGGACTCTCCTGATGGTCTAAAACCGTCCTGCTCTCCGTTACCGTTCATTGTTTCCTTCATGGAAGGTGCACGGAGCAGGTGCTGTGTGTATTTCTAAGAAATGTGCAGTGAAACGTGAGCAGAAGTGTTGAATATCCTGTGGTTTCCCTCTGAAGGCGCTGGGTTACACAGACACAGCACGTGAGATCCAGATCTCAGTTTGGATCTACTCTTTAAAAACACGCCTGTTTCATGTCAGCGTCTCAGTTCGTGGTTAAAGTTGATTTTCAGACTTTGAGGATGTTTGAAGCTGCCACACTTCAGGCTGCAGACTGTGCTGCAGCAGA
Source organism: Toxotes chatareus (assembly GCA_016801885.1). NCBI lineage: Eukaryota > Metazoa > Chordata > Actinopteri > Toxotidae > Toxotes > Toxotes chatareus. Next base: position 26,720,453 of record CM028882.1, read on the forward strand.
GTGAGATCAGCTGATATCGGCTGTCTCCGCCTGAGATCGGTCACATGGTCTGTGAGCCACGTTTCCCAAACCCTCAGTTCAAAACAACCGAGTCTTTGTCACTTTAACTCGGACTCTACAGGAGCTCATAAGATGGCTGGAATTTTATTTTGATGTTTTACATAATGCAGTTTTAAAGTGACAGTAGTTCCTCTTACCACTGAACACATGACTCAGGTCAGTCTCCTCACGTTCACAGCTTGTTTAAATATTTGTCCGTTTCCTTTTCATGGCAGTGACTTTTAGTTTTACCACGACACATGAGGTTTATTCTTCCTGCAGCTCAGTCCACGGAGTCGATGACATGAAACACCCATTTCACCACCATCCAGAAATACATCAGATGAGAAACCGTGTTACAGTGAATAACCTGACCTGGTGTTTCCTGTCTGTGTGTGCAGGTGGTACTTTGCTCTGATCTCAGTCTCAGGGATCTTCGCTGTGACCTTCTCGGTGATCTTCGCCTACGTCGCCGATATTACCGAGGAACACGAGAGGAGCACCGCCTACGGCCTGGTAACTACAGCTTCACACAGCAGGGGAGCCAGTCCTGCAGGAGCTGACTTCAGCTGTGTCACAGCACAGTTTAACAGAGCAACACAATTCAAACACAAACACCTGAATGTTAAAAAGTCATGTTGACTTAATGGAGCAGCAGCGCCGGGCGTGTTCTTACTCTAATGTCGTATTGTGTGAGTGTATAACGGAGAACCTGCTCTGTGTTCACAGAGCTTCCTGCCATTATAGAGATCTGCAGGGTCACAGGCAGGTCAGGAAGTGCAGAGAAAGATGGAGTCTTTGAGCTGCCTGTGTGGTTCAGGTGGAGGCTCAGAGACCAGCAGACAGTAAAGATGGTGCTAAAAGGTTTCTGAGCTGAGGCATTATAATCACGTGACTGATGAAGGCTGCACATGGTTTGATGAGAGTCAGAGTGTCTGAGCTGCTGTTCTCATGTTCTCAGCAGCACTGAGGGAAATACCTGCAGAGAGAAGTGAGTTGTATTCATTGTGGGTAATGTTTCTGTGTCTCATCAGGTCTCAGCGACCTTCGCGGCCAGTTTGGTGACGAGCCCGGCCATCGGGGCCTACCTGTCGGCCAAGTATGGAGACAGCCTGGTGGTCCTGGTTGCCACGGTGATTGCCGTGGCCGACATCGCCTTTGTGTTCTTCGTCGTTCCCGAGTCGCTGCCGGACAAGATGAGGCTGACGTCCTGGGGCTTCCCCATCTCCTGGGAGCAGGCCGACCCCTTCGCTGTGAGTTCACAGAGAATAAAACGCCACAGTATAACAGCATGGGGTCAGAGGTCACAGACAGTGCTGACTCTGTAATGTTATAATCAGTACATAAACATTTAAGAACTGATCTCTAACATTATAATGCAGCTGTAATCAGATCTAAGTGTTTATTAATTTATTTGATAACAACTCGAGGAAGTAAAATGATTTATGGATGATGCTCAGCTGCAGGTCACACACACCTGCAGATCACACACACCTGCAGGTCACACACACCTGCAGGTCACACACACCTGCAGATCACACACACCTGCAGGTCACACACACCTACAGGTCACACACACCTGCAGATCACACACACCTGCAGGTCACACACACCTGCAGGTCACACACACCTGCAGGTCACACACACCTACAGGTCACACACACCTGCAGATCACACACACCTGCAGGTCACACACACCTACAGGTCACACACACCTGCAGATCACACACACCTGCAGATCACACACACCTGCAGATCACACACACCTGCAGGTCACACACACCTGCAGGTCACACACACCTACAGGTCACACACACCTGCAGATCACACACACCTACAGGTCACACACACCTGCAGATCACACACACCTGCAGGTCACACACACCTGCAGATCACACACACCTGCAGGTCACACACACCTACAGGTCACACACACCTGCAGATCACACACACCTGCAGGTCACACACACCTGCAGGTCACACACACCTACAGGTCACACACACCTACAGGTCACACACACCTGCAGATCACACACACCTGCAGGTCACACACACCTACAGGTCACACACACCTGCAGATCACACACACCTGCAGGTCACACACACCTACAGGTCACACACACCTGCAGATCACACACACCTACAGGTCACACACACCTGCAGGTCACACACACCTACAGGTCACACACACCTGCAGGTCACACACACCTGCAGATCACACACACCTGCAGATCACACACACCTGCAGGTCACACACACCTGCAGATCACACACACCTGCAGATCACACACACCTGCAGATCACACACACCTGCAGGTCACACACACCTGCAGATCACACACACCTGCAGATCACACACACCTGCAGATCACACACACCTGCAGGTCACACACACCTGTGGGTGTTTAAGCCTGATCATCTGTGAGGAAGCTGCTAAAACCAGAGCAGCTGAATGGAAGGAACTGACTCTGCCAGGATCACAGGCTGAGCTCCCATCAGGGCCGCACTGTGTCTGCCACATGTCAGCTGATTGATCGATTGATTGACTGGTTGACAGTTGTGTGGATGAGTTGTACTGACAGCTGATTGTGTTTTGTGTGTTCAGTCTCTGCGTCGTGTGGGCAAAGACACCACGGTGCTGCTGATCTGCGTCACAGTGTTCCTGTCCTACCTGCCTGAGGCCGGACAGTACTCCAGCTTCTTCCTCTACCTGAGACAGGTAACGCACGCACACACACACACACACACACTTCCTTTGGTATTTGCTGTAGCACCTGTGGTGGAAATCTGAAATAAAGATTGTAGATGCAAATTTTTCTCTGAGTATTTTATAATAAATGAACAAACCTTTGCAATGGGGTCAGAACACCACACCTTCTGAATACTCTCTTACACTGCATGAGTGTAAGGTGCAGGATGAGGCTGACACAGGTGTGTACAGAGGCTGTGGCTCCATTTCACACCAGGTTTCCACTCTACAAAGCATTTTCCCAAACACTGCCTGTAAGTGCTGGATGTGGAAATAAGCAGCGGTTTGTTAAGCTGACGACGTGTGTTGTGGAACAGAAACATGTTGCTTCACATGTAATGAAAACAAGATCTCAGTTTCTAAAAACTTAGAGTCAGCACCATGTAAATGCTCAGTGTGTTCTGCTGTGAGGACGCCGTGTCGATTCATTCTGAAGCAGCAGTCGTTGAGAAGTCGTTTTGTTCTGTGACAGTTCATCATCACCAGCAGCTCCTCAGCTGTCTCTGTGTTTCAGGTGATCGAGTTTTCTCACGCATCCATCGCTGCCTTCATCGCCATGGTGGGAATCCTCTCCATCGTCGCTCAGGTACAGAAGCAGCCAGCTGACACCATGTTGGGGGATTTGTTGGAGCAGTTAGAAGAAGTTAACATGAAATGGGAATCGTGGCGATGATATGTTCTCATCCTCAAATCGGGGTCACACTCCTAAAAAGGTTCAGAAGCACAGTCTGCCCTGCAGAGTCTGGCTGAACAGCTGTTGAAATGTTTAGAACAGGATCTTGTTCTGTTGGTGGACATTGATGATCAGAGTATGATGGATGAAGACATGTTCCGCTGTGTGACAGTGTGGTGTAAAATCAGTCAGGTGTTACAGTCCCCCTCTGTCAAACACTGAGAATAAGATGTTACTGAGTTTGTGGCTTTTGTATTCATTCACCATACATTAGTACCATAATGTGTCTCCGTCTGTGTCTCTGTCTCTCAGACTCTGCTCCTCAGTGTGTTAATGAGGACCATTGGTAATAAGAACACGGTTCTTCTGGGTCTGGGCTTTCAGCTCCTCCAGCTGGCCTGGTACGGCTTCGGCTCTGAGCCTTGGTGAGTCCTGTCACTGACTGTGTTGTCACCAATATCAGTTTATTATGTTTTCTGTCTTATAAAATTATTACCTGCCTGTCGCTCATTAATATATTTAAAGTTGTGTATGTTAATATTCAGCTTATTGATCCTTTTCAGGATGATGTGGGCAGCAGGAACAGTAGCAGCCATGTCCTCCATCACCTTCCCAGCAGTCTCTGCTCTGGTGTCACACAGTGCATCGCCTGAGCAGCAAGGTAATCACCCCTGACTGACTGACGTAGGGCAGGGCAGGTGAAAGACCAGAGGAGGAAGAAGCTCATAACCTGCTGTGTGTCTGTGCTCAGGTGTGGCTCAGGGGATGATCACAGGCATCAGAGGGCTGTGTAACGGTTTGGGTCCAGCTCTCTACGGCTTCATCTTCTTCCTCTTCAATGTGGAGCTGAACGACATGGAGCCGGTGGCAGGAAGATCCACACAGAACACAGAGGTACACACACACACACACACAGACAGAACACAGAGGTACACACACACACACACACACACAGAGGTACACACACACACACACACACACACACACACACACACACACAGAGGTACACACACACACACACACACACAGACAGAACACAGAGGTACACACACACACAGACAGAACACAGAGGTACACACACACACAGAACACAGAGGTACACACACACACACACACACAGACAGAACACAGAGGTACACACACACACAGACAGAACACAGAGGTACACACACACACACAGACAGAACACAGAGTTACACACACACACACACACACAGAACACAGAGGAGGTACACACACACACACACACACAGAGGTACACACACACACACACACACACACACACACAGACACACACACACACACACAGACAGAACACAGAGGTACACACACACACACACAGAACACAGAGGTACACACACACACACACAGACAGAACACAGAGGTACACACACACACACACACACAGGTACACACACACACACACACAGACACAAACACAGAGGGACACACACACACACACACACAGACACACAGACAGACACACACACACACACACACACACACACACACAGACAGAACACAGAGGTACACACACACACAGACAGAACACAGAGGTACACACACACACACACAGAACACAGAGTTACACACACACACACAGACAGAACACAGAGGTACACACACACACACACAACACAGAGGTACACACACACACAGACAGAACACAGAGGTACACACACACACACACACACACACACACACAGAACACAGAGGTACACACACACACACAACACAGAGGTACACACACACACACACACAGACACACACACACACAGACAGAACACAGAGGTACACACACAGACAGAACACAGAGGTACACACACACACAGAGGTACACACACACAGAACACAGAGGTACACACACACACACACAGAGGTACACACACAGACAGAACACAGAGGCACACACACACACAGAGGTACACACACACACAGAGGTACACACACACAGAACACAGAGGTACACACACACACACACACAGAACACAGAGGTACACACACACAGAACACAGAGGTACACACACACACAGAACACAGAGGTACACACACACACACACAGAACACAGAGGTACACACACAGAACACAGAGGTACACACACACACACAGACAACACAGAGGTACACACACACCAACACACACACAGAACACAGAGGTACACACACACCAACACACACACACAGAACACAGAGGTACACACACACCAACACACACACACAGAACACAGAGGTACACACACACACACAGAACACAGAGGTACACACACAGAACACAGAGGTACACACACACACACACACAGAACACAGAGGTACACACACACACACACACAGAGAACACAGAGGTACACACACACACACACACAGAGGTACACACACACACACACACACACAGAACACAGAGGTACACACACACACACACACAGAACACAGAGGTACACACACACACAGACAGAACACAGAGGTACACACAGACAGAACACAGAGGTACACACACACACAGAACACAGAGGTACACACACACACACACACACAACACAGAGGTACACACACACACAGACAGAACACAGAGGTACACACACACACAGAACACAGAGGTACACACACACACACACACACTCTCTCTGCCCTGATGAGTCCTGACCATGTCACAGGATGTTTTGTTCTGTGGTCTTACAGTAAACCAGTGTGTTAATGGGTCTGTCCCATCATCCACATGAAGACCACAGGTAGCAGACAGGTGTGTCCCTTGCCAGAAAAATACCAACACACAGTTCACTTGACTCACACTTTTCAGCCCACTTTTCCTAATACAGCTCCAGAGCAGTGTTCAGAGCGACGTGTATCCCACAATTCACCACTGCTGCGGCTCCAGTCGAGTGGAAGCTGGAATTTTTGCATTAGATTTGGGGAAAAGCTTCAGGTTCTACTTTATCTAAGTGGGATAAGATTAAAGATTCAAACTGTGACGACCTGTTTGAAATCCAAATTTACAAAAGAACAGCAGGTGTTTGGAGAAATTTGTCCTCTGGTCCAGCAGAGGACGCTCTTTGCATTCACTGTCGGTAAACTAAGGTGAAACTGGAGGAGGGCGGTCTCCATCAGAGTGGAGGTATTTTGGGTTCTTCACCGCAGACGGTGAAACGACCAAAGGTGAGGCTGATTGTTGACTCACTCACCTGCTGCTGTAACCCAGGTGAAGCCAGGTGAGAACAGTCTTCTCCACAGTCATCGTCAGGACGTAAAGCAGCGGCTCCGGCCCCGACACGTGGACACAGTGGTGCAGTAGCTGTAATGTTTGTGTTTCAACAAGTTCACACTTGAAGTTTTGAAAGCGACAGCTCAGGTTTTGGAATTGACTGATTTGTTTTGGATTTATTTTTTGGGTCCAGTTTTCAAAATAAATGTGTTTATATTTTACCTGTCTCTGCAGAAGTCCGTCATCCCCGGTCCTCCCTTCCTGTTCGGAGCGTGCGCCGTCTTATTCGCTCTTCTCGTCGCCGTCTTCATCCCTGAGCATCACCAACTGGCCGACATCAAGACCTGCTCTGGCCGCAAGTCCAGCGGCGCTGCAGCTGCACACGCTCAGAATGTCGGCCCTCTGGCCACGCCCACCAGCGACACGGAGGACATCGAGCCGCTCCTACAGGACAGCAGCATGTGACTGACAGCTGGCCCGGCCAGTCGCAGTGCTAAAGCCTGAGCTTTTCTCTGCAAGTCCCGCCCCTTTCAAAAAAAACAAAACAAAAAAAAACAACAGTGTCAGGTTTTATTTTTTTTATAATTATTTTTTATTTCCTCAGATCCAGACCGCTCAGACCACAGAGTCCGGTAACGTTAGGCTGCGTGACACGTGACAGTTATTCCCTCTGGTTCCTTTTGGTGTGAGACCTGTCAGAACCAGCTGTGCTGTGTGTTTTCTCTGGTTCTGCTCGTTGCTGCGGCGCCGGGCTTCTCTGCTCGTCACCCAGAGCAGCTGTACGTCTGAACGCAGAAGGCTGAATCAGCTGAAGCACACTTTAAACCAACTTTCCCCTTTCACACTCCACCCCTCACCTGAACCACAGAGGACAGGGACATAATGTCCCAACACGTCAGTCCTGTCTTCTGCTTTACGTGTTACCCACTGTGCAGCAGCCTGTGGTTAGTCTCTCAGAGCAGCTTCTCATCTTTCAGAGCCGTCAGTGTGGTTGCCGCCTGAACGCTGCACGCTCAGTTTGCCTCCTCTCTGTGTTTATCTGCTGCACCATCCACCCGTCAGGTCCGCAGAGTTCAGCAGATCAAACGCTCCTCACTGTACAGGACCACGGGTGGAGGTGTGTTGAATTCACGGCACAGCCGAGGCCGATGTCCCAGAACTGCAGACTGTTTTCAAACTGAAACTTTTCATCAGGACGGAGAAATGTGGAGAGGACGGTGAGGTCAGAGCTGCTGTGGATTATGGGATGTCTGACTGACGGGAGAGGAAGTGGCCACCTGCAGGGGGCAGTGTGGGCCACAGGTCTGTGATCTCCACCGGCCTCCCCGAACACGCTGTTTACACGCTGGATCTATTGGCAGCAAAGAAGAAGACTCGTGGATAACTGTAACTATGACGACAGCCACACTGAGCATGTGCAGGCTCCGACTGGCTGTGACACCGCTGGGTGTTTCCGTGTCCAGTTATGATGACGTGTTTTTAGCTGCACCTGTACGGAGCCTGGGAGACGCAGGAAACACAGTTTGCTTATTCGTGCCTCCTGGTTTAGTCTTTCACTTTCCTAACTCGGGCTCTTGATTTCAGAATTCAGGCTCTTGTTTCTCGGTCTCATGATTTTAAAATCCCTCCTGCTGATGTAGTCATTCAGGCTCCTGAAGTAGACGCTGGATTTAACACTGTATTATGTGTTTTGCCTTCCTGCCCTTACAGGGGCAGTAAGCCCCGTTGGTTTGGTGTGTGGTGCACGTCAGGCCGACGTTTCTCCAGAAGCAGGTGACATTTGCAGCATTTTCAGTGTTTGACACTGAATGAATCTGAAAGAAAACTCATCTTTGTGTAAACAGGCAGTTCCTGAAGTAAATCCTCCTCCTCCTCCTCCTCATCATCAGATCCGCACGCAGGGCTAACGAGACGAAGCCTCACTTACTGAATCGTTCACGCCAAACTTTTTTTCTTCTGACGCCTCCCAGACTCCGTTCACTCCATTTACTTCAGCATCAGATGGATCCACGTCTCCTCATCTCTTCTTCATGTGTTTAAATACTTGAAGTGTGTTTATCCTTATTCTATCCATTGTTTTCAGGCAGTTTGATCTGAAAGTGCTCCTCCCACCCGCCTGCTGCTCCAGGTCAGGCAAATCAAGCGCTCCAAGTTCCTGATGTAGTTTGAACGTGTGTTCCAGTCCAGGCCCGTGGCTCTGATCTTCATCTGTGCGCTCTCTTCTCCGCGTCTTTAGTTTGTTAAACTTTCAGAATCAGCAGGTTTTAAGAACCAAATCGTGCCATTTTTTGTTACCGTTTCCTTCGTTGGCCAGTTTTTTTTAAGAGGTCAAACCACATTCCAGCAAAAGAAATCCACTGAAGCGCAGGGATGAACAGTACAGGAGATCTGCAGCTGCTGAACCCAGTTCACAGTCTGCGGATCCTCGGCTCGGGCCGCGGCTCTTCGGCCCCTCGGCTCGGGCCGTGGATCCTCGGCCCTTCGGCTCGGGCTGCGGCTCTTCGGCCCCTCGGCTCGGGCCGTGGATCCTCGGCTCGGGCTGCGGCTCTTCGGCTCCTCGGCTCGGGCTGCGGCTCTTCGGCCCCTCGGCTCGGGCCGTGGATCCTCGGCTCGGGCCGCGGCTCTTCGGCTCGGGCTATGAATCTGTTTCTGTTTGTGTGAATTAACTTTAAAACAGGTTTTAGTTCAGGTGTGAAGCTGTGGATGTTACATCAGATCTGTTACTGATATTCTGTCTGCTACTTTAATACAGAGCTGGGATACATGCTGCATTCAAGTCCTGTCTGATGTGTGGGACATACAAGCTTCTGACTGGGGGACGCTGGCTGCTGTCTGCCACCTGGTGGTGGGTGCAGGTGGTGTCATGTGACGTCAGCTCATGATTTCACGCTGTGTTCAGTCGACATCCTGGTGTTTCTCTACCAGCTTCTCGTGAGCGAAGCGTTGATGTTGTCACAGCTACAGACACACCTGAGCGTCCTGAACATGAGGTAGATGATGGTGTGTAGCTTCATGAAGCACAATCGTGTTACGGCCACAGTGGGTTCGTCCTTGTCCTCCAGGCTTCATCGTCTCATTCTGGGTTTTTAATCTCGTGCTCGTCTCCAACTCCACCGAGGCTTTAATCCGTCTCTGAAGATGTCAAACCCACAGGATATTTTTCTATTGTCCGTCTCACTGAATGTCCCACTGTCCACCATGTTGTTCTTAACTTTTGCCCTGATGTTCTGGTTCTGGTCTGTCTCTGGTCTTTGTGTTGCTGCCGCGTTCATGTCTCCCTGGATCCTGGTCCAGGTCCTGACGAGTCTGATGCGATGTTTAAATGTGGATTAAATAGTTACTGATCTGGTTTCACAGGAGGAGAGTTTTTGTATTCTAAATGATGGTTTATCAGAAAGCTCCGGATGGAATCAGCGTTTTGATTTAGATGGAATTTAACTTTTTTTCTTTGAAACATTTCACACGACGCAGAACGTGAATTTCCTCAGATTCAAGTGTTGAGTGTCAGAGACTGAACTGATGTGGATCAGACCGACTGACGGAGAGCAGACGTGTTACTGAAGCTGTCGGATCATAAACCTGTACGTGTTATTTTAGCTGATGATATTTACTACAAGAGAAAAGTAACTGATGCAGTCAGACCTTTCAAACTCCCGTCCCCTCCATCCCCTATGTCCCCCGCTCCATCCCCTCTGCCCCCCCTCCACCCCTCTGTCCCCCCATCCCCCCCGGTCCCTGATGCAGAACGTGCTGATTGCTGCACTTTAATTTCTCTGACCGTGTGCCTCTAATCATTCTCCATGTTCATATCTGTTTTTATATTTAAACAGAGACGCTGAAGGACGTCCACGTGTTGTGCATTTGCTTTCTTTTATCTTATTAAGAGCATAATTTTGAATAATATCTATAATATTAATAATAATAAAGACATGTATGGACTTTGGACTTACCTGTCTTTAATTGATGTTTACTGATTCTGATGGGAAAAAAAATATTTGATTTAAAAACAGAAATATTAAAGCGCCTTCACTTGTAGGTGAAAAGAAAAAGAAAAGATTTTATTTTTCACAAACAATATTTATTCCATTTTAAAAAATTTAAAAACACACACGTCACCATCAAAGCATCACACAGAAAGTTTAATAAAAATCAGTTCACAAATAAAAATACAAAAATAAAAACATGTTTTTCTTCATGTCGGAGCCAAATCTGTTTTAATAACAGTAATTTGTACTTTGACCTTTTTATTATAGGAATTAATCAATATCCTGATAGATCACTGTCTTTATTCTGGCATTTGTTTGTTTGTGGTCACAACTGAACTTTAGCAGAAAATGTACAACTTCACAAACTCAAACAAACAGACAGACGCAGAACGTAAAACACATCAACCATCAGACGTCACCTGCAGTTAAACCTGTAAGTTCCTGACGTTCAGACTTTTCTCTCTTTGGTCACAACTTTCCGGCTTTGAAGCGATAAAGAGAAAACTAGAATCACGGCTGGGACCTCGATCATCCTGAGCGTGAGGAGCTTTTTCAAATACCACAAATTCAAAGATCAATATTTCTAACATGAGACAGTGAAATGATTCATGTGGGACTGTTTGTGAGACCAGGGCTGAGGATGAAGCTGTCGTCTCCGAGTTCCTGTTGGAAATCTGATTTTGGAATGAAAAGTTTTTCTCAAGCAAAAACTCACTTGAAAACAAATTTTAAAAAGTTTTGATGACTCAGCAGGAAATAAATCCACTGTTTGGATGTTTTCAAAACGATTTTCAATCAAACCTTAAAAAACTTAAACATTTCTGCAAAAAAAAAAGAAAACAAGATGAAAAGTAAAAAAATTCAAAGACACATGTGACTTGTGAAAAGTCGGATTTCTGTCAAACATTTGACTCAGTCACATAACTGAAGGTTTCATTTATTCATTTTCATTTTACTTCTCTAGTTTCATCTCTCGTTTCATTGGTTTGACTCAGAATTTACTCATAAATTTAAATTAGTGGAACAAATTTATGACAAAAACTTTCCTAAGTTTCATTCAGAACATTTTCAGTTTCCTTGTCTCATTTTAGCTTTTTACCTTCTAACTATGACTGAACAAGTCATTTTTCATTGGATTTGAAATGAAATCACCTTTCAGTCACTCACATTGTGTCATCTAACCTTCATCCTCCTCCTCACAGCAGGCAGGAGATGGAGACCTTGGTGGTGGAGTAGGGGACGGAGTCTGGTGAGGGACAAACCACATGTCAGCTGGTTCACTTTTCCTTTCTGTGTAACTTGTTTCTAAGTGATAGAAGGTGTGAGCATCTCGTGCACCCATCAGGTGTAACATTATCACCACCTGTCTAACATTGTGCTGGTCGCCTTCTGCTGCTGATCGGGAACAGCCCGCAGTGATACATCCCGCCCACTAACAGGTGGGATGATGATGAAGAGACAATCAGTGTGACTGACTTCACCTGTCGGGGCTCATAATGTTACACCTGAGTCCGTGTAATGAGCGTCAGATTGTGGCCTGACCTCGGTCCGTCAGCGTGCTGATGTACGCCTCCATGAACTCCTTCTCCCCGCTGTCCTTCTTCACCTCCTCCTCTCTCTGCTCTCTCCACCTCTGCTTCTTGCTCTTCTCTTTCTTCTTCTCCTCCTCTTTCTTCTTCCTCTGTGCACTCGTCAGGTTGTCGTACAGTCGGATAAACCTGCAGCGGAACAGCGGACGCGGTGATTACAGTCTGCACACAGGGTTACTGCAGAGAGTACACCTGAACTGAGGCGTCATCGAAACGTTAGTGTTGTTTACCTGTTTCTCTGATTCTTATTGTTTTTACAGTTTACACAACAATTTACACGAGGTGTTGGAAACCTGTGAAACCCGAACTCACGCTCCCTGAACCTGCTCTGATTCTGTGCCTCACCAGACCGATGCTTCAGGTCCTGTCTTTCCGTCTGACTGCTGACGTGAGGTTCATGCACGACCTCAGCTGGATCTAAACTGGACCTCAGCTGGACCTAAACTGGACCTAAACTGGACCTCAGCTGGACCTAAACTGGACCTAAACTGGACCTCAGCTGGACCTAAACTGGATTCGGTGCCGGTGCCGGTGCAGTTTGTGTACTTGATGTCGGGGCTGCTGCACAGCTTGGTCGGGATGCAGGTGAGCTCGTCGCCGCTGACAACGATCATCTTGAGCGTGGAGATGTTGATGAGACACTGAGGAAGGTAAGACAGCTGGTTCTTGTGGACGAACAGTGTGACCAGCTGCTCCAACCTGAGACAGACACACAACATTTACTCAGACAGATAAGAACGTGTGTTGATCAGTAGAGACAAAGCTCCACGCCCTCTGAAAGGAGAAGAGCGCCACACTAACAGGTGACTGAGCTGCACACGTGTTTTCAGTCTAATCACTGGCTGCTTCTGAAACGTCAGACAGCACCCAGGGCCTGTAATCAGAGTACAGGTGGTGCTGCCATCATCAGTTACCTGTCCATGTCCTGCGGCAGGTCGGTCAGGCTGTTGTTGCTCAGGTCCAGCAGCTGCAGGCTGCTCATCCTCAGAGCGCAGATGGGGATCGACACAAACCTGTTCTCCGCGATGTCCAGGTGAAGCAGCTGCTTCAGGCCGCTCAGCTGCAGGTGACAGCGACAAGATCATCATCACAACCAAACCGAAGCTCTGCTCTGATCAATAATCAGTTTGATTTAGAACCATCGGCAGGTTATCGATCGTCCGGGCGATGAACGGAAACAGACTGATCACCTAAAGGAACAGTTCCACGTTTTGGGGAACGTGCTAGTCTCTCTGAGAGTTTGATGTTCACGTTCATTCAGCTGGTCAGGTGACCTCCCAGCACCAACCACAGCTGATTAACATGCAGCTGCTTCCTCTGGTTTCCTCCGGCTCCGTCCCAGGTCCAAAGACCTGCAGGTGAGCCGGTCAGCCCTGCGATGGACCGCCCACCCGCCCGGGATTTGCCCCCCTCTCGCCCGGGAACAGATGGGACCGGTTTTAGTTGGGATTACGTGGCAGACTGTCCTGGATTCTTCAGTCTTTTCTCTCAGTGAAAAATCTAACCAAACTACCTGTGTGTAGATTTGTGTTAGTGAGTCACCTGTGGATGGTCCGTCCTCAGCCTCTCACCTCAAACGGCAGCTCCGACAGGTTGTGGTTTCCCGCCAGGTTCAGTCTCTCCAGGTTCTCACAGTTTCCAAGCTCTGCAGGAACTTTGGACAGACGGTTGTAGCTGACGTCCAACTCCCTCAACCCAGTCAGTTTACCTGAGGAGACAGGTGATGGTTGTTTGATACCATCGTTGTTCCACACACTAAATTTAGGCCCCGATTTAAACTAAGAGTAACCTGGATAAAAGAATCTGGATCCTGAGGAGCCGTAAACCGTAAACTACACGTTTGTTTTCCAGCCTCACCGATCTCAGGCGGCAGCTGAGCGATGGCGTTTTTGGGGATGTCGAGCACCGTGAGCTGAGTGAACAGGGCCAGGTAGTCAGGCAGCTGGCGGATCCTCGTCTCTCTGACGTGCCACTCCTTCAGGTAGCTCATCCACTGCAGCTCCCGGGGGAAGTCCTGGGAAATGCTCGTGTTTTACCACGTATTTTTATAAAATATGAAAATGACTGAATGTGTGACTCTCACCCAAACCTGTTCGCTTACCATCCACCGATCTCCGCTCAGCTGGAAGATCAGTTTGTCCTGATCTGGATCCTTCTGATGCTGCTGGGCTGCCGGGCCCTGCTGCTGGTCTGCATCTGACAGGTAAACAACAACAACACAGACATGAACAAATACACAACAAAACCTCATCGGCAAATACAGATACACAGCAAATGCGAACAGATGCATTTACCTGTGTGTGGCTGCATGTCGGTAATACTTACCTGTGCACACCTGTACTCACCTGTGCACGTCTGGATATTGCTCTGTGTCGATCTCTCCAGGTAATGATGCAGCAGGTTCAGTTCCGTGGTCTTCAGGGTCTTACAGTAGATGCGATACTGCCACTGCTGGTCGATCCTACACAGACAGACGCGTTCGTGAATCGTCTGCAGCGTCGTACTGATTTCAGATCAGATTTCTTCACACTGGATTCTCCCGCTCATTATCCAGACCCGCGACCTTTCTGCTCTGTGGAGGCCGCGGACTCTGACCTCAGCGCTGATGTTGGGGTATAAATAGAAGGTCTGTGTTCATATTTCTAAAATCAGCCCTGACTCTCATAGTTCATGAATCACAGCAGTCAGCTGTGTCTGACTCCGTGCAGTGAAATACTTTAAAGTTGGTTCACTGAGCTGGTCTGAGAGTCTCTAACCCTGAACACGTTCAGTTAGTCTGAGACGTTATCAGTGGTGTGTGACCTGTGGTTCCTCAGTGAAGGTAAATAACTCCCATGTCTGAGACACGTGGTACCTGTGTGGCTGTTATCATCTTACCTGGCGAGTGCGCTCTGCTCGACCCTCTCCTGCTCCTTCTTCTGTCTCTGTCTGTATTTCTTCACTCGGACCTCCCAGAGTCCTCTGATCAGAGACAGATCGTAGACCGGGACGTCCACCTTCCTCTCCAAAACCATCTCTGCTGCAGGAGACAGAAGGAGGAGGAGGAGGAGGTGGTGTAACTACCTGAAGACAGTCTCCACTCAAGTCCCCTCACAGAGCTGCAAGCATGGCGTGAGATTAGAAACCTGTGATTCCAGGACAATAATGTCATGACAGTTATCAAACAGAGGTCAGTGATGATCATCATCATCTTCCTCACGTTTTAGTTCAAGTGCTGAACTCAAGATTGATGTAACGTTTTCTCTGTGTAGAAGCGCAGCCATTCGATGAGGCCACTGTCAATCAGTATACACCAGACTTCATAGAAAAAACCCAAATTCACAGTAAAGGATTCAGATCTGCGGGGTTCCTCCACCGAGTCCAGTTTGTCTGATAAACTAACAAATCAACAAAGAGACAGGTGTGTGTGTGTGTGTGTGTGTGTAATTTATTACTAATTTATTGTCTGAATTCACAAAGTGTGTAAACATCAGCTCGTGTATCAACCATCTTTTTTTTCTTGAATCAGGCCTAAGCTCAGAATGTGGAAGACTGATGGTGTCAAACAACCGTCCCCTGTCTCCTCAAACTGCTGTGTCCATGGTCCAGGAAGACCAGTCAGGTAAAGTCGACCGTTACAGTAACAGCACTTTACTGTGGGACAGCTGATGTTTTCCTGTCTTAGCTTCGCTGTAACCAACGTTATGAAGTAACATGAAAATCTGCAGAGTTTCCTGAGCTGTGGTCCAGAGGCCGTCGTCCTCTCTGGTCTCCAGGTGGACTCAGTATCAGTTCTGCCCTCTGACCTACATGCAGCAGTGACTCTCATCTCTCAGCAGGACATTAATATGACAGACATGACGGCCGCTGGAGGCTGTTGATGTCGCTCACGTTCTGACGCGTCTGCCAACATCACAGCAAAGTTCACTGCCCCTAGCAGGGAGCAGAGAGAGGGCTTTTACTTTGAAAAAATGCAGGACAGCTGATTTCTCTCTGCTAGCTTCCTGGTGATGTGACGTGATGTCTGTCAGTGTGTGAAGAAGCTGATCTACAACTGTTGGATGGATTGTCTTTGAGTTTGATTCACGTGTTCATGATTCCCAGAGGACAAATACTAATGACTGTTGATCCTCTGACTTTTCTCCGGCACTAACATACTAACCGAGGACACTGCTGCTACGAGATGAAGGCGGTGGGACTCTACTTCCTATGAACCATCAGTCATATACAGTCTGTCCACTGGCAGGAGGACAGACTCGTGCACACATTAGATCATCGTCTCATTATCTTGTAAAACTAAAACTCAGAAGGAGAAGTGACGTGAGAAGCGTTCAGATCCTTTACCTGAGCAAAAGTACGACAATGGAAAAATACTCCACATACTACAGTATCACAGTAAAAGTACTTCACAGTGCAGTAAACCGTCCCCTGTGGCTGCTCTCTGATGAGTTGAAGCTCAGCCGTGTGTCTCCTGTGTGAAGCTGTAACTGCAGTGAAAAGTCGGAGCAGGAGAATGAAGCATGAACTGGAAAGTACGGCTAACTAAAAATGGCACCGTCCTCCTGTGAACGCACACACAACCCGTCTCTGTAAAACCAGACATGTGACAGACGTGTGTCCACTCTGTATATGACCCAACATCAAACATCCAGGTTTGTTCTTACCTGTGTGTCCCCCGTTAACGTCCTCCTGTCTGTTTACTTTCACCAGCTTGTTTACTGAGACTGAAACACACACAGAGCTGTGATCTGACTCTGCGTGTGTGTGTGTGTGTGTGTGTGTGTGTGTGTGTGACACAGCGTTCTATTTTTACCACCAGAGATGTGACCCTTGCTGCGTGTGTGTGTGTGTGTCACATGATGCCGGTGGTATCTGGATCACTGACATAAAGACCTGCTCCCTGTGAACCTGAGCGCTGAGTGACGAAGTGAAAACAGGTTTTTAGAAATTTCAGAATCGTCAGAGTTCAGACTCTTTGCTGTGGCTTCAAACTGATCAGCTGCTTCCTGTTTGCTATAATTATCTTTGAGATGAGTCCAGAGCTCGAGTGGAGTCCACCTGAGCGGACGGGACAGATCAGAAAGGCTCACACCTGCATACATAAGGTCCCATAATTCACCCTGTCTGTCAGGACAGAGCCATGATGTCCTCTGAACTGTCTCTGAGTGTTCCTGGGACACTGAGTCCTCACTGTAAATATCCAGCTTCATGACGGTTACAGTCAACACGTATGTAAAGACATTCACAGCGTGTGTGCTCAGCTCCTTTAAATACAGACACACATGCTGACGGTATATTTAAGCTGCATGTTGATGCAGTGCTGCAGACACAGCTGCAGCAGGAGCTAAAGTGACGGCAGCTTTTTAAAAATATATGAAGTTAACTGTGCATGAATGACTTTATTATGTGGGATTTGATCGTCACACTATGCTTTTATATTTTATTTAAATATTGCCTCTCAGGTGTTGAAGGTCGTGTCACAGTTCAAGCCCCAGAGATCCTCAAATTCATTTTATTTTGAAAGTGTTTCCTGCAACAGCTGTGATTCACAGC
This sequence comes from Toxotes chatareus, assembly GCA_016801885.1. Lineage (NCBI taxonomy): Eukaryota > Metazoa > Chordata > Actinopteri > Toxotidae > Toxotes > Toxotes chatareus. The sequence continues at coordinate 26,738,217 of CM028882.1, forward strand.
CAAAATAAGAGTTTCCAGTTCACCTGATAAACAACTGTTACAGCAGCCATCTTTATTATGGCCGACTTTATTATTCTTCATTCTGGTGTTATTTATTATTATTATTATTATTACAAATGACTCTTAGAAGCTGTTGCAGCTTGTCAGTCAGACCTTCAGTTCAGGTTCTCAGGTCAGCAGTGGCCTGTCGTAGTTCTACAGCCGCTCCACACGGGGGCGCTGCCTCACAGACAAACACACAGTGGTGCTGTGTAAAGACACACAGCTCCCACAGTGTAGATGTGTGAGTTTGTTTTTGATCATGTTTTATGACATTTTCACGTCGTCCAATCGTTTGGCTCATACGACGTCATGTGGTGCAGAGCTGCTGGCTCAGCCATCTCTCAGCTCGAGTCCTGCACCGAGGACTGCAGAGTAAAGAGGTTCCAGGTGAGAGAAGGATCGTAGTGAAGCTGTTTCCTTCCTCACTGACGTGTTTAAACACACTCACACTGTGTTGTGTCTGAACTGACTGTTGTTTAGTGTGATTGGTTTAAGAGTCACATACCAGCAGCCGTGTGACACTGGCATGTTGGAATTATAACAGACTGCTGTTTATATTTGTACAGTGTGCGTGTGTGTGTGTGTGTGTGTGTGTGTGTGTGTGTGTGTGTGTGAGTGAGTGAGTGAGTGAGTGAGTGAGTGAGTGTGTGTGAGTGTGTGTTTAACACCCAGGGACAGCATCATATCACGCCCCAAGAGGGTTGAAATGTCAAACATGTGTTATCACCCAACTGGCCGATGGTGACCAACCACCAACACACACACACACACACACATCTCTCTCTCTCTCTCTCTCTCTCTCTCTCTCTCTCTCTCTCGTAAAATGTGTCCTGACGTTCATGACATCATTTTAAAACCAGATCACTTTCTGTTTCTACACACACAGCGTGCCTTCATGGTCTGCAGGATATATATGTCTGCAACACACACACACACACACACTTTGGCTAATCCAAACTCTAAACCTGATTCTACCCTGAACCCTCAAACAGCCCTTTGAAGGTGTGAGGACCCGACCCCACACTCAGCTGTGTTTCTAAGATTCACCGGTTTACATTATGCGGACTTGTCTTTTGTGTTGACTGTGTGTGTCCCCACAATGTGAGTAATACAAGTACACACACACAAAGAAGCCAACACGAGTGAGTTATTTATCTTTAATGACGCGGGATGTAACAGCTGTCAGGGAGCGTGTGTGTGTGTGTGTGATGACTGACAGCTCATCACTCCTGTTGTGGTCTGATCTGTGTTCATTCATATGGCGTGATCATGGTCAGAGGGACTTTGCTCTGTCTTCATGGAAACTGGTGAAGACATTTGGAAATGACTAAAAGCTCCAGAACAGCTGCTAAATGGACTTTAGCTGATTTTCACAGCAGTGACCTGGGATCAGTGAAAACTGGCGGTGTGGGAACAGTGGGAGCGTCAGTGGGAGGTCAGCAGCCACAGCTCGTTCTGTGGTTCCTGTAAAGTTTAACGAGCTTTCTGAGGTGAGGCCGTGATGTTTGCTGAGGCCACAGACGGCAGCTAAGATCACTTCTCTGTAAATCCTCCTCTGATGCAGCAGCTTTTACTCGAGCACTGAAATATGTTGCTGATCTGCATTTATTGGACTTTAGCTGCTTTTGTTAGTTTACAAATGAAGATTTTTTCATATTTTTCACAGACATATGAAGAGTTTAGAAAATGTTTAATAAAACATTAAATACTTTAAATACTTTAAGTACATTTTCCTGATTGAACTTGAATAATTTGTAAGAATAATTGTACTTTTACAGTGGTGTTGGTGTGGATCTGGAAACAGCTGGAAACAGCTGGACTGGGATTTTCACATCTCTAAACCGCATTTCTGTCATTATTTCCTTAAACTCATCCTCATGGTGCAGCTAGATGAAAAGTCAGAGGATCACCACAGTCAGGCTGATTCATCCTCTGAGGAACATGAACATGAACATGGACCAAAGTGCTGGACGTCCCCGACCACAGGGCTAAAACATCGTTCCATCGCACAGACGCTGTTTGGAATCGTCCACAGGAACCTTTACTGAACATTTCTCAAAATTAAAAATAGAAAAATTATTTCGGAGCTTCACTGGCCAATCAGAATCCAGCCTGGAGCCAAGTCAGGCAATAAAAAACTGCATCTATAAATAAGTTCATTCACACCTCTGAGCTCTCCCTCCATCCTCTGCTTCTTTCTGTCTTTCATTCTCCCTCCATCTCTCGTCCAGTCAAATCCCAGTACAGAAAGTCCAGTGTGAGAACTGGGAGAGAGGGAGCAGGACGAGAGAGCAACAGACAGAACAGAGAGAGAGAGAGAGAGAGAGAGAGAGAGAGAGAGAGAGAGGTTTACTGACCAGAGTTCATGTAAACATTCATTTCTGCAGGGGAGGGAGGGAAACACACACATACACACACAGACAGACACACACTCTCTCACACACACACACACACACACACACACACTTTCACACACACACACACACACACAGAGTCGTAGTTTCATCCACCCTGTGCAGCTGACGGACGCTCAGCCGAACGTCTGACTGAAGGTTTGTTTTCTCTTTTATCTTAATAATTCATAATTAACATAATTCAACTGTTTTTTTACATTTCAGTTTTTAATGTTTATTAAATCACTGACTTTTATTTTGTTTTAGTTTCTAACTACGAGTTAACTCACTCACTCAGTGTTAAACTTGTACTCGTGTGTCTGCAGCTGTGTCGTTGTAATGAGAAGGTTCAGTGTGATAGAGTTTATAAATCAAACACTGTGGATGAATGTTCGATGTTATAACCTGGATCTGACGTCTGTTTTACTGTATTAGGAAAAAAAACATTGTGCATTGAAAAGTGTATTTTCTGAAAAAAAGCTTTTTGACTTTGTAGTAACTAAAACCCAAAGTGCAGCATGTGTCCTTTGTGTAGTTGAGGCGTGGTGATGTGCGCCCTGCGGTCGGAGGGAGGCGTCGGTTCTCGATGAATTCTGTGTGATCTGCTGGTTAAACTACCTTTAAATCACATATTGAAAAGTAAATTGATGCTGATGTTAATAGCACAGTGACAGAACAAAGCCAAACTAAAGTTCACTCATTAAACTGGATGAGACGTGTGAACCAACACTGCAGCTCAGTATCTGCAGGTTTCAGGCTGTGGGTGTAAAATAGTGTGAACTGGTTTTGAAAATCGGGATCATGGGAAACGGGGTTGGACGGACAGTGTCCTCTGAGCAAACAGGGGACCAGTCACTGTGAGTGGTGTGTTGTTGCAGATGAATCTGGCTCTGATCCACGACAGACTGCACATTAAGACATTCTGGGAGAAGAGGATTAACACTGAGTGTCAGCATGCTGAGAGCGAGGAGCAGAGGATGAAGAAGAGCGCGCTCAAAAAGTTAGTAACAACACACCCGACACCTCAACACTACACAACCACACCTGACCATCCACTGTGATATCAGCATGGCTGCAGACAGCACAGCCATCTGCCTGCCCCACGGTGCTGCAGGCTCTCAGGGCATCTCCCAGTCCAAAGGCAGCCGTCCATCATGTTCCAGCAGAGTACCAACCCTACACTAACACTAACATCATACACCTTCCACTCCTGCTGGATCCAGAGATTCTGAACAAAGGAAAACCTGCACAACCCTGACTGAACCTAACTGAGCTGAGCCTTAACTTGTTTCCAAGGATACAGACAGGATTCAGTTTTAATAAAGGACAGGAAGGCTAAACTGGCTAAACTGCCCCTGCACTCCACAACACACCCCAAAGGACCTTCAACCCTGATCCTGCTGAGTCAGAATCTTTTTAATGTCAACCAGAAGTCCCCTTTCATGGTCCCCAAACTCTGTCTCTGTCTGTCTGTCTCTGCTCCTGAAGATGCAGATCTCTGAATGTGGTGTCCGTGACCAAACTGAGAGTGACTGTGGTTTCAGTTGTGGTAACATGTGACTGTCTGGCAAACAGACACATCTAAAAACAGATCCTCATTACAAACGGCCTCGTCTCTCAGCGAGCTGGAGGACATACCGGGACAAACGCACACACTCGACCTTCGCAGACAGTCGGGTTGTTGAAGGTCTCGGTAACGATGATCACTAACGAGCCAAAGCGTCGGCCGCACTATGACCTCGACTCACCTCGCTCACAGAGGATGATGGAAGGCTCAGAGAGAGCAGCCAAATCAAACTCCTTCAATCAGCCAGTCACTAACATTTCTCTGTTTCGTTTGTCAGATTTCATTAGTCTGATTTTTTTGTAGTTAATCTTCTTTTCTAAAATCTGAAAAAGCCCAAATCGTTTGTCAGGATGTTTTTTTTCCAAGTGCAGTCAACACAGAGTGAGCTCACCTCATGAGACATGAACTTCATCATGCTCCTCATCCTCTCCTTCAGACACCACACAGTCAAATTCAGCAGCCACCACAGTTCCACCAGAGAACCGCAGGGTTCTGTCACCTCAGCAGTTCAGCTCCAGGTCCGGCCTCCAGTTCTCAGGCGTTCCACAGATCGTGTGTGGAATCCGTACTAACCGTCAGGATCATGGCACAGTTCAGACAGATGGACACACTCAACCTGAAACCGCTCATCAGGACTGTAACAGCACACACACACACACACACACACACACACACACCTCCTATAGCCTCATGACCTCTGGACACTGATGTAGGTCCCTGCACCTCAGAACTAAAAGGGCCACAGCTGGTTTGCATCTGCCTCCATCTGCCTCCAGCTCTGCTGAACCTACTGAACCTTACTCATCCCCACCTGTTCTCCGAAGGGACAACAGACAGATGACCCCCTCACCCCACCCACAGTGTTACAGAGACGTAGTTAGCAGGCAGGTTCTCCCTCTGTCAGACTGGTTCATACATTATAATGGGATTTTCAGGTGTATGGTAAATATCCTCCCATTAGACCTTCACCTATTGCACCATCTATTAGTCCCATCCCTCCTAACTCCAGCCTCCTGCTCCTCTATCCCCCGTTAACCTCACACCCCCTCCTCAGCCCATCACACCTAATCCCCTGCTATCCATTACCCTGTAGCCCTAATGCCCCACCTATCAATACCATGTATTTCCTAATCCCCCGGCTATCTGTTACCATGTACCCCCGGACTCCCCGGCCATCCGCTCCCCCGCCGCCTCTAACCCCGGCTCTAGTCCTCGCTAATTGTGTACGTTATGTGCGCCCCGGCCAGAGGCTGGAAAAATGTGCTGCGGAGAGCGGAGGTGCTAATCACACCGCGATGACTGACGGAGGCTGACTGACATACAGACAGAAACACAGACACTCACAGGCTGAAATTAGAAGAGAGCTCATCTGAGCCTTCACTGTCCGACTGACACGAAACCAGATCAGAGAGAAAGAGTTCACCCTTCTGTCAAAAAGATTCATGACCCTCCTCTTTTCTGACATCACTTCCTTCATCCTACCCCCTTCATTGTTTTTCATTCCCTTCAAGACAACATGAAATAAATATAAATGTTGGTCAAACTCAGGAGAGGACAGGCTCACAGGGGCAGGTCTTCAGGTGAAGCAACTCACCTGATCTCTTGGCGTTTGTCCATATTAAGCTTTTTCACTCTGTCTCATTCCTCTGTCCTCACTGAAGACATCATCTGTCCTTTTCCAGAAGTGTCTCCTGAGCTGATAGACATCAGATTTCAAACTTTTTTTTTTTAGTGTGTGTGAAAGGATTGACATTCGCGGTTAATGTGGCAGTAAAGTGAAGAGTCTCTGACTGGACCCTGACCTCGGCCTGTGTCTTCACAGCTGTCGAAGGACAACGTCTTCATCGTGATGCAGGATTTTAGTTTGGAGACGACGGCTGGTGAATGCATTTTATGAGATGAAATCACTGATCCTGGTTCAGTCTCTGACACAGAGACACACAAACCTGTGACTGAGGACAGCTCCATGTCAATTTCATCTGTCCGTCTCTCTGTCTGCCCCTCTGTCTCTCTCTCTGTCTGTCCCTCTGTCTGTCTCTGAGGTCAGGAGGATTATCAGCAGCTGAAAGAACAAATGAAATGATCCAGAAAACTCGACAGGAAGGTGACGAAGAGACAGTGAGGACAGGTGATAGCAAGGGTTAGGTTACACACACGCACACACACACACGTCCCAATATGTCTGTACTCTCTTTGTCTTTCTGTCTCATACGCTCACTGACACGTTTGTGTTTTCTATCTGTTGCAGACAAAGACACACACACTCAAACTCACACTCACACACACACACACTCACACACTCAGTGACGTTGCTGTGTGTTTGATTGATGGTGAAATGAAGGAGTGAAGGGAAACGCTGATGTGACAGTGATGACACTTCAGCTGTCACCAAGATACCAGATCTGCCTCGGAGTGGGGGGGGGGCAGCCCATTAAACACTCTATATTACATTACTGCTGGGGGGGTGGGGGGGGGTTGGGGTGCAGATTTTATAAGGCCATTAACAGAGATCCTGCTGGAGGATCAGGATCCTGGGAGAGAGGTTCCTGATGTGATAAGGTGAAGCACAGACGAGGCTGTGAGTCAAAGCTCCAAACCCTCTGATATCTGATGAGAGACGGCTGAGCCTGTCCCTGAGGACAGATCCTAACTCTTCTTCTCCTTCCTCTTTGTTCAGGCTGCAGAAGACGAGGCAGAGCTTCCACTGCAGGCTGAGACTGCTGCAGGAAAATAAACCGAAAACCTTCCTGTGTGTGTTTTCAGGCTGAGGGGAGAGTGGCTGGTCCGTCTGGAGAACCGAACCAAACACCTGAAGAACCTCAACGACAACTACGTCAGGAAGGTGAAGATGGAGAAGGCAGCTGACCAGACATGAGCTGACGCACAGCGATGGAGATGCGTCTTTGTCCTCCTGCTTAAAGACAAATAAAGTCCCTTCTTTGATCAGCTTCAGTGTACGTCCTCACATCGTGGTCTGAAACCTCTGCTCTAAAGATTTTGAAGCATAAACATTAAATCCCTTCACATTTTAAATCCAACTTTATTGTCATATTTAACTCTGACAGTTTAAACTTTCTCTGACAGAATCTTTCTTATAAAGTCAAACATACACGTTGGTATTTATTGCTCCGTTCACATTTAAATTTACTACCATCTAACCGCTGAGTGCTTTTCACAATAAGAGTCCTCTCTTTAAATGCCTCGGGTGCTGAAGCTCAGTACAGGCTGTGAAGCGGCAGGATGGAGGTGTTTTTGGTCTTTTCCAGCAGTTTCTCTCTCAGCGTTCGTTCCTGAACTTCTAACCACACGTATCGAGGGTTTTCTACAGGTGGAGGCTTTCCTGTCGGCGTCCACTCCACCTTCTCTCCGTCCTCGTTACGCTGGACGCGGTCGGGCACCAGCACCACCAGGGTGTTGAAGCACACGCCGTCTGTCTTCCCATGCTGCCGGCCATTGTGCTGCAAGCTGAAGACGCCCAGCGTGTTGACGTCATGGTCGTAATACGCCGACGCCATGGCCTCCTGCACCACCATGTTGGCCGCCCAGGTCACCGTGTGGGTCTTCCCCGCCACTGCTGTGGGGAGGTGGAGCCCTGGGGCTGCGGGGGGAGGTGTGGGGGGTGATTCTGAACTTCAGCTCAGATTTTTTAAAAACCAACTGAAGTAAAGAATGAGAAGAGTGCAGCAGTGTTGTACCTTTGATGAGCAGGATCCACATCTGATCCTCAGAGTTGGTGAAGACCAGGACGAGTCTCTGAACCACGTGACGGCAGCTCAGGTCCACAGGTAACGTGACAGGATGCCAGGGATCCCGACGGTAACTGAAAGCAGCACAGCAGCTGGGTCAGACTTAGCACTGAGCTTCACAGTCTCATTGTTTCAGACCACGTTCACTGACGCTGTGAGGCCTGACCCTAACCTCATCCAAAAACACAAACATGATGTTTGCTGTAAATTTAGGAAAACAAGTGTCTCCAGAGTCAGATCTGTCAGTTTCATCTCTGGGCCCAGGACACAGATGCATCCAGGTCATGTTTACCCTGAGTCAGCACAAAGACCAGAGCTTTAATGTCCTACTTGAGTCCACAGTCGATGAGGCGGAGGATGTCTCGTCCTCTCAGAGGGAGTGCAGACTGTCTGTCCCACCAGGAGGCCTGAAGAGACTCCTGATCTGCTGCTGCCAGACCCTTTATACTCCCACCTGACACGCACACACACGTACACACACACACACACACGTACACACACGCACACACACAAAAATGCATGAGTACAGTCCTGACTATTTCATTAAAGTCTGTTTATTAAAAAACAAACAAACAAAAACATAACATGTTTGTAGCTGCGTCCCAGGTTAAACTCGGGACTCAGCTGGACACCTGTTCACTCTGACACCTGTCGAAGAAAATTCTCACACTGGAAAAGCTGCAGCCAAAGCACAAGAACGATCGATCAACACAGCTGCCGATTATTTTTCTGTCCATCAGTTAACCGACTCCAGGTGAGTTAAGTTTCAGGGTTTTAGGGACTGGACTGTGTAAGAAAGTGTCCTCATAGGTACAGAAGTACAAACACGTGACCTCTGACCTGTGACTTTGGCCAAGAAGATGAAACGGATCCACTGTGGTCCCTGCTCCTGGATCAGCAGCAACGTGACTGGATCACAGTCAAAGCCTGCCTCCTCCTTCACCTGCAGACGGACAGAGCTTCAACTCAGGCAAACTGGACAGGTGTGTGTGTGTGTGTGTGTGTTTGTCTCACCTCCCTCCTCAGCGCCTCCTCCAGACTCTCCCCCACCTCCACCTTCCCTGCTGGAAGGTACCACTGTTTATAACAGTCCTGCTTTGCCTCCTGCACCATCAGCACCTCCTCCTAAAGGAGCACACACACATTAAGTTATCTGTAAACTCCAAACGAGAACTGAACATTTAAAGAAAGTGTTTCTTGTTTTTTTACTACATTAAATCATAAATTTTATTTTGCTGAAAACATCTGTAACAAAAACAGATACTAAAACCAGAAACAGGTAAAAATAAAAAAAACGACCCGTCTGGCCTCAGAGGGAGGAGCGTCTCAGGACGCGTCACCTTGTCGTTGAAGATGACGGCGCAGACGATGTAGGTGACGTTCTTTCTCAGAGTTGCCGGTTTGCTCTGCTCCAGGCCAACGTCACAGCCGGTGACCTCTGACCCCTGACCACTCAGCAGCTTCTCCACCTGCTCCTCCACCTGCCGCCGCTCCTCCTCCGTCACCTCCATGTCTGCAGAGACACGCCCAAACAGGAAAACGTCAGCGGTCTGAAACGCAGGTGAGTTTCTGCAGAATCAGCTTTTCTGGCCAAATGTGTTTGATCATGATTTAGTGACAAAAAAAAAAACCTGCAGCTAAAACCAAACTCAGATGTCAGAGGCAGAGGAGCTGACGCGATGGCGTCAACCGTCGGCTCAGGATCCGGATCGCAGTGACGGGTTCTGGGATCAGAGTTTTGGGTCGTCTCTGTGGCTGCGTGGTTACAACATGTCGGTTTCTCAGTCACCGTCAACGAACCAAAACAAAACCGTGTAAACCTGGACACGCGTGGCTAAACAGCACCGAACAGCTGGCGGCTCAAAGCTTTTCCTAACGTCTGAGCGGTTTAGCTGCTGGTGTTGTCTTTTTAACCAGTTAGAACTGTTGTGTTTAGTGTGTGTGTGTGTGTGTGTGTGTGTGTGTGTGTGTGAGAGAGAGAGAGAGAGAGAGAGAGAGTAGATACAGCTCTGTCTGAGCTGATGTTTGTGTTCAGTGTAGGTGTAAAGCTGTGATTGTAGGTTAGAATTAGTGTAACCCAGATTAAAAAGCAATACATAGTCAGCCAATCCCAGCTCGCTCCTGGAGTATAAATATCCAGGTGAGGTGAGGTCACTTCCTCTCCCTCTGGGTGGTGTGTTGGACACAGAACTCTTTCTTAAACCCTCTGCATAAGGCTCACGCTACATTTGTTACTTTACACGAACCAAACCACGGATCTGAAATCAGTTTTAATCAAAGTGGCTTGAATTACACTCACCAAGCACTTTATTAGGAACAGCTGTTCACCTGCTTATTCACGCAGTTATCCCGTGACCTCAGTGACTCAGTGACTGTGGAGTGATTGTTGGTTTGGGTGTTTCTGAAACTGCCGGTCTCCTGGGATCTCACACAGCAGTGTTTTCCGAGACTGGAAAACGTAGCCTGGTCTCATGGATGTGGATTTCAGCTGAGGCTGCAGATGGTGGGTCGGTCTATGGGTCAGAGTCTGGCATCAACAGCATGAATCCATGGACCCACCGCCTTTGGGATGTGGCAGAACAGGAGACTGGCAGCATGAATGATGTGATGAATCATGTCAACATGGAGCAGAAGCTCAGAGGAAGGTTTCCGGCATCAGGTGGATCCATGAGAGCAGAGGAAGGAGCCAGCGTGAACGTGGAGCTGCGGATGAAGAGCTCTGGTTACCTGTGGTGGCTGCAAATGAGTTTAAGCAGCTACACCTGGAACCGTGTGCTATGGGAGGTCTCAGGCAGGTGCCTGATAAGCACCGGACTACCTGTAATGTGATGTAACTACAGTGCTATGAAAGAAAGACGTATAAAAAGTACAGTAGAGCTAATTTAATCTGTTAGATGTACAGTCTGACAGGCTGGTGTCAGGCGGACAGGCAGAGGGTCAGCTAACATTAGCAGCTAACGTTAGCAAAGATCGAAGAATCCGTTTTCCCGTTTTCATCAAACGTCACATCAACGATCTTCATCAAGCACTCAGTAAAATGACCAACCTTCGTGTCGTTAACAGCAGGGCTTTGTTGCCGTTCATCAGCTGACGGCGCTGTTGTGTTGACGTTTGACACCTTGAAGCTAATCTGGAAGCGCTTTTCCGCTTCCGGTTCGGGATTTTCAAGACAATAGTGTTAGTGAACAGACGCAACGGTTGCTGGTAGTTCTGGAAAATAAAGTGCTTACACTGAAGCACTGCACGGTAACTTTACACTTTCTGCTGCTGTATACTTCTACATCACCACCTCACACTGCATTCATTTAACAGCTGCGGCCTTTTTGGTACACAGAAGTGTTGGTTGGTGAGAAAGTGCTGGGACGGGTTGAAATTTACTTTAATGTGAAAGCGTTTGCCGGACGTCACGTGTTTTGTAGTCCTTTAGCTTCACGGTGGTGTTGTAACGGGTAGTAAGGTCACACAGGCTGATTCCACGAGCTAACGCGGCTGAGTAAAGTCAGCTGATGTTACAGGTTCGGTTTACGGTTCATTAACCATCGAATGTTTTACCAACGCAAACAGTTTCACCAGCGCAGCCGGTTTGAATCCGTAATGTTAAAGCGCAGAGTCTAACAGGGAACAGGTGAGTGGAGCTGGGTTGGTTCTGTGGCTGTTCTCTCCTCCTGTCTCTTTGTGGACTGTGATGAACATCATGTGTTTCTATCGTTAGTTCAAACTTCAGCAGCTGGCTGAGAGATTCTGTGGGTTTCACATGAACTTACAGGCTAACTGTGTCTGTTACTGCTGCTGCTGCTAATACTACAGCTACCATCATATATACGACACTGCTGTTTGCAATGCATAAGGACAGAGTGATATACTCTGAATCTAAAAATGCATTATCTCTTGTAAGCTGGTCACATTTTATATGTACAAGTCAAAGTATCTGAACTACAGCTGCCTGAGAAATGGATCATCCGAATAACAGTTAACCAAGGTTTTACTGATTAAATCTCGTCCAAGTGCTAATCTGCCATAAGTGTTTGTTATACAGTTGGTTATTTATTCATGTTATTTTTCAACCTAACAACAACAACATCAACAGAAATTAAGTTCAGGTTCCAGTTTGCAGAAAACAGTGAAAAATGCTCATTACAACATCCTAGAAAACAAGTAAATCAGTAAATGTTTTATTGTGACAAGCCAATGGTCCAAAGTGTGAGACCAGGAAAAGCTTCAGATTCTCTCATTTGTCAATTTTCAATTGTCAATCAATTTTCTTTATTCAGTTTTCAGTTGGAGCGGCTGCAGTGTAGTGTTTAGGTCATCGTATGCTAACTAAACTGATCACATGTTGAGCTGCCTCAGGATCTGTGTGTCCTGTGATGTCTTCCCAAACCCTGAACCCTGGTTTACTGTTGCACTGTTGTCGTCAAATCCTATGAAACTGTGTTTGTTGTGCTCTTGCAGCCAAACATCAGATCCTCCCTCTGTCTGCTCTGCATCAGTTCAACACCTGAAAACCTCAGACAACTTCTCGGCCAATCAGAACTCCTCCTGTAACCCCACCCCTCCACCCTTGGAGGTGACGAGTCCATTTGTAGGATCGGGTCCCGAAAGATCAACAGAGAGGAGACGAAGCTAAGCGTCGTGGTGTGTTCAGGGCCCTCTGTGTTCAAGCTGTAGCTACAGCTTTACACTCATGACCCATTCAGGATCCAACATCACCTTAAAAAGAAGCTCAGTGATCAGCTGAGAGCTGAATCTGTTGTAGAAAAACTGCGCTGACTTTCAGTTTGCAGAGAGAAGCTGCATGTTTTCCATTCACGTCTGTACTGTACAGGCAGACTTAATCTCATGGACATTAGAGGAACGGCAGCTGGAGGTACTTCAGTACTGGGGCAGGTTTTTCTAGCCTCCTGTTGAGCTGATTTCAGATTTTCCAATGTTTTAAAGGAGAAACTTTTGTCTTGTGAGATTGAGTTTGTCCAATGTCGCGTCACAGTAAGCTGCAGAAGCAGGTCCTGGCTCTGTACCGGCAGTTCCTCCGGGCGGGTCAGGAAAAACCAGGCTTCATCCCCCGAATTCGAGACGAATTTAGGGAGAACGCTCGCATCAAGAAGACAGACGTGATGCACATTGAGTATCTGTATCGACGAGGACAGAGGCAGCTGGAGCAGCTCAAGGACGTCAACACTAAACAGCTGGGCTCCTTCTCCAAACCCAAAGACCAGAGCTGACCTCTGACCTGCACCATGTCATGTGACCTTGTATGATACCAACAATTACCTCTTAAAGACTTGGTTACTACCAAAATGTCATGCTGGAATGCTGCGTTCAAGTCCAGTGGGGTAACAAAGGCTCAGTATTAAGAGAAAATATGATGCGATGAATCGTTGGATGTAAAGTGAAAAATGACAAAAAAGTATTAAAAAAAATTAAAAGTAAAATTGTAAAATCATGTTAGTTTATACTTCTGTTCCACTACATTTCAGAAGGAAATGCTGCGCTTTTTACTGCACATTTATTCCACAGATTTAGTTTCTTTACACAGTGAATGCAAGTAAAGATGAAAAGATTCGTCATCTGAAAATGATTTGGTAACTAGTTTAACACAACGTGATGAAGTTGTAGCTTTGACGCTGGATGTGTTGGGTGTTCACGTGTTGACCGCTGGGGGCAGCAGCAGCCGACCCGACTCCTCGAGCAGACACCAGAGAAGAAGAAGAGCTGTAAACAGGAAGTGAAACATCTAACATCCTCCAGTCGACAGAAACATTAGTGTTTTATTTTCTCGGTGTATTTCAGTGAACATAGAGAGTTTAGCTGCAGCTGGCGGCTTCAGGTGAAGTTGTCAGGTTTTGTTTTTGTCATATCCGGCCGCTGTTCTGTTTTTCAGTCATGTCGGGTTCAGGAGAAGAGATGACCAACGCTCAGTTACTTCAACAGGTAAGAAGAACACACTGAACCGATCTGAGAGCACAGGTGTATTCCCCTAGGGATGAATAAAGTATCTATCAATCTATCTATCTATCTATCTGTCTATCTTTCTAATCAATTAATCGTCCTTAAAAATAATGAAATGAATCAACAGCGACATTTGCAGTTACTTGCAGTCCTCAAACCTCCATTATCATGGGGACATTTCTGAATATAATTACAATCTGATAAAGTTCAGTAAAGTATAACTCACTTGTAATGAAAGAGCTAAAACATAGTAAACCACCAGTGTTCCTTTTAAAAATGTCTCCCTCCTTCCTGCAGATGGCGCTGCTGCGCTGGCTGTCCTCTCAGACTGAGGAGGACCGAAGGATTCTGGCTGCAGTGACTGGCTTTCAGGTCGGCAGAGAGCTGATGAACCGGATCACCGGCCAGGACAAAGTGGACGCTTCCAAGGTTCTCTGTTTTCAGATTAACAGCTGTGACGCTGTGTTCCTGCAGAGGAGTGTCACTGTAAATACATTTCAATACCCTTTCATGTACATTGATTCCTTTCTGTGTGTGTTTCCTCAGAGAGAGTGTATCCTCGGCATCTCAGAGTTTATCCGTCAGAACCCACGGGCCTCTCAGGCCGAGCTCAACGCCGAGGTGGAGAAGAGAGTCCTGGTTTTTGCTGCTCAAGTCAGAGCTCTGGAGACAGCTCCATTACTCTGAACTTATTTGATGGTGTTTATATGTTTATCAGCCTCAGCAGTGTGGGCATATTTTATATCGCTACAGCTGAAACTGTGTGCTAATTCAGCATTTTTAAAACTCTTTCTTGTGTATTTGACTGTGTATTCCTGCTGTCATTTCGTTTATATTCTGTAATTAATTAACTGCTTGTATGAGATGTTAGGATCAACATTTTCCATCCAAAACAGAAACCCTGCGGCAGAGATCTGCAGGTCTAAAGTGGATTTCATTAGAAAAATTAGCCGAGTCTTTAAAAGACCTTGAAAGTCTTTGAAAAGTGCTTGAATTTGTCATGATAAAATCCTGGACTCACACACACGGCTGCTGTTTTCCGCTGTACCTGTGAGTCCTGGACATCAAATTGTCTTAATCTGAACCACAGTGGTTTTTCACAATAAAGGCCTTTGTGAGCACAGCCTCATTCTGCTGTTCTTTATGTAGACTCACTCTGACCAGGCGTAATAACATGACCGATTATTAACTGTGAACCGTGTGGAAAAAAAACTGTCAACACGTTTTTTCGTCTAGTCAGGTCCAGGATGCAGCCGCTTCCTGTTTCGGTTGCATAAGTTTCGAAAAGAGACAACTCATATAGGTGACCCTGTTCCCGCTCCCCCACTGATATGTCATCACTAAACTATCTGAAAATTAGAAGTCTGACATAAATTTGTAACATATTGCACTCAGCATAACATACTCCTATATTCACCTGGATGGACATGTTTTTTTTTTTTTTTTTTTTTATCCCTACTCTTTTTAAACAAACCGTTTTCCAGGAAATCTCAGAAAATGTGAAAAAAAAAATTCCAAAGCTGAAATTTAGGGACTTTACCTGGAAAATCTCTGCTATTGTGAAATTAAATCGAATCAGTTTCCTTTTCCCCTTCCCTGGTCGCTGCTACTCATTGGCTGTGCTTTGCTGTTCGTCCCGCCTATTAAAGGTATCTATATTTCCAATTGGACAATGTCATCGTGTCGTCACTGCAGCGTCCTCTCTGATAGGTTGGAACAAATTGGCGGGGGGAAAAGGTGCAGGTTTGAACACAACACACAAACTTCGCAGTCACCACAAATAGGTTTATTCAACGTTGTTCGTATTTTTTTGTGCCGGCGAAACCGTAACGGGATCAAGATGGAAGTCTCTCCGTGTGACGGCGAAGTTGCGAAGATTACCGAGAAAGTGGAAAAGTAAGTCAAACTAACGTAAATGCGTGTGTCGCGATTAGCTGACAGTTAGCTTCATGTTGTCATGCACTGTGTTCTGAATTAGCTCCTTCCGTGCTAACGTCCCGCTGGATAACACAGCTGAAGGGTTAGCAACATTTGTGCTAACGGTAAACGTGTTGAGTTGTAACTGTTGAGCTTCACTTTAAACAGGGCTAACTTTAATCACCGTGGGCTAAACACAGTGGAGCCGCTGTGATGCTGATTCAGGGCAAATCTTTGGATTTTTGTTGTTGTGGTGGTGATGGTGGAAAGTAATTACGTAGACTAGGCCTGAAACTAACGCTTGTTTTTATATTTTTTTATTAATTGGCTGCTTATTTTCATGATTAATCGATCAATTATTTGTTCAATAAAATATCAGGAAATCAGGAACACAACGACCTGCAGTCCAAACAGTTCAAAACCCCCAAATATTCAATCTACAGGGATGTAAGGCCGTGAAAAGCAAACTGTTGTCACATCCGAGACCCTCTGTGTACTGAACTAGTTGTGTGTCTGTAATATAAAGTCAGTGTGTGGTTGTGTGCCCTTGTCACATTTCAGATGTCTCTGAGTTGTCTTTGTTCAACCAAAGGCACATTTCCCTCTAAACTTTCAACTCATACACACCACAAAAAGGAAGGTGGTAGTTATTACAGGTGGAGGTTGGAAGTACACGTGTTGATGTTACTGACCCTGACTTTGTCTTGACAGGTCTTTGTCCATGGATACAGATGACAAAATGGAAGCATACCACAGGTAACTCAGAAATTAAAGATACTGTTGTTGTTTTTTTCTTAAGATAAAATAAGATACACCTTTATGAGTGCCACAGTGCAGAAACTGCATTCATCCTAGCAGTCAGCAGTGTTATCTTTCTTTTTTGTCAGACTGACATTAAATAATTCCTACTCTGATGCTTTTTGCCCGTTTCACCCAAATTACAATAAGTATTTTCCAGTGGACCGTTGTCTGAAGCCTCAGAGAGTCACCACAGTTACAAACCTCTGTGATCGGTAAAAATACTTCTCTGCTGTATACCACTTTGAACCAAGGCTGGCCTATTGGCGTATATTAGTAGTACATGATGCTGCAGTCGGACATGTTTTTGGACTGACTCAGTTGTTTCTTACCTGTTTAAAGAAAAACTCTTTGTAAGCTCAGTGAATGATTGAATGATTTTGGTTGCCGGGGCAGACCCTCCCTCCGGCTCTCACTCTGTACTGCTGCCACAGTTTTATTTTCTGCTCATAATTACACGAATCTTCTCAGAAAGCCAGTCAAGCATTTACTGTTCATGGTCAAGAAATCGTGTTTGTCTAACTGAAATGTAGCTGCGTGTCCTTGTTTACCAAGGATTTTTTTGTATAAGAAAGTTAAGATTGCTGTGTTGTTGAAATATTAGCTTTAACACGTTTGATCAGCAGACCTCAGGTTACTGTAGTATAAGCAGTGTTGAAAGCTCAGAGTCACCAGGTGGATTCAAACACCAAACCAGATGAGTGATCATGTTGCTCTCTAACTGATGGATGTGGAAATGAGCAGCCATTTTTAATATTAGTCATTAAACTTTATGAAAACAATGTTTTTAGCTTGTTTTGATGCTTTTCTTCCAGCTCGTGGCCAAAAATTGATTCATGCTTTCAAGTTTCAGCACCTTCAACTAGAACTGCAACGATTGGTCGACAGTCTGAAAATTCATCTGCAGCCATTCTGATAATCACCTTTTTTTTTTAAAAAAAAAGACAAACATTTGATGTTTCCAGCTTCTTGAATCTGATGATTTTATGCTTTTCTTTATTAAATATGAAGTTAACTATATATTTATCCATGCAATATTCTCTCCGGTGTGGTCAGTGGGACAGTATGCTGTCTGCAGGCACAGACTTTTAAATGCACAGTCAGACTAAGACACGGCTCGGTCGTTCTGTGTGACCACAGCAGCGGTGGGATGGCAGGCTGGCTGAAGCAGGTGCGGGAGGGAATCACAGATCTTGTGTCCAGCGTGTGGAGGAGGTTTTTAAATCCGTGTTCGGTGACCGTGTTAACAGCATCGTTACCTCGCGGTGTGTTCGGCTGCTCTGATCATCCGGAGTGACGCTGGTAAAACACGCTGGAACTGTCGGTTCGCTTCTTCGGGTCCGAGCATCATTCTCACACTTTTCACCGGAACTTCTCCGTCATGCAAACACCTGTGCTGATTCTTCAGGTGTCGGTATAAAGTGCTCGTGTCTCCGCTGGATGTTGCAGCTTCAGCGCGGCAGGTTTTGCACAGAACCTGTTTCTGCTGCACGTCTGCGGCCTCAGACCCGAAACGCTCCCAAAGGAGCGACGAGCTGTTTTTACTGGGGATTAAACGCCGTAACTCCGCTTCTGCTCCAGCTGAAGCCATTTGACTAATGAAGCAGCAGGTGGAGCAGGTGATGCTGATTGCGTTAGCCTGACCTGCGCACGCGCAGCACGCCGCTTCTGCTCGGTGAGCTCCGCAGGTAGGGAGACGGCAGGTATGTGGGAAATAGCTGACACAGCAGATCCTGGGTCAGTCAGGAGCGCTGCAGAAACACCGCAGCTTTGGCGATCACGTGATCGCAGTTTGGATCAGAAACGATGAATCGATCAGTCCTACAATTTAAATACAGAATTTCATGCCAAGTAAAATTATACGCAGCATTTTTTATTACAATTTATAATGAAAACTGACTAAAAGATGAATAAACTATATCAAGAAAATAATTATCAGATTGACCAATAATTAAATTATTAGTTGCAGCTGTGATTTATACCACAGTATTGTCTCATTTATCATCCACTGATGTCTTTTTTTCTTTCAGATTCATTCAGGATGGTAAAGATGTTGCCAGACAAGGGGACATGCACAAATCGCTGGAGTTCTTCAAACTGGCGTACAACCTTCACCAGAGTCAGAAACTTGAAATGAGGATAAAGAAAATTGAAGAACTTCTTGCTCAGAATGACTCAGAGGACGAAGATGAAGAGTTTGTCAATGTCAACAACAGCGGCTTAATGCTTTTTAAGGAGTTACATGACAAGCTTTATGACTACCAGAGAAATGGAGTGGCCTTCCTGTATAGTCTCTACAGAGATGGTCGTAAAGGTGGGATCCTGGCGGACGACATGGGTCTTGGTAAAACCATCCAGGTGATATCATTCCTCTCCGGTATGTATGATAACGAGCTGGCGAAACACACATTGCTGGTCATGCCAACTTCTCTTATCACAAACTGGATCAAAGAATTTGCTAAATGGACTCCCGGCATGAGGGTCAAGGATTTTCATGGTGCCAGCAAAGGAGAGAGGACCAGGAATTTGGAGAAAGTTCAGAGGAGAGGTGGCGTCATCATCACTACGTACACTATGCTTATAAACAACTGGCAGCAACTGTCGTCGTACCACGGCAAGGAGTTCACATGGGACTACATGATCCTGGATGAGGCACACAAGATAAAAACATCAACCACCAAAACAGCCAAAAGTGCCTACGCCGTTCCTTCGAAGAACCGGATTCTTCTGACAGGAACTCCAGTCCAGAACAACCTGAGAGAAATGTGGGCGCTGTTTGACTTTGCTTGTCAAGGCACTCTCCTCGGCACAGCAAAAACATTCAAAACAGAGTATGAAAACCCCATCACCCGTGCCAGAGAGAAGGATGCCACTCCAGGGGAAAAGGCTCTCGGCTCCAGGATGTCCGAAAACCTCATGGCCATAATAAAGCCCTATTTTCTCCGCAGGACAAAGTCAGAAGTGCAGAAAAGCAAAATGAACGGGACACATGTTTACAAAGAGGAACGCTCAGACAACAAGGACAGCCAAGTACCGAATCATCAAAAAGACTCTGGAGCAGTCATGCCCACACTGACCAGAAAGAACGACCTGATTGTGTGGACTTACCTGAGCGCTGTCCAGGAGGACATATACAGGCAGTTCATTTCACTCGACCACATCAAAGAGCTGCTCCTAACCACCAGGTCACCTCTTGCTGAACTGACCATTTTGAAAAAGTTGTGTGACCACCCAAGGCTGCTCTCTGCTGGAGCCATAGCCAAGTTGGGCTTGGAGGAGAGTGCAGCTGAACACCAGCAGACTGACGACATGGAGACCGACAGTCACAGCATCGCTAACGTTCCTGACGACACTTTGATATCTGAGTCTGGGAAGCTTGTTTTTCTGTTCTCACTTCTTGAAAGGCTCAAACAGGAAGGCCGCCGCACGCTTGTCTTTGCTCATTACAGGAAGGTGCTTGACATTATCGAACGCATCCTGGGCAACAGAGGCTTTAAAGTACTGAGACTGGACGGCACAATAACTCAGATCGCAGAGCGACAGAGGCTCATTACTCTGTTCCAGACAGACGAGCGTTACTCCGTCTTCCTTCTGACCACACAGGTCGGCGGAGTTGGCATCACCTTGACAGCGGCAAACAGAGTCGTGATCTATGATCCCAGCTGGAACCCAGCGACAGATGCCCAGGCTGTTGACAGGGCGTACCGCATCGGCCAGACTGAAAATGTCATAATTTACCGGCTCATCACCTGTGGCACGGTGGAGGAGAAGATCTACAGACGGCAGGTTTTCAAAGACTCCCTCATCAGACAGAATACGGGAGACAAGAAGAACCCGTTTCGGTACTTCAGCAAACAGGAGCTGAAGGAGCTCTTCACACTGGAGGACACCCAGTCTTCGTCCACACAGCTGCAGCTTCAGGCCATGCACTCCAGACAAAGACGGACAGACCCTGAACTTGACGAGCACATTGCCTATCTACACTCAATGGAGATGTTTGGGATCTCTGACCACGACCTCATGTTTTCCCTCGACATCAACCACGACGAGGCCCCGGAGGACCAACAAGAGCACCACTACATAGAAGGACGGGTCCAGAAGGCTCAGGAGCTGATGAAGGCTGAGTCAGAATTGCAAATGCAGCTGGCAGAGAGCATGGCTTCAAGCACAGAACCAGCCTGGCTCAGACAGCCACTGGACAACAGCAACAGAGAGCGGTCAAATGAGAAAACATCAAGAAATCCAACACCAAGTCCTCCACACCCACAAAATGACATCAACAGGTCACTGGTTGTGATGGAGTTGGAGCACTCAGGTTCTGGCAAGGAGGACGGCCAACAGAATCTGAGTAACCAAGTGTTCGATCTAACTGCAGCTGAGAGTACGACAGAAGAACAATCTGTAGTAGAAATAAGCCAAGACAAGCTTTCTGAGGAGAACCTGGATTCCCCAGAACACCAGTCTGTCAAGCAGGACAGGAGTGACTTGGAGGCAGCAGACGCCTCTCTTCAGGAGGCCACGGAGCAGTCTTTGGTGATTTCAGGGGCTTCTGATGCTGCATCAGCTGATG
This sequence comes from Toxotes chatareus, assembly GCA_016801885.1. Classification (NCBI taxonomy): domain Eukaryota; kingdom Metazoa; phylum Chordata; class Actinopteri; family Toxotidae; genus Toxotes; species Toxotes chatareus. The sequence continues at coordinate 26,759,199 of CM028882.1, forward strand.
TGGCAGATGCCTCTGTGCAGGAACTAATGGACCAATCAGTGATGTCTGAGGCCGCAGTTTCTGCAGGTGAGTGCAGCCTCGTGTACGTTACAGCAGTTGATGAAGATAAAAAACTGCTGAACGGAAATTCGCACTCAAAATGTGATGACTCTGAGATGGACGTGGGTCACTCTTATGTCACACCACTGCAGAACAAAAGACTGTCTGTTTTGCAAGCGTCCAACTCAAGCTTCAAAGCAGACACGTCGTCCAGAGTCAGCGCTGGGCTTGAATCCTTCGAAGGCAACTTCAATCTGCAGCTGGACGACAGCGACATGTTCTCAGACAACAGTATTCAGAATCTGCCCGACACTGAAGCAGAGGAAAGGAAGCTGCTGTCACAGCTGCAGATCGAGGGGAGTTTTGACATAAATAAATCGCTTTCTGAGAGACAACACAAAGAAGCACCCCGGCAAAGCCTCAACAACAGCCATGCCTCTGAAATGGAAGAGTCAGTGAATGATTCTATTGTAGTTACCGGGAAGAAAAGAGGAGCAGTGATTTATGATAGTGAAGAAGAAGAAGATGATGATGATGATGATGATGAGAGGCAACTCGAAAACTCCTTTCAGGTGCTCGGTGCCTCCACACCTAAATCAGTGCCCTCTGGTTCAACCCCTCTCCGATCCAGAAAGAGTGTCGGAGGAAACACCTCTGTGGCCTCCCGCCGGTCCCTCCTCCAGTCCATCATCGAAGACATAGAAAACCACAACCAGGATGTGGCCGAAGAGGAAAACATCATTGATTCATTTCATGATGAGCTTCAGCTGGAGGAGACCATTGGAGAGACTCTGAACACAGAGGAGGAGGAGGAGGAAGAGGAGCACTCTGAGTCAGCATATGTCATCAGTGAGTCAGGAGAGGACATGAGCAGCAACCTTGAGGAATCGACCAGCGAACCCGAGCTAGCCTCCAGCGAGAGAATGGATCATTGCACTGCTGATGCAGGAGTGAAGATGAACGGGACAACAGACGCTGCTGAGTCTGAGGGCGAGAGCTACGACTCCCTGGTCAGCAGAGGGAGGGAGTGCTACAGCAGAGGGAAGCTGGACGACGCCCTGGGCTTCTTCCTGAGAGCTATCGACATTAAAGCCGGAGATCCTGAAATTCAGCTCATGACCATCCAGCTCTACCGGCAGCTGAGTCAGAAGAGTTAGAACCGCCCACCTCCACCACAACCTGAAGTCAGCATCTGCCCAATGGTAAATACTGTTAGAACAAAAACAATCAGGGCCACGACGTCTGTTCAACACATCCACTGCTCAGAACCAAACCAGCAGTGTTCATCCGTCTCTCAACACTCTGTCTTCCCTCCTCTGTCTGTGGCTCTCAGCTCTGAGCCCATTGGTTCCTACTGAATGTGGAAATCTTTAAAAACATTTCATAAATATCAATATATCAATAATACTGTACTTAGTCTCAGTGATGCTCTAAACAAAAGTGCACAGTGATGTTTAGCAGGTATAATGTTTACTGTGTTAGCTTGGACCAACAGACTGATGTTTTTCCAGCAGGAGTTTGTTCAAACAGCTGCTCGCTGTAGTTTTTATCCAATGGGAGGAAATGATGGATTTGTTGGGGACTATTTTCAGCAGCGGATTATTTCACATTTGGTGCTGTAGTGAGTATTTGGGGCAGCAGTGTGTGTGGATGGTGATGAAGGAGCATGTGACCCAGTGTAACTGTGCATCACTGCTGTGTTGTAATAGTTTGTGGAAACAGTGGAGCTCAGAGGGATCGGGTGTGGATGCACACACACTACTTGTTAATAGGAGACGTTCAGTGTTGGTTTGAGTCTAAACGTGGGATTTAATGACATGTTGCACAGAACATGTTAAAAACCTTAAAGCTGGCTCAATATTTTAAAGAATTAATGATTATTTATCAGGCGAATCATTTTCAGAAACACCAGTTTTTCTGTCAGTGTGATGTTGCTGTGAAAAGCTCGTAAAATATTTTTGTGCTCTGTTAGAAACTTTTCGAGGAGGTTTGTATTCAGCCGGTTAAATGCTGTTTATCTTTTGGGAAATTTGGGGAAAATAATCTTTATTTAGTTTCATCTGTTATGACAGTAAATCAGTAACACATTGTATTTCTTATCTGTCTTTTGTAAACTGTACTCGTTATATTTATTGACATATAAAAATTTCAGAGTAAAATATAAGTATGTGTTTGAACCAGTTTCTTTTGGTTGACCCTGTGAGGAGCTGTTGAATATGCACACAGGGTCGAGGGTTGGGGATTAGTTGTATTAATAATTCTGTCTCTAAAATATCAGAAAAGAGCGACAGCTGTTCATCACACTTCAGTCCAGTCAGAGTAAAAAGCTTTTTTTAACCTGTTTGTTATGGGTGTTCACTGTCAGTGTAAACTGAAAAGGAAATGGCTCCTTTGCTTTCAGTCATTTTAATTTTAGTTTGTAATGAAAACAAAATTACAATATGCTGCTAATTTGTCAATTACCAATAAATATGACTTCTCAGAGTACGGGTTTCCTGGATTCCTGGATTTTTTACCAGCGACACCTGAACGCACCACTGTCTTCTTCTTTTGGACACTGGAGGTGCGTTTGAAAAACGTGTCCGGACGTCCCGGTGGTGTTTGGGTGAAGGTCGAACTTTGAACGGGACAGTTTCACCTTCTTCATGATCTGTTTATAACAAAGTTATAATGTGTAGAAGGGTGCGCTCGGTTTGAATTACGGTACATCCCGAAAAGGTGCGCATGCGCAACTGAAGCTTTTTTTTTTCCCCCTCAGCTGATTAGTTTTGTCACGTGAACAGAATCCCTAGTTTCCATTCAAAATAAACGTTTCCAATAAAAGCAGCAATTTGTCAAGAAAAAACTACAAACCTCACAAATTATTACGAGATTGTTTTACAGCTTTTGGCAGAAATGGATTTACTGTTATGTATAAATATGCAGAGAACTCAACTGTCATGTAGATGAAACAAACAAAATATTCCAGGTTCACGGTTTATAGGATAAAACATTATAAATGACCCGAGCACATATTTTTACTCATACTTGTGCTGTATATAACATAGATAGTGATATAGTGTCATAATCAGAACAATACACTGATGAAAAAAATCAGCTTGTTCAGAGATATTCCTGCTGGAAAGCCCTTTGCTGGGTTTTGTTAGCCTGGCTTCAGTTTGTCGGATTTCTGATACTCTTATTTTGAAGTTCTCTGCATGAAGCGGAGAGCGCTTCCGCTGACTTGACGCTGTTCAGGTTGTCCAGTTTATACGGAGACAAGTACTGTAGCTCGGTGGGAGAGGACAGACTTCACAGAAACACAGCAAAGTCTCGCTGTTTGTGTTTTCATTTCCACATTTAACGAGTTCTTCAGCAGCGGGACTCGTTCGAGCGGCGTCGGTTCGCTAACCGCTGCGGTGGGTCATCCGCTGGGACGGGCGGGCATGGCTCTGCCGAGGAGGAAAACCACTGCTGGGTGTTTAGCATGAGGCTCAGCGGGAGGAGACGGCTGGAAGACAACAACAACAACAACAATAATACAAACTACAACGGGAAGAGGACAGTGTGTGAGAGAGCCGCCGCCCGGTGACATTTATTTTTCCCAGAAGAAGAAGAAGAAGATGGGAGGGAGAGCGGAGCTGCTGGAGGTGTGCTGTCTGCTGCTGCTGCTGCTGAGCGGGGACTGTCTCTGCAGAGGTGAGCATGGACAGGACAGAGCTGTGGAGACACGGTGTGTGACAGCACTACACCCTGTCCTGAGACCATTACACCAGAGGTGTCCACACTGTCCCACAAAGGGCCCTGTGGTCCAACCAGTGAAGAGCACACAGTTTGACCAATCAGCTGTCTGAAGACTGAGCTCAGTTGATTGAATGAGTCCAGGCTGGTGTGCTGCTGCTGGGTGGGGACAAAACCCTGCAGCCACACAGCTGGGACAGTTTGGACACCTCTGCATTACACTCTACTCTGTGGTATATTACCATATAATGTGTAGACTTTAGTATAGTGCACTAATCTATGGATAAATATTTGCTGTTCAGGAACAGTAGGCAATCAACTGTGTGTATATCAAACTCTTATATGTCATGAAACCGGGAGTGGAGTCTGGGGGCGCAGCTGCCTGTCAGTCAGGGTTCGGGTCCCACAGACACAGGTGTGTGTGAGACGCAGGACGTCTCCACCTCTGCTGAACACATTCTGTTTACAGTCTCCTGTGAGTCCACGGACGTTGTGGACGTGTGTTAAGCTTTACACACATATTTCACAGCCTCTTCAGAACCTGACCTACAAATACTGTCGTTCTGTTTTATTCCAATATGTTTCTGTGCGTTAGTCGACCCTCACTGACCTGAAGGGCTGATTTCTCCTTAGGAAAGCTTTTAAATTGAGATGATGAAATCTCACATGCTCACAGTTCTGTAATTGTGTTTCAGTTTATTGGAAAATGGATTTGTGAGCCATGAGTGAGTCACACGTGTGTCATGAAACATGCTGTGTTTTCAGTGTTTGAGATGAGTTTGTGTCAGAAAATCAGAATCAGAATCAGAGTCAGAAAACTTTATTGCCAGGTATGTTACACATACAAGGAATTTGCCGTGGTGTTGTTGGTGCAAGTTTGAACAAGAAAAAGAAAGTTTTAATACTAAAATAAGAGAAAGAGGAAAATACTAAGTGGAAGAAAGTCTGTACAAATAATAACAATATAATGTGCAATGTTGCAAAGTGGATTAATATTATATTATTACAGATCAATACTGATCGATTTGTTGGTTTGTTTCTTCATGGACTGTTGAGTCCTGTTGTTCTGTGTGTGTGTGTGTGTGTGTGTGTGTGTGTGTGTGTGTGTGTGTGTGTGTGTGTGTGTTCCCATTCAGGCAGGTTGAGCTTTAAGTAGCTTAGCGCCGTCGGCCGCATAGCCGAGTCCCTCAGCTCCAGTGACAGGAAGTAAACCCTGTTCAGCACTTGTGCGTGTGTGTGTTTGCTGTGTGCGTGAGTGTGTGTGTTTGCTGTGTGCGTGAGTGTGTGTTGACTGTGAGGATCCACAGACAGAACCACTCAGACATCCAGAGTCTGAATGAATCTGAGTGAGTGATTACATTTACAGGAACCAGCAGCAGCTTTCAGTGTTCAGCCAAACACACTCTCACACACACACACACACACACACACACACACACACACACACACACACACACACACAACTCACACACACACACACTCACTCACTCACACACACACACAGCTGGAGCAGCAGTCCCTGTTTCCCTGAACGATGACTCACTCTGAGCTGAACATGAACAAACCTCGGCTCTGAAACGCTGAAGCTGCTTCAGCTTCACACAGATCTGATGTTTCTCTGAGAATCAGCTTCGACAGATCTCCTGTTCAGACCCGAACCCTCAGAGTTCGTCCGTCTCTCAGCACCTTCTCACTTCCTGCTCTGAGCCCATTGGTTCCTGCTGAAGACGTGGAGCTTCTCACACACACGTTGTTTCATTCGACTCTTCAAACTGTTGCTCACTGTATTTTTTATGCAGCAGCTGTTACTTTAGTGAAAACACACGTGTCAGCCTCATGGTGGCGCTCGAGGAAGAGTCAGAGGATCCTCAGTCTGTGGGGAACATGAACATCTGGGTCCAGTTTCCATCCAGATGCAGATCAGATTTGGACTGAAAGTCCAGAAAATGAAAAGTTGAATCCACAAAACAACTTTTTCAGATTAGTAATGACGACAGTTGACTCTTGGACTCTGGACCAGGTTTATCTGATGAGTCAGGCTTTACAGCCGACGGTTGGCGTGATGTCTGATCTGAGAGCAGCATCAGTCTCAGTGATCTCCCTCTGTTCACAGTTACAGTCTGACAGAACGTCACTGACCCACTGGAGCTGCTAAATCTGGATCCACATCGAAACGTTCTGGTGGTTCTGAGAGCAAACAACCTGAAAGAGGTCAGGTGTGGGTCAGGTGTCTTCTGATTGGCCGGTTGTCAGGTGTCATGGTGGTCTCCTCAAAACATGTTCAAAGATGAGTTTACAAGGCGTTGCTTTGTGTGTTTGCTGCTGTGATCAGTGTGTAACATGTTCTGTCTTAAGAGGTTTTCCAGTCTGATCCTGATCCTGATCCTGGTCTGCCGACAGCCCAGTTCACCTCCACACATCAGTGGAGATTTGTCTAATCTGATGGAACTTAGCTTCGTCTGTTGACTTTCTCTTCTTCTAATAAACCAGACAGACGCTGGGAACGTCAGGACAAATCTTGAACAAAATATTTTTACGAAAATGTAGAGAAATCTAAAAATATCACGAAGAAATGTTCAAGCTGAGAAGTGTCAGGATTCCACAGGTCAGCGCTCAGTCTGACCTCACCCTGTGTTACATGTGTCAGGGCTGTGAAACAGGTCAGGTGTGGTTCAGTCAGCCGGTGGGAAGGTCGGGTCAGGTCAGACCTCAGAGGTTCAGAACATCTTAACCCATTTGGCTGATCCAGATCCAGAGCTGGCTCTGAGCTCACTGAGCTTTTCATCAGGTTTGATCTCAGGAAGGTTTCCCTCTGATTTGTCTTGGTTTTACAAAGGTTCCTCTACATTATCTGAAGTTTGCTTGTTTTTTTTAAAAAAGGTTTTTAATATTTAATTTTCTGTTTGTAAGATTTTTGAAGTTGCTTCAGATTTTCGTAGATTTGTCCTTTGCTCGGTGTGGGACAGACGTCCGGCTGCACGTCTCGTTGCTGGTCTGAGTTTCAGATGTTGTGAAAGCTCAGAATGACCTGAGGCGATCTCTGCAGGAAGAAGTGAGAGAGAGAGAGGATGTGATTCAGAGGGCGGAGGTTCTCACGATGAGCTGATCGTCTGCAGCAGAGGAACAGTCTGTCGGCAGCGTCTGTGACTGTCGGTGCTGGGAAACATCCTCTCCAGCAGGGGGCGCGACTGAAAGCAGGGTGTGACATAGGGACGAAGAGTAGACCGCGTTTGTGTCGTCGTCTGTGTGAATAAAGTTATTGAGCCTCAACAAAACCTGTGCTGCTGCTTGAACTCAACGTTAGTTTATCGGATGTTTCACACTCAATTTCAATAACAAGCAAATTTCCACAAAACTTGTTGAACTGTTCCTTTAAATGTGAAGTTACTGGTTTCTAGTGTCAAATTATAACTGAAGTATTTCTCTCCACGTTTGCTCAGGGGCACTCAGGCAGCAGGCAGCCTCTCTCTGCGTTCACTGAGAGACAAATCACCACAGATACACAAACACACTGAGAATAAGGCCATACAAACACACAAAAACACACACAGTCATAAATGGTTCGTTCATTCCATGAGGCGAGGAAAACAAACAGCAGCTTAGCCGGCAGTGATATGAACACAAAGACTTCCTGTAGCGGGGGGGGGACGGAGAGAGGTCACCGAGGTCGTGCATGTTATTTTATTTTCTGAGCATCTCAGAGTTAAAGATAAACCCTGGACCAGAGTTTGTTCAGGCCGTGGACTGTCTGACACTCACCGCACAGCGGGGAGAAGTTTAACATCCAGCTGGACACAGGGTGAAAGGACGCAGGGTGAAAGGACGCAGGGTGAAAGGACACAGGGTGAAAGGACGCAGGATGAAAGGACACAGGGTGAAAGGACGCAGGGTGAAAGGACACAGGATGAAAGGACACAGGGTGAAAGGACGCAGGGTGAAAGGACGCAGGGTGAAAGGACGCAGGGTGAGAGGACGCAGGGTGAAAGGACACAGGGTGAAAGGACGCAGGGTGAAAGGACGCAGGGTGAAAGGACACAGGATGAAAGGACACAGGGTGAAAGGACGCAGGGTGAAAGGACGCAGGGTGAAAGGACGCAGGGTGAGAGGACGCAGGGTGAAAGGACGCAGGGTGTAAGGACGCAGGGTGAAAGGACGCAGGATGAAAGGACACAGGGTGAAAGGACGCAGGGTGAAAGGACACAGGATGAAAGGACACAGGGTGAAAGGACACAGGGTGCGGCGGACAGTCTTATCAGTTCACAGAGAAATAAAAACTCTTTATGGCTTTATTTCTATTTTACCTCCTTGGCTTTTCCACAGGGCTGCACAGATCACATCTGACCCTGGATCAGCAGAGCTGTGTGATTTCAGTCTGACTGCAGAGTAACTGGGTGAGATCAGAGGTGGTGAGACGTCCCTGCTCCGGGCAGGACGTCAGGACGCAGAGGTAGTCGCCCAAAGACTGCGGTCGTTACCATGGTTACCAAACACACACCACGTTGTGTGTGTGTGTGTGTGTGTTGTGAACAGATGGAGGCAAACTGAGTGTCAGTGTGTGTTTACACCTTTGTGTTTCTGCCCTTGTGAGGACATTTTTTTCTGGTGTTCACTTCTTAAAAAGAGCCACTTCACAGTGTGTGTGTTGGCTTTGGACACACACACAGAGTCAGAGAGGTGTGGACTCAGCTGGAGGACTGTGATGGAGGACATCGTCTGTGGTGCTGTTGAGCTGTGCTGTCCTGCATCACACAGGCAGGTGTGTGTGTCCGTGTGACTCAGTGCAGTCACCTGGTCTTTGGCTCTTTACACCTGTAGGACCAGCAGACATGAGCAGAGTGATGTGAGGAGTTCAGGGACAGAGGACAGCAGTGGGACACAGCTGGATTAAACATCCTGACTATGAGCTTTGGTGAATGTGACATGATGCAGTTTCACTGTGGGTGTTTTGAAAGCTGTCCCTCAGCAGCCTGAGGATTCAGCTCAGATCCCAGTCCTCAGCTCCACTGACCGACTGACTCTCTCCTCCTGCAGACTCTCAGCAGACCCAGCACCTCTCCTCCTATCAGCTGACCCTCCCTCGACCAATAGGAGGCAGACCGAGGCGGGATGTGGACGGGAGACCGCCCAGTCAGGTAACGAGCTTCTGCTTTTGTCTGTTTGCGTTTCTCTCCGTTCTCCCGGTTCGTGACCTCTGACCTCAGGAAATACAACCTCAGCACCAGAGCAGCTGATTAGTCAGGCCCACTTCCTGTCAGTGTGACCTCACCCCACCTTGGCTGTGTCAGCAGCAGATGATTAGTCTGCACTCTGTCCCACACGGCAGTGAATCCAACACAGGCTGAGTTTATACGGTGAAAGCTGGATGAGGTGGAACCGTTCACAGCTCTGCTGAGTTCTGCTGTGATTCACTACATGAGGAGGATAATGGCTGGCAGTGTTTGTCTGTAGTTCTATTTCATCAGAGGATCAGACTTTTTCTTCCTGCACTGTCAGTTAAGGAGGAACTGAATCTGCTGCTCTCAGCACGTCAGGATCAGATCAGCTCATGGAGCAGAGCCACCTTAAAGCACACACAGTGTGTGTGTGTGTGTGATGTCATCTCCATTTCCCGCCCTACATGCTGGAACATGTTCAACACACACAGACTCACACTCTCACACACAATCTGTTTAGGCACACACACACACACACACACAGTTACACACTAGTAAAATGTATGCTACGTGATATTAGGGCGTGTGTGTTTCAGCCTGCAGCCATGTTTTCCCTCCTGCTCTGTCAGATGTGTTTTTATTTTCTGCAGCAAACAAACAGCTGAAAACAACAGTTGAGTTTTTTAAAAAACGTCAGTTTTTCAGTTTCTTTCATCTCATACACTGTAAAACATCCCGCACAAACTTCCGTTAGCTCGGTGTAAACGAAGCAGCTTCGTTCCTTTCAGGTTCATTCAGCTGAGAATGTGAAGCGTTCGTGTTCAGGCGTCAGACTGTAGAACCATTAACACACACTGCTCTCTGACCAGCTGCCTGTTTGCAGGAGAACCACTCCATGTTAAATCTGAGGATTTTTACCTGAAGTCTGGTTTGTGACAGTGTCCTGCAGCTGCTCACAGAAGAACCCCGGGTCTGTCTGATCTGCACAAAGAGTAGAAACTTTTATTCCTTGCTGTAGAATCCGGGAGACGCTGAAATCTGATTGGCTGTTGATATCTGCAGGCACTGAACACACAGTTATTCATTATCTTTATTTGATCCTTGATATTTTTCACCTCGTTCATAAGCAGATGTTTACTGCTTTTCTCTGTCCTGATGTTTGTAAATCCTCCCCTGCTCCTCTGTTGACCTTTGACCCCTGCTGTGTTAGAGGAAAGACGATCTGGCAGCTGGGTGGTAGTCCACCGCTGACTTCCTGTCCTGACTCACCTCAAACACACACACACACACACACACCACCTGTCTGTGTGTAAGTTCAGCTCTGCAGCAGTCACATACCTGCTGGTAGCTGCAGCTCTCTCTCTCACACACAGAGACAGACACACACACACACACACACACACACACACACACAGGCAGATGTCTGCCAGGTGAGTCAGAGGCTCAGGTGACCTTGGACTTTAGTTTTTAGAGTTTCTGGATTCGCTGCTCTGAGTTTGGAAACATTTTTTATTTCAGCCATTCAAAACTAAGCTGCTGCATCACTAATGATTAATGTTACTATGGCTGAAGATACAGCACAGTAACAACAGGAGACACTGTTCGTCCCTGAACACCATGATGTTCATGCAGGCTTTATGATGCAGGGACATTATGTCTTCAACAGAAACATCCTGCTCCTCTGTACAAGGAACTATCACAGACAGCTTCAGGACACACTTCATCAACGGGTTAACCCTAATCAACATGTCAGTTTCTGTTGCTTGCAATGTGTCAGTCAACACAGAGACAGGTAAAGGAAAATAACCTGGTAGTTAAACAGACGTTATTGTCCCACAGTTTTCTCTCAGACAGACGGTGCTTTGCTGTCAGTTTCTGCAGCTTCTCATGTGGCCTACACACACACACACACACACACACACACATCTATTATCACTGGGTCCATATCAATATTATCAGCGACCTTGTTTGAAGTGATTAAACCATTAAACCATTAGCTGTCGCTAACGTGTTGGACTCTCAGTAACCTCAGATCACACACATCTTCACTCCGGAGCTTCTCCACCCTCCAGTCCTCTCTCTGTTCTCCACCCTCCAGTCCTCTCTCTGTTCTCCACCCTCCAGTCCTCTCTCTCCTCTCCACCCTCCAGTCCTCTCTCTGTTCTCCACCCTCCAACCCTCTCTCTCCTCTCCACCCTCCAGTCCTCTCTCTGTTCTCCACCCTCCAACCCTCTCTCTCCTCTCCACCCTCCAGTCCTCTCTCTGTTCTCCACCCTCCAACCCTTTCTCTCCTCTCCACCCTCCAACCCTCTCTCTCCTCTCCACCCTCCAGTCCTCTCTCTGTTCTCCACCCTCCAACCCTCTCTCTCCTCTCCACCCTCCAGTCCTCTCTCTGTTCTCCACCCTCCAGTCCTCTCTCTGTTCTCCACCCTCCAGTCCTCTCTCTCCTCTCCACCCTCCAACCCTCTCTCTCCTCTCCACCCTCCAGTCCTCTCTCTGTTCTCCACCCTCCAGTCCTCTCTCTCCTCTCCACCCTCCAACCCTCTCTCTCCTCTCCACCCTCCAGCCCTCTCTCTGTTCTCCACCCTCCAGCCCTCTCTCTGTTCTCCACCCTCCAACCCTCTCTCTCCTCTCCACCCTCCAACCCTCTCTCTGTTCTCCACCCTCCAGTCCTCTCTCTGTTCTCCACCCTCCAGTCCTCTCTCTCCTCTCCACCCTCCAACCCTCTCTCTCCTCTCCACCCTCCAGTCCTCTCTCTGTTCTCCACCCTCCAGTCCTCTCTCTCCTCTCCACCCTCCAACCCTCTCTCTCCTCTCCACCCTCCAGTCCTCTCTCTGTTCTCCACCCTCCAGTCCTCTCTCTCCTCTCCACCCTCCAACCCTCTCTCTCCTCTCCACCCTCCAGTCCTCTCTCTGTTCTCCACCCTCCAGTCCTCTCTCTCCTCTCCACCCTCCAACCCTCTCTCTCCTCTCCACCCTCCAGTCCTCTCTCTGTTCTCCACCCTCCAGTCCTCTCTCTGTTCTCCACCCTCCAGCCCTCTCTCTGTTCTCCACCCTCCAACCCTCTCTCTCCTCTCCACCCTCCAACCCTCTCTCTCCTCTCCACCCTCCAACCCTCTCTCTCCTCTCCACCCTCCAGTCCTCTCTCTGTTCTCCACCCTCCAGCCCTCTCTCTCCTCTCCACCCTCCAGTCCTCTCTCTGTTCTCCACCCTCCAGCCCTCTCTCTCCTCTCCACCCTCCAGTCCTCTCTCTGTTCTCCACCCTCCAACCCTCTCTCTCCTCTCCACCCTCCAGTCCTCTCTCTGTTCTCCACCCTCCAGCCCTCTCTCTCCTCTCCACCCTCCAGTCCTCTCTCTGTTCTCCACCCTCCAACCCTCTCTCTCCTCTCCGCCGTGTGCGTGAGCACCGTGCGTGCACAGCAGCCTTCACTGCTGATTGGCTGGTACCCGTGCCAGTCAGCTCAGCGTGTAACCAATGAGATGGCGCTGTGGGTGGGACAATGCAGGAGCCGGAGCAGTGACCGCAGACAGGCTCATCTTCGACTCGGATTAAAAAAGGCCGATCTGATAATCGGTCTGTCTCTGGGATTTATCCACAGATACATTATTTACACAACACAACACAAAACAAAATTCCACGTGACGACAATGAGGCTAATAAAATAAATAAACAATCAGATAAATAAGATAAAACTGTAAAAACAACAATAATAAAAACTCGTGTTGTAGATAAAACCGTGTGAACCTGGACTGTCTTCGCCTCCGTCTCTCTGCTCCTCTGACCAGCTTTTTATTCTTATTGATTAATCAAAGTTTTACCGCTGTATTTAATTCTCTGTCTGTTTCTCCAGGTGTCTTATATCATCAGCGTGGATGGAAACGATCACGTGGTTCACCTGGAGAGAAACGAGTAAGTCTGTTACTGTCTGACGCTCCTCGCTGTTACTGCGGCGCGTTTCACTGAGCAGCACACGACAGTGAAGATCTGCACAACCCTCAGGTGACCTCAGGTGATCTCAGGTGCGCCACTGAAATGAGGTTTAAACACACGGAGCGTGAGCGTGGACTCTGATCGCAGCAGGATGCTCCGACCTTTTCACGTTTGTAAAACTGAAATCACACATGATGTGATGTCATCAAGAAAAAAAGCGTAAACAAACCAAAAGAAGTTTCATATTTTAGATTCAGCTGTTCGCTTGATGAGCGTTGTCACCTGGGATGGTTTCAGGTAACAGGTGTGGCTCGTCAGCAGTTAATTGGTGGAAGCTGTTGCCTTCTTAATGTGCCTGAGAGCAGCAGCAGTGCTGGGACACCGCTCTGTTCAGCCACAGTGCGGTCAGTGAAACCGTCGGACACCGGCGACAGAGACTCACCTGAGCGGCAGAGTTCGTTACAGCTTCCCGCCTCGGAAGTCGTTAAGGTGACGGCAGCTCAGATGCGTCTCAACACCAAACAGAAAGAAGACGAAGAGCGCAGAGCCTGAGCAGGTGTAGGTGCGCGCGCACACAGCACGGTCCTGTCTGAGCGTGTTTGACCGGCATCTCATCCTGATGAAGATTCAGGTGAAATCGTTTATTAATCAAACAGAAACACGTTCTGTTTGTTCCGTGTTCCTGTTGTTTCTCACTGAGTACAGACGCTGCTGATTGGTCAGATCCATCAGGTAATCAGCAGGAAACACACCTGATAATCTTTTATTTCTGTTTCGCTGACGCCAGCTGCTCTTTGGTTAACACTGTTTATTTTTCTTATCACATTTTAATTTTCTAAACAAAACTTTCACCCTGAACCTTCACAGAAGGGAGGGGGGCGGGGCAGAGTGGGGGGGGTAGCTGTAGGTACCGTCGTATTAAAGCTCAGGTGTTCGCTTCAGCTTTACAGAAGCTGGTTTGTTGTTTTACCTGTGAAAGCAGAGACACCGTTATCATTCATACCTGGGGGAAACGCAACCTGACACCTGCCGTCACCGATGTTCATGTTTACAGAACAACGTGTGACACAGTAAATCATGTTGTTGTTGTTGTTGTTGTTTACAGAGCGCTGCTGCCTTCAGACTTCACCGTGTTCTCCTACAGTCAGAACGGGTCACTGATCACAGCCAGGCCACCTGTACAGGTAACACTCTCACACGCACGCGCGCACACAGACAGCATGTAGCTCCTCTCTGACACCCTCACTGCACGATGATTCATTTGAACCTGTAAATGTGCTGAAACAGTTATAGACGTGAAGATTCTATGATTTGAAATAAATGTGTTTAACCTATGAAATGTTAGGAAATCCAGAAAGAGCAGCTCCAAACCCAGTTCTGACCTTTAAACACCAGCTGTGTTCCACAAACAAACCACCACAGGTGTGGTTAGTGCGGTGCATCACGCGCCACTTGCTGCTGTGTCACTGCCGTCACAGGTGAAGCTGCTGTCCGCCCCCTGCTGGTGTCTCTCAGACACTGCAGCTCAGTGTTTTAACCCGGCTCTTTGTGTGTTTGCTGTGTTTTACAGAACCATTGTCACTATCAGGGCTTCGTTCAGGGCATGGAGGGGTCGTCTGTGGCTGTGAGCATCTGCAACGGCCTCAGGTAACACACACACACGCACACACACACTGTCATGGACTGGGGGGTGCTCTGACTCTGCACACATACACATATAGACTCACTGTACTGTTGGAACCAGCAGCTGTGGAGCTTTCTCTCAGATTACATGATCTTCATCAGAGTGCTCAGAAAATGAAAGGACAGGTGAAACATCAGAGCCTCCGACCTGCAGGTGGCTAACGTCAGTGACGTCTCACTCTGACTGAAAAAGCTAAACTGATCGATCTCTCTCTTTGTTTCCTCTGTTTCTTTCTCCAGAGGAGTGTTACATCTCACTGACAACAGTTATGGTATCGAGCCTTTAGACTCCGCCCCTGAACAACACCTGGTGTACCGCCTACAGGATGTGACATCACAGCCCCGGGGTTGTGGAACGCCACACAATGATCACACCCACAGCAACACCTCAGAGCACGCTCAGTACAAACCAGAGGAAATCCACCACAGACAGCACAGCAGAGTGTGTATACACACACGCACACACACACACACACAGAGCTGCAATTTATTACTTATATTTCTTACTTATTGTTCCAGGTGAAGCGAGCTGTTCTTCATCAGACTCACTATGTGGAGCTGCTGCTGGTGGTCGACAACGAGAGGGTGAGACACACACACACACACACACACACACACCTTCAGTTGCCAGTAATCAGGTCCACCTGGTTAAAACTCAGTCTAACTCTGTAATGAATCCTCCTTCATGAAGGTTCTGATGCTCAGACTGTTTCACAGGTGTTGATTTACCTTTATGATCAGTTTGCTGTTTGTGTTATATACACACACACACACACACACACACACGTACGTCTGAGGATTTTCTGTCTTGGTTCTCTCTCTTCAGTATAACTACATGAACAGAAATGAGACAGCAGTGAGGGAGGAGATGGTTCATCTGGCCAACTTCATAGACAGTGTAAGTATACACACACACACACACACACACACACCTCCTGTTCTACCACATCCCAGAGCTGGTCTGCTGGGTCCAGGTCTGGAGACTGAAACCAGTTTGAGTCTTTAGCTTTTGAAGATGGAGAACTGTGTTCATGAACATGGTCAGTAACAATACTCTGTCTGTGTGTGTGTGTGTGTCTGTCTGTCTGTCTGTCTGTCTGTCTGTCTGT
>CM028882.1:26779832-26814832 GCA_016801885.1 Toxotes chatareus
AGCCTGGATTATTCTGAGTCACACTGTTTATGCACCATAAGTATGATGAGTTATAATTAGGAGGAATCTCCCCCTCATTAGGAGATACTCACATGTTGCTATCTTATATTCTGATGTAAACATCGGACTCCTCACATCACTTCCTGTCGTCATACTGAAGGTTTCAGCTGAGCTTACAGTCGACAGCAGCTGCTGTTTCTATTAATAATCAGCTCTGAGCACAGCTGTGTCTACAGAAGGACACAGACATTTCCATGCTGCTGATACCTGAGCACTGCAGGAGAACCTGATCTGAGGGAACAAGACCTCACTAACTAACTAACCGACCGACCGACCGACCGACCAACCACTGACCTGCTGCTTTATGGAAGGAAGGAAATCGATCTCAGACCTGCAGCCAAACGGTGCAGTGTGTCCGAAGTTCCACCACGTTTCTCTGAGTCATGACTCAGGAAAACTAAAAACCAGACTCTTAGTCTTTCCTGTAAAATCCATCCATCCATCCATTCATTCATTATCCATCCATCCTGTTTGGACTTTTCCTCAGATCTCATGGCTCATGATTCACCACAGGGCTCAGGTTAACCTACAGCTGTGACAGTGACAGGATTCATGAATATGGACGTCTCTGGAAAACTATCCCACACTGTGTGATCGAAACCTGCAGGCGAAAAATCAAACGATGTGAAACAGCTTTACACACTGTTTGGATTAAAACTTGAACAACATTTCTGTCAGATAATCCCAATTTAATCTGAACAAAGAGCATGTTCAGTCTCAGGTCGTGACTCTGTGAAAACAGGAGTCTTTCCTTCACCGTCTCTCTCTGTGTCCTCAGAGCCGACGGTGCAGCTTCAGCCAATCCCAGCAGAGGACCACCGCCTAGAGTACCGCCTCCATCTGGTGCCCGGGGCAACACCAACAACATTGTCAGACAGGGGGTGAGTTTACAGACACAGTGACACAATGAGCAGACATAACAAACCTGTTAACGTGGTACACCTGCCTGTGACCCTGCTGATCAGGAGGCTGATGATGGTGCAGTCCCGGTAAGCCTCGGGTTCGGTTTAGCCTAATCCATCTCAGTAGGTTTCATTTCCAGACTAATAATTATTTGCTAATTAGCTTCTACAGTAAAAAGCTGAGTTATAGTCTCATCACCTCTTTGGTAAATGTAAGATGTTGGTTCATTAACTGATGAGTGAATGAAGCAGTGGATGTTTTATTTCAGCTGTAGAATAGCAAGTTAATGCAAAGTCATTGTATGATCCTGTCAATCAATAGACCCATCAATTAGCTGTTTCAGTTAAGGTTAGTGATTAACACACTGTAGACTCTGTGTGCTGTGTTTGTTACTGACAGTGTGAACATGTCATTTGAACTAATGTAAATGAGTGAGTCCTAACATCCTGTGCTCTGTCTCCATGGGAAGCATCACGCTCAGCTACTGCCACCGCAGGAGGTAAAATACTCTGATCACCACTGACATCATAACACTACTATACTACTGTACTACAGCCTGTACTACTGCAGTACTGCTGCAGTACTGCTGCTGTAGTTCTGTGAACCTTCTGCTGCTGAATCATCTTTGCTGTAAAAACTCTTCTACATATTTTTGTTCAGTCTGTTTTAGTATTAACACTCGCTTACTGTCTGAGCTTTGGGGGGCTGGGGAGCTGGGGAGCTGGGGGGGGGTTACATGTAACTATTACACATGAATTAGAGATGGTGTGTGTGTGTTTGAAAACTGAGTGAGGCCATACACAGTGTAAGAGACGTTACTATCTATCACCAAAGCTACACCCTGGCATAGAGACAGCACTTTATCCTGCAGGGAAATAAAAGAAAGAAGCAAAAAGACAACAGAACAGTTAGAACACGTTAAAACATAAATTTAAACTAATCAAAGTTTTGTGTGTTTGCTGTGTGTGTGATCAGGTGGTGGAGACCAGCAGGACCGCTCCCTCCCACGCTCTGAGGCCTCCTCCTCCTCCTCTGTAAGAACACTGTGGAAATGTTAACACACATCACAAGCTCGGTTTAACATGAACCTCAACTCAGTGGCCTCTTACTGGCTTTCTCTGGAGATTTCAGCTGAATCTCATGAGATTCCTGAGTGAACTGATGAAGCCTGAGAGACGCTGTTAGAAAGAAGTCCAGTAAAAAGCTAGAAGAGTTTTTTCCCCAGAGTGAAGAATGATCCGTTGTTAGCAGCTAGCTAGCATTTAGCTAGCTAGCTCCATTAGAGATAAACTTCCTCTAAACAGGTGTAGAAACAGAAAGTGAAGGTTCTGTTGTTTGTGTTACAGGTGCTGACTTCTCCTTTGTTTATTTCTTTCTCAGAAAACCAAAACCTTCTGCCTCATCACAGCCTCTGGTGCCTCAAAGACCTGCTCCTGCTCCACCTGTTTAACCCTTCAGGGAGCCTCCACCATCACACCTGGATGACACCCATCTTCATCTCCTCCTCCTCTTCTTCAGCCTCACTCTCTCTCCCTTCAGAGCTGGTTACCTGGCAACAGCCAGGAAACGATGCCTGGGGCCGTATTACAAACTGGACCATCTGGAAACTGGACCCAGTTCAGACCAGACTGGGAATTTACCAGAACAAACAGGAAGCAGCTACTGTCCTCTGTTCCTTGCACCATCCGTCACCAAACCAGCCAATCACATTTCCAGAACAGTCACCTGTGATATCAACAAGCCAAATACCAGCTAACCGTGTCATTACCCTCAACATGTCATGACCTCTGTTAGTTTAGCTTGTTAAACTTTTACTCCATTAGTTGGTAGAAACATTTTAATGTTTCCAACGTTTTTCGCTTCAAACTGAGAACTCTGGGTAAAGTGCTTCACTCTGATTGGCTGGTTTGAAGACAGAGATGATTGTCACTGCAGGTGACTTTCTGTCTGGGAATGGAAGCACTGGTGCTTCTGATTGCACCTCCCCTCCGCTCAGCACTGTCATAGGAATGTAACCCACCCCTGCTGCTGTTCAGGTGTGATTGGTCTGCACCGCCCGGCTCCTCTGGCGCTCCCTCTCTCCAGAATTGTAAAATCACAGTATGCAACAGCGTCTGAGTGCAGAGATTCTCTGGGATCCAGTCCCTGGGCTTGGACCTGGGTGGAACGCAGATGTTTGTGACTCTGCTGGCTGGTGTTTCTTCGGGGAATGAACATTCTCTCTTAGTTTTCATCACAAAGTAAATGTAACCTGAAACACTTCAGCACTGTTGAATCTGGGACATTCAGGATCTCCTGGTTAAATCTGCTGACTGTCGTCCTGAGATCAGTCTGTGATCTACAACGGTTCCACTGTTGCTTTGGATTCTGGGTTTTGAATGATTCGAGTGAACTAGCTTTGGTTGGTGTGATAATACCAACTTTACCAATTTTAAATAATTTACACTGTTTAGTTTCGTCAGATGCCATCGCAGGTGAACAGCCCAGGTGAAGCATGAGCCCAGAATGCAGGTGTGTAACGGGGCTGAAGTGTCTGAAAGGTGAAAATGATCTTAGTTCACCACTGGATCACCTGCGTTAAAGTCCTGAAAGCGTCCAGACTTCCTGTCCCTGCCGTCTCGAACACCTCCGCCACCTGAATCTGAGAAGCTGAGACCCTCGGACTCTGAGCACCGGACTGTGGACCGATTTGAAAACATCAGGACGTTTTAGTTTCTCTGTTGTTGTGTGAGTGCACAGCAGCCAGCAGCAGAGTCACCTAACACCCTCCAACACTGACTGTTTTCATTCAAACCAGGGATTTCTACTCGATCAGGAAACCAAATGTTTCTCTTTCTGTTTCTCTTTCTGACTGGCTTCCTCTGACTGTTAGCATTGTGAGCCAGTTTGCCACACACTGCAATTAATGGACCTGGATGCACTGTGTTGTGTGAGGACAACATCACAACAATATTTTTATCTGCTTTAGGATATTATTCTTAATTTGTCGTGTTGAGTGTTTTTGCACAGACATGGCTGTGAACACAAGGACCGAGGATTAAAATCAACCACAGGGCTAATTTTGTGCCATTTAATTGTTTTCATGCCAAAAAAAAATTGAAAGCAGTCAGTGTTTCCTCCTGAACTTTATCCCTGAGAAAAAGGGGAACTCTGGAGAACAGACTTCTGAGACCAGAAAAGTTATTTACGGACACCAGAGCAGCTGAGGCCGAATCTCACAACGGCATCAGATTACAGGCAGAAAACTGCTGCTGCATTTTACAGTTCAAAGGTGGAATAAGTCTCCTTGTATTCTCCATTTGCTTTACAATCAGCAGATCTCATGTTTAGACTCAAACCAACATTCAACTTTTCAAAAATGAGAAAAATCTGTTTTTTTTCATCCTCTCAGTTGGAGTTCTTCTTCCACAGCTGCTGATGTGTCCCAGTATATTTATACCATGAAGTGCTTTATGGACAACAATAACAACAGCACGCTGGTATTTCAGGAGTTGAGGGCTCAGACAGCCTCTGGGTAAATGCTGTTGTAGTTCTGCAGCTACTTTACTGCTTTATTTACTTCGTTATGTTTTCACGTTGAGAAATTCCAGTGCAAACTGTTCCAAAACAAAACCATATTTCTAATGGTTTAGGTCCTCAGCAGGAACCAGTGGGCTCAGAGCTGAGAGGCTCAGACAGAGGAGGGAAGGTGTCGAGAGACGGACACACTGCTGGCTTCAGTCTGAGCTCCTCGGTTTATATTTATATAAAAACACAGACTGATCCTTTAAACTGTGGATTCTGGTCCAGATGTCTCATGTCGATCTACCCCACAGATCGACTGACAGGTCAGCTTGGCTCCAGGGAAAATTCCCATGAGATTTTCTGGCCCTGGGTTGAGTCTTTCAGGCAGAGCTTACAGTCAGCGGTGGAAAGTAACTATGAACATTTACATACAGGTCTGAGGTACTTGTACTTTACATGAGTACTGAATTATATTTGTGCTGCTTCTTACCTGCATCCCTCTTCATTTCTGACTTCTACCTCTTTAGTTACTTTGCAGATTCAGATTAGTAATACATCAAATACAAAATATAAATCAACTAATAAACTGTGATGTAATATTGTAGGTTAAGCAGCCCAGCAGTATATCAAGCATCACTAAAGTGATCCTACCCATTAATGCAACAATTCTAATCAAATACAACATGATTCTGATTTGGGGACTTTCTGTATAACATTTACTTTAGAGAGTTTATATTTTGATGCCAATACTTATTTACTTCTTTAAAACTTTGCATGTAAGACTTTTACTTGTATTTGAGTTTCTACACTGTGGTATTCCTACTTTGACTTCAGCTCTGAGTACTTCCCACTCCACTGCTGACAGTACTGTAAGCCTGCCGGTTAGTGATGTCTTAAAAGTGACTTGTTGGGGGTTTGTAGGCTGCCTGAGAGGTCAAACTCAGGGCACAGAAATAAAACTCAAATTCAGAAAAGCCTTGTTGTTGCAGTTATATTTAACCTGTATATACTGACTGTGTGAGTTGTACCACACCAGGTGAATGAGAGCGGTTCGACTGGGCGACAGGTGTCCCCTGTTTGCACCTGAAACACTGTTATCACCACGGCAACGCAGAGAATCTCATCACCTTTTTCTATTATAATAAATGATTTTCTATAGGACATAATTTTTCTTTTTTTTTTTGCAGGTGTAATACTGTTTGTCTGTGGTAATTAAAAAACTCAGATGAGTTTTGACCTTATTAAATGTTTCTGTGTCGCGTGGAGAGAACTGAACTGTCGAGTGAAGACACCCTTCATTCTGATCTCAGACCTGTTGGAGCTGAAAATGAGGATGTTCCCCCCTGGACGCTTTGTAGCTGTCGTGTTATACATGGACAGTTTCAGGTTACTATAGCAACAGTCATGGAGCAGGTCTGCGGCCATGGCTGAAACGCCAAAAGTTGTTCTGCATTCAGGTGCTGTTTGCTGTGAAAACCCAGCCTGGGAGAATAAACACTTGCTGCAGCTTAACATGATAATGTAATAAACTTTATTCAAACATGATTGTTGTGTTTTATTGGGAAATAACAAAGAAATGTTGTGACACCTGTACAAACTGAGACATGGTGGGACACACCTTGTACAGGGCTCTGATCCTCCACTTTCTATGCTATGAAACAACTTGGCCCCAGATTTTGTGGCAATGTGAATTAAGGAATATGTGACAAAACTGAAACATTAAAGAATTTAGATGCTCTAAAAACATGTTTTCCTCAGCCTCTTACCTTGAAAGTTTGAAGGGTTTCGATTATTTCACACGGTCTTCCCACTGGTTTGAAGTAGGTGGAATTCAGTTAGTAAAAAGGGAACAGAATTTTTCTATTTTTAACTATTTTAAGTGGTTGTAATAAACAATTAAAATTTAATAATAATTTGAGATTTAAATAGAAAATGGCTTATTTTATGTATATTTTATAGGATGTACATTACACATTACAATCATTTCTAATGATAATGTAAGAATTACTTCATTATATTATTTATTATTTATTTATTGTTCACTTATTTGACTATTTTTCTATTTTTATTATGTTTACAGGTCATAGTTAAAATTATTAGTTAAAAATTACGTTTTATTAATCATAGAAAAGTACAGTTACTTCTTTAAAGTAAATATTAATCAATTGTAATGGTTGAATATAACCATTTAAAATGGCTAAAATTAAAAAAGTCTTAAAATTATAATATAGTGTGACGTACATGTTACGTATGTTAAAACATATATTTCATACTTAAAAGTCATGCGTGTTAAAATATCCATTAAAGCCTTTCATTTTTATACGTTTTTTGCAATTTAATAGTTTTCGTTCATTTTGGGGGTTTTTTTCAATTTTGCGCAAAAAAATGTTGCCCTCGTGGGCCACGCCCCTTGTGTGTGCGTAATGACGGCATCACCATACGTCACTTCCACGCAGGCCTCGCTTCCAGGCTCCGCGCCCGGACTCTGTCATCGTTTCAACTGGAGAGGCGAAGGGCATCTGGGATACTGGCCGAGAGGGGAGTCGTTGAAACGCGTTTCTTGAGGTCAGTAGCCGGGACTTGAGACTGTGTCCGCGGGGAAACGGTCTGCTCTGCGCTTTCATGCGGAGACAGGTTCTGGTTCCAGTTTGTTTGAAAAACAAGAAAACGTTTTGAGGAATTTGAGAAAGCCGAAACCTGTTAGCATGTTAGCCGCGTGCTAGCTAACACCCCGTTTAAACTAACGTAACCGTGAGGGCCTGGTCATCAGTCAAAACACCGGCTACAACTGTCGGTGCTTAGTGAAAATTACAACTGAAGGAAGAAGCTGATTTTAATCATGAGGTTACTTTAATTGAAATGAGCTACCCCCCCCCCTTTAGACGTTTGCCCAACGTGCTAATGGTAATTAATAGAGAAAGTTAAGGCATTTCGGCGGAGCTAGTCGGCTAGTTACACAACCCAGCACTTTAGCTCTGAAGCTAGTCGTGCAGAGAAATAATCAGCACTCCTTTAAAGCGCTAAAACATTCTGAGGAGATCATTTTATAATGTTTTGATGAAACGGGCAGCAATTTTCGGGAACTCATGACTTGTGAAAGGACAAAGTGATTGACAATACGCGTGGCCAATGAAACCCCGCGGAGTCCAATTTCTGGGCGGAATTTCTCCCAGGTAGCCAATCAGGAGGTTCGCTAGGCAGGTTGAGGGAGGGACTAGGCCGGGGTGTGGGACGGAGAATGGAGGCAGGGAGTGGAGACTCAACAAGGTCAAAACACTGAAGCGGCAGCTGAAGACTCAGCAGAGGTTTCTCAGCCCTGTGCCGTCTTCTGAAGGGTTCTCCTCAGTTTTAATTGCCTCTCCTCTCCTTTAACACGCTACTTGGAGCAGTGCACCGGGTTCCACACCATCCTTTCCGTTAGTAGCACTGGTGTTCGCTACTGAAAATTGACTGAAAAGCACCACTTAAATCATCATGCAACGCAACATGCTCTTGTTATTTCAATCTTAACTGTATTACTGATAAATGCTTTCGTTTATCACTGCATCTGGCCCTGCCTAGTTCATGTGTCATGCTTTGCAAACCAAGTTTGTGGTGGAGTCAGCAAGCTTAGTTCCCCCAAATGTTGGACCACACCAAGAACGTTGCATACATGTTCCTTTCATTGTGGTCAGTCATCTTGACTCAGTATTTACACACTTTAGATGCTGTGATTCTTCAGAATCCCATCAGGAGGCGTCTGATGATCCCAGATTCATCCTGCAGCAGTTTTAACCGATCAGTTAGCTCAAACACACAGAGGCATAAAGAACCTGCAGCAGGTGGTCAGGACCCAGCAGAGACCTGATGTCAGCATCACGGGGTGGGTCAGTCTGAGATCATGTTGAGAGACAGACACACTGAAACAAACTAAACCCACAGAGGAACTGATGTCCCTTTGCTCCATCAAAGTTAAAACAGTTTTTACGATGACTGGGCAGCTCCTTGGGTCTTTCTGTGTTTTTGTCTGTCTGCCTTGTTCTCTCCCCCTCTCTAACACTGTGTCTCTCCCCCTTTCTCTCTCTCAGTGGACAGACAGACCAGTGGACGGTGGACGTTTCATTTCATCCCTCTCTGTCCTGGGTCTGACCTCAGTGGAGTTTTATTTCCTGTCGTCGTTCTGAGGTTGAGGACGTCCGGCCTGTCGGACTGACCACCACCACCGTGTGTGTGTGTGTGATACTTTAAGGACTGCTTATGCATCGTTTAAGGACTTGTGCGGCGCGGTTGCGTCCGCTTACCGCCTCGCAGGCGGCTCAGACTGTCGGCCAGCAGCGGCCAATCACAGTCACCTCCACAGGTGGCACAAGGACGTTTCAGCCAATCAGGTGCTACTCGGCACCGGTGGCCTCGGAGCCATTCCTTAACGGGACGAGCTCCAACTATGTGGAGGAGATGTACTATGCCTGGCTGGAGAACCCCAAGAGTGTTCACAAGGTAAGGAGCAGTGGAGCCCCCTCCTGGTTTGGAGGACTTCATAAACAGCTCCATCATGAATATCCTTTGAATTTGAAGAGAGAGGATTAATTTCAGAATGGGTTTCCATTGTGTTTTGTGTTTTTAAACTAGGAGGTGTAAATTAAAAACAATGAAAATATGAAGTCGCTTACTCCTACCATTCCTCTGTCTCCCCCACAACAAGACCCCCCCCCCCCACCCCCAGTCCCCAGCCTAAGAATTTGATCCAGTTTCCCCGGTGAAACTGGATAACCAGCAGCTGAGTTATCTGTGGGGAGAGACAGACGGTGAAAACAAACTTGTGTTGGTGACTGTAAGTTAAGAACAGAGCGGTCTTGACAGTTTTATGATCTGCGCTCAGCTGGGACAGAAAGAGCAGGAAGATCCACATGTTTTTGTTAACAGCATCACAGAAGTGTCTAACAGGCTCACACAAACCGTACAGATAGAACGGTTCAAATATTGGACTTTTTACTTTTCTGGTCTCCTCTGTTTTTTTTTTTTAGCTTCCATCTCAGCATGACACTTAATGAGACAGTGACGAAATGTGGTTAAAAACGTGTGTGTGAAGACGACACACAGGTGGTGACTGAAGGAGGTGTTTCAGTGATCTGTCTGCAGGGACACCAACACTTTAACTGAGTCGTAAAGGACAACCAGGCTAATAATAGCTCATAGAAGCTCAGTCACGTGACAGAGTGACAGAGTGAAGGAGGCCTCTCCACAGCCGCAAAGACTACAATTAAAAAATACACCTCACTTTAAACGGTTTGAGTTTAAACAAAGATGTTTGTCCGACAGCAGAAGTTTTAAACTCTACAACACAGAAAGAAACAGCAGTGAATAAAGTCAAATAAAGAACAGAAGTTCTGGAAATGTATTTCACACAGTATAACCTATACAGAGACATACTGAACCTGCTCCAAAACAAAGTGGGCGTATCAGAGTTTAGGAAAAAGGATGTTTATTGTATTAAAGTTAGTCCACGTCTTCGTTATGAGGATGGTGAACCCACTTCACAGAGAGACCAGAAACACCTGATTAAACACCTGATCTGTGGACGTGAACATGAACATGGAGGTTAACACACACAGTAAATCCTGCAGTGAGGTGTGTGTGTGTTCAGGTCACCTAGAGGTTTTAAATTACATGTCACAGCTGTTATGCAACGATCAGAGAGCGTGACCTTGCTGTTAGTAGCTTAGCAAACTAGCTGGACGCTGCAGAGCAGGACTGAACACACACGAGTGTTTTAATGTGTTTAGATTCTGTGAGAAGTTTAAAGGCAACAAAAATGTATCTGCACCTGGTGTACAGGTGCACTCAGAAAGCAGGTACCACTGCAGCGCTGCTTCCATGTAAACATGGAGGCAGGCGTGCTCCAACTTTACTTCAAGTCCAGGTTTCAGTCCTGATTCCAGTTGGGATCCAGTTCCTGGTTGGATTCATTAATCTCTTACTCGAACCAATCTGCCATGAAACCTTTTATGTGTGCTGGTAATTTTCTGTTAGTGAAAGCAGCAGTCTGCTGACTGGACTCAGTCACATCTCATCCTGACGGTCAGTGAGCCATTTCATTTTAAACTCTTAATCTGAAAGGTACCTATAGAAAGCTCCATATGTCCCTGTGAAATGTGGAGGAGCTGAAGTGTGATGTGGTCTAAAATAGAAGTTGTAGTTCAGCAGAGAACTTGAATAAATGGGCTTTACACATATATTTTCTCTGGATTGTTTAAAGACATGATCTTAGTCCGACAGCTGGACATGTTAATGTGTGTAGCCTTGATGAGTTCAGGTGTAGGTTTTTATTTCTCCATGGAAACGTCAGGTATGAATCGTTTTATGTTCAGCGCGTGCTGATAGTGATATCTAATATTTCCTGTCGTAGGAAAAGCAGAGAGAAAAGTGTGTGTGGAAGATTCATGGGCCTGCACTCAGAGTTGAGACTGCCCCGGGGGCAGGGTTGTATTAATGAGGGTGGGGTATTTACTCTGAGGGCAATGAAATGATCCAGCCGTGGATTTAGCTGGAATTCTTAGCTTCAAGGATGCAGCTCAGTTTTATCATGGACAGTTATTTCACTCCTGAACATTGCATTGTCATTAATCTGCCAAAACATAAAACCTGAGAGAGTCAGCTGGTGAAGGAGGCATCACACGGTGCTGTCGCTCTCAGCAGAGACCGAAGTGAAGGAGCAACATTCGGGACTGCAGAGGGTGAAGTGTGTTTGGAGACGGCTCTGAGTCAGTGACTCATGAGTCCAGAATGAGCTGAATAACCACGGAGTGGAAACCTGATGCTGAGGAACTTCCCTCTGTCCCGTTAGCTTCTCTCTTTAACCCCGTTTTAAGCTTTCAGGGCGCTCGACTGAGCCGTGGCCCTTAAACCCTGTAAAACCGCTGGTATCATAGTTCTGAGATGAGTCATGACCTAGGTCAGTCTACACAAACGTGTCAAACCCCAAACTCTCCTTTTCACCCTCCTGTAGTCGTGGGATGTGTTTTTCCGGAACGCTAACGCCGGTGCTCCTCCTGGTGCTGCCTACCAGTCTCCTCTGTCTGCGGCGTCCGGCCTCGTCGCTCCTCAGCTCTCCTCTCTGGTCGGAGCTCAGCCCAACGTGGAGAAGCTGGTGGAGGATCACCTGGCCGTCCAGTCCCTCATCAGGGCCTACCAGGTACACACACACTTTTTCATTTTACATTCAATCAAATCATCGGGGCTACAGTTACACTTAAATACACTTTTTAATCACATTATTCACCAAATCCATGGCGTTTGAAAACAGGATCATACGACTGAAAAATATTTGATTTAGTTTAATTTCCAGATCCATGATAACTATGATCCATGGACGTGTTGTGATGTTTGACTTGTCTTTTCCCACAGAACATGAACAGCCACTGTGTCATTACTGAAGCTCTCAACCTTTTATGATATTTTCCTCTTATTTAATAATGTGGGCATTTTTAATTTATGGTAATTTAATTGTACCATTTTTATTCTTTACGTTCACTGTGTCATTCTAAAGTGAGTTATCAGCCTCGGGTTCATCAGACAGACAGATATCACTGTGGGAGATTTCTAAGATTTTGTAAAAGATTTTAAAAGGTCTGTGTAATGAATTCAATATATAATAATAGAAAATATATATATAATAGATTAGATCAAATTAAATTAATTAATTAATTGAAAATAACTACAATTAATGAATATATATAATAAATTGGAGCTTTTTTCATGCTCTTCACGATGAACTTACAAAACTGTACCATCCCCAAATTTACATGAAATCTCAACACATCTGAGATTGTTGTGGGTTGATGAGGAGCTTCAGAAACCTTGTGTACTGATGCAGTGTCGAGGTCTTCACAGGTCACAGGTGTTTGAACCACATCCAGAACAGATGTGTGTTTTCTTTTATCTGTACTCTGTCACCGGTTAAACTCAAAAAAAAGTATTTTTCAAGCTTCTGTTATAAATAAACTTATTTATGAACCAACATGGAATTTAAGCAGTAACTGATAATTATGTTATTGTGTTACCAATGTTATAACTGATATGGAGCTTCTTCATGGTTACCTGAAGCTACCGC
Organism: Toxotes chatareus; assembly: GCA_016801885.1. Lineage (NCBI taxonomy): Eukaryota > Metazoa > Chordata > Actinopteri > Toxotidae > Toxotes > Toxotes chatareus. The sequence continues at coordinate 26,792,389 of CM028882.1, forward strand.
TGCTCACAAAGGGTGGAACCTTCACATGTTAACGTTCTCACCCAGAGGCCAAAAGCATATCGTTCACCTGTTATTTCAGCAGCTGAAATCTGATGCTGATCCACATATAAAACCTCTGCAGCTGGTGTGAACCATGAGTGGACCTGTGGAGACCTGCAGTGGTCGGTGCTGGCTGTCGGTGCTGTTTGTGTTGTGATAACCAGGTGTGTGTGTGTTTAGGTGATGGGGCATCATAATGCCCAGTTGGATCCTCTGGGAATCAGCTGTGTGAATTTTGATGATGCTCCAGTCAATGTCGGCTTCCAGGACGTCGGTGAGAACGTCACAACTAAAAACAGCAAACAAAGCCTGTGGTGTTAATGTTGCTTTTCCCTCCCTCCCTCCTTCTCTCCTTCTCTCCTTCCTCTTTGTGTCAAAACTCTTCCTTTCTTTGGTGTTTTCCTTCCTATATGCTCTCACCCTCTTTCCCCTCTTCTTCTTTTTGTGTCAAATCCTTTTTCAATGTTGGTCTTTTTGCTCTTTCTCCTTTTCTATATATCTCTTTTCTTTTTCTTTCCAATCTTCTGCTCCATCTTGCTTTTCATCCTCCGCTCTCCACATCGTCCCGCTTCTCTCTTTCCCTTATTTTGTTGCATCTTGTTCCCTCCTTGTCCTCCTCCTCATCTTCACCCTCTCCTTCATTTCATTCAAACCGCTCCTCTGCCTCCACCTCCACCCCCCTCCTCCTGCTCCTCCTCCTCCTCCTGTCCTGGGTGGGCTCTGTACTGTTGTTACTCCCTGTAGATCCGAGGGCACCATGTGGCCCAGTTGGACCCCCTCGGCATCATGGACGCCGATCTGGACTCGTGTGTCCCCACTGACATTATCACTTCCTCCGACAAGCTGGGTGAGGAGCTAACCCCTCAGAAAACAGCCGTCCTTTGATTTTCCCTCGTCCCCTCTGTCTCCTCCCGGTCTGTTTCTAAAACGCACCCACAGTGGGGGGACGTTTGTGAAAGTTTCTTGTGTGGGGAATGTTTCTGAGACTTTAACTGAAGCCTTGTTGTGCATTGGAAGATTTTTTTGACCTTCTCATGTACAATGAACATTTCTTGAAGTTTGTCTCTAACTGAGGCCTTTGTGAAAACGTCTTCAACATTCTAATACACAGGAAGGTTTCGGGAACTTTATCTGGAACTGAATCTTTCTTCATCGTGTAAAGTTTCTGGATCGTTCTTGTATATGGTGAATGTTTTGTGAAACTTTCTGTGCTGGAAAATTAACCTTGACAGTCCTTAGTTAATGAGAATAATGACATAATACTTTCATAATCTAGAAAAGCTTCTGGATTTAGGTAGGGTATTTCCAGTGAAATTCTCAGACACTGTATTAGACACCTTCTTCTGCACGTTAGAGTGAACTTTCTTGTTTTGGAACCTGGAACCTGGAAGGATCCCCTTCATGGACAGTGAAATGGTCCCTCAGAGGACGAAAGACTCCCCCAAACTGTCCACAGAACGTTGCTTCGAGGGTTTGTCATCAAAACCTCTTTATCTTAATTGGATTGAAAATGGTGTGTAGGAGCAGACTGGTGTTCTGGATGTAAAGGATAAGTCTGGTGCTATGATCATGTGCAGACCCAAACCAGCAGTGTGTCAGTCTGTCCTCCCTCCTCTGTCTGTGGCTCTCAGCTCTGAGCCCATTGGTTCAGACTGAAGACATAAATCTCACTGTGGTTTTAGGATCGGACAGCAGGACGGAGTGTGTGCGCCTGAGTCACAATAATAATAATAATAATAATGATGATCTGCTGTGTGTGTTGGTCTGCATCTGTACATGACATTTGTTGACAAGAAGAAAAGCACCAAAACTCACTGAACCTGAACTTACATGTTTTCTAAGGAGGCTGAAATTATAATTTCAGAGATTATTCAACAAAAACGAGATGGACAGAGTTTCTGAAATGGTTGTAGATACCTTGATGACTGTAGCGTCATTAGGAGGACACAGGCCATAGGTCAGCATTAGCCAATCACAGCAATGCTGTAATACAGCTGTGCAGTGAGCTCTGCTCTAACCCTGCTGCTCTGCTTTGGAGAACCAGCTCCTCTGGAATCTTCTGTAGTTTGGCTTCTGCTGTGACGCGTGGGCTCCGAGCTGCGGCCTCAGCTGGGTCGGTAACCTCTGGCTGTTTTCCTTTCTGTTGGCTGGTCGCTGTCGATCGGCTCGACGCCGACCGCGTCCTGTAACACCAGCAAAATAAAATTAATAAAATCTTATTGCCACTAACTGCCCCGAGCCTTGCCAAACTGTCTGCTGTCAGAAGTAAAAAGAGACTGATATACGACCATACGTTCTGCTCTGTTCAGTCCTGTCTGTCCCTTTCAGGTCAGATTGTGAGACATATTTTTGATATCAGACACTCTGGTGTATGTTGTTCATTCCTGCAGTCCAGGCATTACTCCTGTCCCTGCTCTGGTGAAGGTGACCTGTGCAGAATGGCTTCCTGTTTGGGAAAACCCTCAGTGTGGGGTGGTTGTGGTGTTGCTTCTGTATTGAGGACGGTTCAGCCTCAGCATGGTGTTAGCTGCATCCTTTCCTCTCCACCACTTCAGCCCAAATTTAAACTTTGTTTAAACCAAACTCTTTGACTTTTCCTGTAAATCTGTGAACAAATCAAAAGGTGGTGGAGACACTGAGATGCCGGGGCCGGTGTTTCGCTCTGGTTGTGTCGGTGGTGTAAAATGGCGACGGGTGTGTAATTGAATCATAGGTAATTAACAGTGTCTGGGTATCTCTCCCCTTGCTGCCCCCTGCTGGCCACCCTTCCAGACGTGACGGTTTTCAAGGAGAGGCTGAGAATCCTCACGGTAGGAGGTACGAGAAACAACAAGGATGCCGGTGTGTCACTGCGCAGTGCTGTGAAGCCAGTAGTTCATCTGTAGTAGTGTGAAGCTAACCTCTGCAGGAACTCCAGGATGTGAGAACCAGGTCCTGCCGTCTGCGGGGCCGATGATGGCGGCAGGCAGCAGGTGGATGCAGAGATCAGGATCTGCTTCTGACGTCCTGAGCTCCTGTTGATGTCTCTGCAGCAGGAGGGAGGATAAAAAGAGACATTTCACTTGGTTCAGTGTCTTTACTTTCATTAAAATTGCTTTAGGAGTTAAAGAAGGTTCAGTGCCACTGTTGGTGACTCTGAGAATTAAGGACCACGGTATAAAGATAAAAAGAAGCCCACAGCGTAGAGTTCACCTGGTCTAAATGTGTAAGCACAGTATGTTGCACATGCATTTTGTTGGAGTATTTTCCAGATGTGCTTTTGTTCTCTGCGTCAGGTGGATCCGTCTGAGTTCCCCTGAAAGAAGCAGACCGTCACACTGGGAGCTTCTCATTTGCCTGTTGTCTCCACATGTCCCTCACTTGTGTTTTTTTTTTTTTCTTTTGTCTTCGTCCTTCCTTCCTTCCTTCTACTGAAGACGTGAGGAGAAATAAAAGGAAAAGACTCCCAGGTGTCTCCTGACACGACATCAGCTTCAGATGGTCCCACAGCTGGATCAGCTGTCAAACAGCTTTAAGTCCTGTGTGGTCATTTTGACTGATGTGCAGCGTCTCATGTAACTGAATGGATCATCTGAACATGTTTAATGAAAGAACAGGCAGCAGCCAGATGCTGAACCACAGTGACATGTTCCTTTTAGGCCTCCGTACTCAGAGGCATTCAGAGGACATTCAGAAAAAATGTCCAGCTGAATTCTTCCTTCAGTCTCAGAGCGTTTCCCTCCAGCTTTATGTGTAAAGCAGCTGTTTACTGTGTCAGTTAGAATGATGAACTGCTGCTTCAGCCCCTCTGACCTGCTCTGAGTGCCTCCTGTGTGTTCTGTGGGTGTAGTCAGCTTTGTTAGCTTCTAGCTGCTGATAGCACCCTGCTCTGTCTGCAGAACCACTGGTAGAGATCTGATAGATGAGAGACTGCAGGGTGGCATCCAAAGATTATTTTTGACTGTTGAGACAGGTAAAAAAACATGTACAAACAATAACTCAGCTTTCTTCTGATCGTGGTGTCAGTAAGACGAGGCCGAGCCTTAAACATGGGAACGTTGATTCAGAACAGCAGGGAATTAGATCAGCTGATGCTCGGTCTTTCAAGAGGCAGGAGGAGAAAGTTTAAACTTTACATTTCCTTCAGACTGAAACATCAGCAAACGCTGGACGGTTAAATTCCCTCTGAGAAAAGGTTGATTCATCACTACACAGAGTGAAGTACTGAGATAGATCCAGCAGCAGCTTCACGTAAAACAACACTATTAAAATCCAATCTGTACACACACACACACACACACCACGGTGGACAGAAGCTGGACAGGAAGGTGAGTCACAGGACTGTACACGACCTGTCCACCACGGCAGCAGCTCTCTGCTCTGACCCTGCCTTTCAGTATAATCTGTGGCATGTCCCCTGCTGGATGCTGCAGGTTTGTCCTCAAACACTGAAGATGTCCCGTTAGTATCTCACAGTGATGAACGTCACACTGTGAAGGCTTTGGTTTGTTGCTCAGGTTTTCTGAATGATCAGACGTAGCTGAGTTAGATTTATATTTTCTGAGCCAAATTAAAGTGATTAAATAAACAGGTGCATCACAGCAAATGTTTTTTAGCAGTCTTAGCTTTGTCATAGTTTCTGGTGGTGTGAGGCTTCAGTGTGAAGCAGAGCTGCTCTGAGCTGGACCTCTTCCTCTGATTCTTTCCTTCTCTGTGTCTCTTGGTTTTGATCGTGGTCTTTCGGCTCCTCTCGGTTTTCTGCTTTGCTCCCATGGCCTTTGGACAGTTTTAGCCTTTACCTGTCAGCCTCGGGGTGAACTGAAGGGCAGGGGACCTCAGCAGTACTAACACAGCAGGCGGCCTAACCAGCTGAGCAGGTAGACGCTGCTGCTTTCCTCTGATCGATGAATCAGCTGCTGGTTTTACAACAAGCACCGAGGCAGCGTCCAGGACACTGACCGTGTGTCTCAGTCAGAGCGTGTCCTGCAGATCAGGTCCGTGTGTTCAGTATCTGTCCGTGTCGTCTTTGATGGACAGAAACACCTGAGGTTTCGCACAGTCCCTGTTTCTGCTGCACGTCTCTGGTCTGTCGCGCTGTTTTTACTGGGGATTAAACGCCGTTACTCCGCTTCTGCTCCAGCTGAAGCCGTTTGACTAATGAAGCAGCGGGTGATGCTGACCTGTGCACGCGCAGCACGCCGCTTCTGCTCGGTGAGCTCGGCAGGTATGTGGGAAATGGCTGACACAGCAGATCCTGGGTCAGTCAGGAGCGCTGCAGAAACACCGCAGCTTTGGCGATCACGTGATCGCAGTTTGGATCAGAAAGCGATGAATCGATCAGTCCTACCGCAGAGGGTCGGTGCCCCTCACTACTTGGATTTTAGACTAAAGATTGACTCACTGAGCACTTTATTAGGAACACCTGCGTATTCAAGCAGTTATCCCATCAGCCAATCACGTGGCAGCAGCAGGTACAGGTCAGGAGCTTCAGCTGATCACCTGAGATTAATCACACAGTCTCTGGAGTTTAACTCAGAGCGGAGCCACAAACTAAAAGCATCCAGCAGCTCTGAGGACGGGGACACCTCACTGACGGCAGGGGTCAGAGGTGAAGAGTTTCCGAATGCCAGATTAGCGCCCCCATGAGGCTGTAATGTTCATTATACAGAAAACTAAACTAAGCTGTGGATAAGAAATGGAGATCGTGGTATTTACTGCTGGTGAGGCAAAAATGTGAAGTTTGTTCTGAAGGTGGCGCTGGAGGGAAGTGTTGTGCATGGTAACTGTATAATTCACTGAGAAAATCTGTTCTCAGATGTATTTAAAACCACTGAAGCAGAGGATTATAGCTATGCTGTTATAAATGCCTCATGAGGAGGAGTTACAGATATTAACACTGACATTAATAAACTCTTAAACATGTCTGTTTCCATCTGCACTGTTATCAACATTAACAGTTTATATGGAGCTTATAAAAGCTAAATAGAATAAAGTAAAATAAATATCTAATGGTTTTTTTTTTCTTACAGTCTTCACTAGTATCTGAGCTTGTGTTGAGCTGCAGCAGTGAGTCTGTCCACGTCCTTTACTGTGTCCTCAGCATGTGAAAATGTGTTAAATAAAGTGTTGTGAATGTGTGTTTCAGAGTCAGACTGCCACTCACAGTTTAGTGTCGGCTGCAGACGGAGCGGTAAAGATCAGAAAGCTGTTTGTGCCTGTGGAGCTGTTCCCTGTGCTCCCTCCCCCACCTCCCCCTGCTGGAGGAGGAGGAGGAGGCAGGGGACGTGAATGAGAGGCTGAGCAGTGATCAGTGTCTGATGTCCTGCCTGCTGTCTTCGCAGAAACTCTGCTTTTTGATTGGCCAGCTTTCGTCAGCCGTGTGGTTGGTGTGTCTCTGCTGTGGGTTCGTCTCATCAGAGGATGTTGCAACCAGCTTTCTCATTGGCTGAGTCAGCTGTCAGTTTGCACAGCTCAGGCCTCTGATTGGCAGTTTGTGTTTCCTGCTCCCTGAGTGTGTTGGGAAACGTTGGTTGTTGAGTTGTTGGATTTAAGGACACAGAAGTCTGAAGTCTTATACTGAAGCCGATTGATTGAACTGTATTTCCACCAACGTGACAGAAAAATCACATCCTGTACTTTCTCTCTCGATCTTTCCTCTCTCCTTCGTAACACCTCCTTCCCTAACTTTCCCATAATCAGTTTGAAGTTGGAAAAATAACCGATTAAATGCCCATAACGCCCCACCATGTCACTCATGTTCCCGCTCATTCATCGCTGCTGCCATGAACACATCGCTGCTCTGTCTCTGGTGAAGTGGAGCTTTTTTTTTGCTTTTTTTTTTTGGTTTTACTGAAGTTTAAAACAAGCGAGAAATCCTCTGTGCTCTCAGCTTGTGGACACTTCACCTCTGTCCTGTCCTCCAGGAGACCGGTGCTGACACACAGGGGTCAGCTGAGGTCAGATAATCATCGCTGGGCTCGTAGATGTAGAGGATGTTGGTCTGGGTGGCTTCAGTCCAGAGAACAGGGATCTGTGTTAGAGCCACAGGACCCAGGGTTTTTACCCCTGTAACACTGCAGTGGTGACTGGTCCCAGATGGACCAATGCTGATGCACATGCTTCCTGTTTCCTCCTGCGCCAGCTGGGCGATGGATCAGCCAAACACGATGCTCTCACCTGTCGTTTAACAGCAGCCTTCTCTCACATAAAAACACAAACAGTCCCAGTGTGCAGACCTGGCAGCTGAATGTGAAAGCTGATATCTCACCTGGCAGATGTTAGTGGACTGATCTCAGTCTGTCACCCTGATGTGTCCCAGGAACAGAAGTTCTCAGTAAACAGCTTTGAGAGAATCTTTGTGAGCAGGCGTCAGCTTCTGACAGAAAACCTTCCACGTATCGGCGCCCGCGTTTCTCCGCCCTGCTGCCATCCAGACTCACTCCTCAGCATTCGGGACCAGAACCCGTCTAAACTGCGTGGCTGAACCTGACTGAGCCTCCAGCTCCAGTCTCATCTTTTTCTGTCTTCTTTGTTGTTGAAAGCACGATTTGACAGTTTGAACCTGCAGCTGTAGACCTGTTAATCCACTGACCCTGTTCTTTTGACAGTTTGAGTAACAACATCTTTACAGCAGCTATGACGAGCGACAGGTTTATAATCCCGTAGATGTAAAGATTTTTCTCCTGTCTCCTAAATCTAAAGTTTTGTGACTGAAATGTCTAAAACAAAAAGTCGAGGAAAGCTTTGAGTTCTGTGATGTTTCTGAACAACCAGCATCAGTGTGAACCCTGACCCCTGACCCCCGACCCCTGACATGCAGCAGTCACCTGAGAAGCTAATACAAACCTGGAAACATGCGAGTAGATCCAGTGTTGGCTGATGGAAACATTACCTCCCACTTTCTAATGTGCTGAGTAGAATCAAAAGCTGCCAAATTACCACCCACCTGCTCACATGTAACTGAGACTTTAAGCCGATTACAACCCGTCCACCCGTCCCCCCGTCCCTCTGACTCGCATCTGATTATTAAATTCTGCATGTCTGATGGACACTGGCCTTCAGACATGTCCACTTCAGTGTTACATCAGGAAACCAGCCCAAACCTGAGTCGGCTGTTAAAGGATCAGTCTGGTGTTTTTCTGTCGTTTTCATCTTGTCAGGAAATCATGTGTGTGTGTGTGTGTATGTCTGTGTGTATGTGTGTGTGTGTGTGTGTGTGTGTGTGTGTGTGTGTGTGTGTGTGTGTGTGTGTGTGTGTGTGTGTGTGTGTGTGTGTGTGTGTGTGTGTGTGTGTGTGTGTGTGTGTGTGTGTGTGTGTGTGTGTGTGTGTGTGTGTGTGTGTGTGTGTGTGTGTGTGTGTGTGTGTGTGTGTGTGTGTGTGTGTGTGTGTGTGTGTGTGTGTGTGTGTGTGTGTGTGTGTGTGTGTGTGTGTGTGTGTGTGTGTGTGTGTGTGTGTGTGTGTGTGTGTGTGTGTGTGTGTGTGTGTGTGTGTGTGTGTGTGTGTGTGTGTGTGTGTGTGTGTGTGTGTGTGTGTGTGTGTGTGTGTGTGTGTGTGTGTGTGTGTGTGTGTGTGTGTGTGTGTGTGTGTGTGTGTGTGTGTGTGTGTGTGTGTGTGTGTGTGTGTGTGTGTGTGTGTGTGTGTGTGTGTGTGTGTGTGTGTGTGTGTGTGTGTGTGTGTGTGTGTGTGTGTGTGTGTGTGTGTGTGTGTGTGTGTGTGTGTGTGTGTGTGTGTGTGTGTGTGTGTGTGTGTGTGTGTGTGTGTGTGTGTGTGTGTGTGTGTGTGTGTGTGTGTGTGTGTGTGTGTGTGTGTGTGTGTGTGTGTGTGTGTGTGTGTGTGTGTGTGTGTGTGTGTGTGTGTGTGTGTGTGTGTGTGTGTGTGTGTGTGTGTGTGTGTGTGTGTGTGTGTGTGTGTGTGTGTGTGTGTGTGTGTGTGTGTGTGTGTGTGTGTGTGTGTGTGTGTGTGTGTGTGTGTGTGTGTGTGTGTGTGTGTGTGTGTGTGTGTGTGTGTGTGTGTGTGTGTGTGTGTGTGTGTGTGTGTGTGTGTGTGTGTGTGTGTGTGTGTGTGTGTGTGTGTGTGTGTGTGTGTGTGTGTGTGTGTGTGTGTGTGTGTGTGTGTGTATGTGTGTGTGTGTGTGTGTGTGTGTGTGTGTGTGTGTGTGTGTGTGTGTGTGTGTGTGTGTGTGTATGTATGTGTGTGTGTATGTATGTGTGTGTATGTGTGTGTGTATGTGTGTGTGTGTGTGAAGAGTACAGACTACAGGCTGATCGTGTGCTGACTCTGTCGTGTCTGGTTTGATGTGTGAACCTGCTGATTGGCTCAGACGAATGATTCTAACACTCTCTCCTTGCTTCTGTTTTTATTTTGGATTTGTTTTGGACCCCATGACCGACCCTCACCCCGTCCTGCTGCTGCAACACACTCTCTGCCTCCATCACTGAACAAACCGTCTCTCGCTGCTGCTGCTGTCCCTTCTTCTTCTGTCCGTTTGCTCCTGTCTGCATGTGTCGTGTCCGTCTGTGGTTTGAACCAATGTCTGACTCTTTCTCTTCATACTCTCCACATCGTGTTCATGATGCTTGTTCATTCATTACTAACTCAACAACTAACTGCATGTTTTCATTTGTCCGTGGACTGTTTGTGTGTCTGTGCGTCTTTTTGTCATCCACTCCCTCCACCCTTCGACCTGTCCTCACTTCCTTCCCTTTTTTTTCTCCCTAAACCCCCTCCCCTCCTTCACCCTCCCCTGTCCCCTCCTGTGGTGCATCCTGGGAAATGCAGGCTTCTACGGTCTGGATGAGTCGGACCTGGACAAGGTGTTTCGCCTGCCCACCACCACCTTCATCGGAGGTTCAGAGAGCGCCCTTCCCCTGAAAGAGATCATACGGCGCCTGGAGGTAAACACAGACCACACTGTGAGGGGGCGGGATGAAAACACCTCTGATCACAGTCATCACAGTATTTCATTCATACTGATCAGACTAACACATGATGAGTCTGTGCTGCTGACACTAACTGCGCTGTGTTTGTGGCGTGCTGTCAGATGGCGTACTGTCAGCACATCGGAGTGGAGTTCATGTTCATTAATGACCTGGAGCAGTGTCAGTGGATCAGGCAGAAGTTTGAGACTCCAGGGGTGATGCAGTTCACTCTGGAGGAGAAGAGGACTCTGCTGGCCCGTATGGTCCGGTCCACCAGGTAAACACCTCGACACACCGCCACCAACCTGTCGAGTGCATGATACAATATACACTGTGTGCACTGCTCTGTGAGACGAGGACAGCAAACATGTTATGAACCGGTGTGTGTGTGTGTGTGCGTGTGCGTGCTCAGGTTCGAGGAGTTCCTGCAGAAGAAGTGGTCTGCAGAGAAGCGCTTCGGTCTGGAGGGATGTGAATCTCTGATCCCTGCTCTGAAAACCATCATCGATAAATCCTCTGAGAACGGCGTGGAGAACGTCATCATGGGCATGCCTCACAGGTAACACACGTGTTACATGTAAGGACACACACACAGGTTTCACCCCTGCCTTTCTCAGTGTTTGCATACACACCTCCTCTCTCTCTCTCTCTCTCTCTCTCTGTCAGGGGTCGTCTGAATGTTTTGGCCAATGTGATCCGTAAAGAGTTGGAGCAGATCTTCTGTCAGTTTGACTCCAAACTGGAAGCTGCTGATGAGGTAATTCAACTGTTGATAGACGTCACCAGACTCTGGAGCAGGTTCACTGAGGCCCACTGATCCAGGGCAACCATATAACCTGTCTGTGTGTGGTTCACCTGGTGACTTTAACACCTGACAGCACAAAGTAAATGGACAACACCGCAGTATTAAATAAAATTAGTCCTTATTGGTTAGCAGCAGTACCCTCAGTGTTCTGATGCAGCCACATGTTGTTATCAGATGTGACTCTGGAGAATCTGTCGGTATCAGATGTTGTTCTCGCATCAACAACTTTCTGGATTTATAAATGTGTTGCTCCACTAAGTTGCTTTTCCCCCTCAGGGCTCTGGAGACGTGAAGTACCACCTGGGTATGTACCACCGTCGTATCAACCGCGTGACGGACAGGAACATCACCCTGTCTCTGGTGGCCAACCCCTCTCACCTGGAGGCTGTTGACCCCGTCGTCCAAGGGAAGACCAAAGCGGAGCAGTTCTATTGTGGAGACACCGACGGGAACAGGGTGAGCCGGCGCAGCAACAACCGAGGATCCTCTGGGAGAAAACTGTTAAACCCTGTTCAGTTTTAGCTTCATGTAGCAACACACTGCACGTGCTGCAGCAGGGTTTTACACCTCTGACTGGTGTGTGTCTGTGTGTGTGTTCATGTACAGGTGATGTCCATCCTGCTCCACGGAGACGCTGCGTTTGCAGGTCAGGGAATCGTCTATGAAACGTTTCACCTGTCTGACCTGCCGTCCTACACCACACACGGCACTGTGCACGTCGTCGTCAACAACCAGGTAACAAACACGCTGAAAGCACAGCATCAAACGGTCTGATCGAACGGTCTGATCGAACCATCCGATTGGCGTCTGATCGAACCATCTGATCGGCGTCTGATCGAACGGTCTGATCGAACCATCCGATTGGCGTCTGATCGAACCATCCGATTGGCGTCTGATCGAACCATCTGATCGGCGTCTGATCGAACGGTCTGATCGAACCATCCGATTGGCGTCTGATCAAACCATCCGATCGGCGTCTGATCGAACGGTCTGATCAAACCATCCGATCGGCGTCTGATCGAACCATCCGATCGGCGTCTGATCGAACGGTCTGATCGAACCATCCGATCGGTGTCTGAGCTGTAACCTGCTCTGTTGTTTTGTGTCCAGATCGGTTTCACCACAGATCCCCGTATGGCCCGATCGTCTCCGTATCCGACTGACGTGGCTCGAGTCGTCAACGCTCCCATCTTCCACGTCAATGCCGACGACCCCGAGGCCGTCATCTACGTCTGCAAGGTGGCCGCTGAGTGGAGAGCCACGTTCCACAAGGACGTGGTGGTGGACCTGGTCAGTGCACGCCCTGTTTCACCTGTTTGAGTTAACACGCTGCAGCGACTGTGAGCGCTGGAGTAAGACGCTCGTTTACCTTTGTGCAGGTGTGTTACCGCCGGATGGGTCACAACGAGATGGACGAGCCGATGTTCACTCAGCCGCTGATGTACAAACAGATCAAGAAGCAGAAGCCTGTTCTGCTGAAGTACGCTGAGAAGCTGATCGCAGAGGGAGCCGTGAGCCGGCAGGAGTACGAGGTGAAGCGACGGAGCTCAGAGTCTCTGCTGAGCCTCAGCATGCACCGTATACACTGATCTATAAAGAATTACATACACTCAATATTATCACTGAGTCCTACATCATGTCCCGTGTTTATATGTAACATATGCAGTGTCCCACACCACAGCTGCTGGACGTATTCCCAGCATGCTCACACTGTTTGTCTCTCTGTCGCAGGAGGAGATCGCCAAGTATGATAAGATCTGTGAGGAGGCGTACGCTCGCTCCAAGGACGAGAAAATCCTCCACATCAAGCACTGGCTGGACTCCCCATGGCCCGGTGAGGAGGACGTGTCTGTCTGTCTGTCCTCGGCAGGGTTTACTGATCTGATAACAGGATTGATTCACCTGATTAGTACATCCCGGGAAAAGAAACATTAGATGGCGTCAGGATCTGAGGCCCGTTTTCTTATCAGAGCGAACCCTGGCAGATCTGTCTGTGACTGTGAGAAACCTGACCCGGTCCTGATGTGTCTCACGGTCCTGGGCCAGGAATCGCACCATGAATCTCTGTGAGGTTGTTGACATCTTTGTCTGTTCTTGTCTTGAGGTTTTTTCACTCTGGACGGACAGCCAAAGTCCATGAGCTGCCCCTCGACCGGTCTGTCTGAGGAAAACCTGGGCCACATCGGACAGGTGGCCTCGTCCGTCCCTGTGGAGGACTTCACCATCCACGGAGGTCTGCCACAGTTTAAACGCTTTATTTGAATCCGCTTCTGATACTAAAGTTTACAGGACTCCATGATTTAAAGTGGTACAAAGTGTAAAACCTCATACAGACTGAAAACACACAGCTGTGATCAGACAACACGCTGACTTTACATGTTGTTGTTTCAGGTCTGAGTCGTATCCTGAAGGGCCGAGCTGAGATGGTTCGGAACCGGACCGTGGACTGGGCTCTGGGAGAGTACATGGCCTTCGGATCGCTGCTGAAGGAGGGAATCCACATCAGGCTGTCGGGACAGGACGTAGAGCGAGGGACGTTCAGGTAAACCACTACAGGAACTTAATGACCTGTAACGTCAGGTGCGCCCGTTGTCTCTGGTTCTGGTTCTGGTTCTTCTGTTCTCCCCTCACTCAGGGGCAAAAGTTCCTGATCCTAGATTTGGTCTCTGTTCAGGAGCTGAAACTAAATCCAAGTTTGTGCAGTACTCGTGAGAGAGAGGGAGAGACAGACAGGCAGGGACAGACAGAGACAGGCAGACAGACAGAGACATAGGGTTAGGGTTAAATCACGTGCTCCGTGTTGAACAGCTGTCCTGCAGTCTCATGCTATTTGTCTCTTCCAGCCACCGTCATCACGTCCTCCATGACCAGAACGTGGACAAGAGGATCTGTATTCCCATGAACCACCTGTCTCCTGACCAGGCGCCGTACACCGTGTGCAACAGCTCGCTGTCAGAGTACGGCGTCCTCGGTCAGTCCAGACTCGCTGTGCTTTCGGCCGTTTACTTTCTGTGGATTAAATGTGGGATAGTTGTGTGTCCGTCAGCGTCGAGTTGTGTGTCTGTAGATTTAGTTCTGTGATTTGTGTGTCTGCAGGTTTTGAGTTGGGTTTTGCGATGGCGAGTCCCAACGCTCTGATCCTGTGGGAGGCTCAGTTTGGAGATTTCCACAACACGGCTCAGTGCATCATCGACCAGTTCATCTGTCCCGGTCAGGCCAAGTGGGTCAGACAGAACGGCATCGTGCTGCTGCTGCCGCACGGCATGGAGGGCATGGTGAGGCCAGCACACACACACACACACACACGTCCCAGTTAATCACACTCCAAACTCCATACATCACACCTGCTTATCTAATGCTGGCGTTTTAACGAGCATCCGGCTCCTGAGGGTGAGTGTGCTGAAACGTGATCAGTCAGACTGTACAGGTGACGCTGCTCCTCCGCTGCCTCACCTGGGCTGCAGCAGCAGGTGAGTCCTCAGGTTAGCTGTGGATGAGGCGTAAAGCAGCAGCTGTTTGTGAAGCAGTGAATGTGGGGGAGCAGCGCCACCTGCTGGACGGTGCAGGCCATTAAACTCAGGATGAATTACTGTCGGTCTGAAAGTTCATGCAGATTTAATGTGAACTGACTCTGACTGATGTGTTTTCAGGGTCCAGAACATTCTTCAGCTCGTCCTGAGAGATTCCTCCAGATGTGTAATGACGACCCAGATGTTATGCCTGTAAGACATGTGCACACGCACACACACACACACACACACACACACGGGAGGCACGAGTTTGTTTTCAGCTGAATCTAACGTCACGGGTCTGTCCCTCCGTCTCTCCCTCCGTCCTTCTCAGACCATCACTGAGGACTTTGCGGTGCGTCAGCTCTACGACTGTAACTGGATCGTGGTGAACTGTTCATCTCCTGGAAACTACTTCCACGTCCTCAGACGACAGATCCTCCTGCCGTTCAGGAAGCCGGTGAGACACACACACACACACACACACGTGGCACCAGCTGCAGTGCTCTGTCTCTCCTCTGATTCACAGACGTATACACACTGTACAGTACATCACACACATCACCAGTCACACTGTGGAAGGAATCTGAGGGCCTCTGTGTGAGGGCCAGAGTGCAGGATGTCAGTACGGCCTTCAGACACTGTGGACGGTTGCTTTTAGGGATTTAGTCTCATAAACCAAAGACCTAAAACAGGAAACGTTCATCACATGTACAGCTTCATGTGCAGGACACTCATGTCACGAATAATAAAAACCCTGCTCCACCTGCAGCACGCAGCTGTGAACTGTCAGACGTCAGTCTCAGCACAGACACACTCATTATGGACGAGAGAAGTTCCTGATTCTCTCTGGAGAGAGTTTCTTTTAGTTTCTCTTTTGAGCAGAAGCTGACGTTGGTCACGTTGTTTAATGATTTTAGTTTTTTGAATCGTTTCATATGATAAACGTTTGTCTCTGCAGCTCATCGTCTTCACTCCCAAATCTCTGCTCCGTCACCCAGAGGCCAGATCCAGCTTTGACGAGATGCTGCCCGGTAACGTTGTTGTCCTTGTTATTTAGTAATTGTGGTACAGTTTCCAGACATGTGCTCGGCCTGACCCTCTGCGTCTCGTCCTCCTGTCTCTCCTCTGTAGGAACTCACTTCCAGAGGCTGATCCCAGAAGGAGGCTCGGCACTGGAGCGTCCGGAGGAGGTGAAGAGACTGATCTTCTGCACGGGGAAGGTTTACTACGAGCTGACCAAAGAGAGGAAGAACAGAGGGATGGAGGGAAGCGTGGCCATCGCACGCATGGAGCAGGTACACACACACACAACTACACACCAACATACAAACAGCATGGAGTCACCAGTAAGTACAGCTGGCTATCAGAGGAGCAGCTGAGTCTATCAGTTTCATCTGAGAGTCCTGGATGTGTCCACACACCCCGTGGAAAATGTCATGAGATCTGGGATGTCCTGGTCCCTGATGTGGGTCCAGTATGTTTCTGTACAACAGGCATGTTACTGCCGCTGTGACTCGAGCTGATGTTTTCTGGAAATGAGGTTTGAAGAAGTTTGAGTCGTCTTATATGTGAGAAGGAGACAACATGTCCCACAGTCAGACAGGTGTTTCAGACGGGGTTCACCTGTATTATCCCCAGCAGCTGGTGTCCGAAGGTTTAAGAGCGAGGAGACAAAACAAACATCTGATAATTACTATCTTGTAACAAGGCATCAAATTAAAAATACAGCTGAGCTTAAAGCTGCCGTCTCTGCCCCCCAGTTGTCTCCGTTCCCGTTCGACCAGGTGAAGGCCGAGTCGGAGCGCTTTGCCAACGCTGACCTGGTTTGGTGTCAGGAGGAGCACAAGAACCAGGGTTACTACGACTATGTGAAGCCGCGCATCAGGACCACCATCCAGAGAGCCAAACCTGTCTGGTAATAACCTTCACCTTCATCAGCCGGGCTCGTCATCAGTCAGTGACAGGTCACTTCACTGTCTCCTCTGTGTGTGTGTGTGTGTGTGTGTGTGTTTCAGGTATGTTGGTAGGGAGCCGGCAGCAGCTCCGGCTACAGGAAACAAAAACACTCACCTGATGGAGCTGCGGCGTTTCCTGGATGCCGCCTTCGACCTGGATGCATTTAAAGATCAGCAGTAAACCTGTGACCTGCAACACCTGGAATAAACCCTCACCTCTGACCCCTGACCCAGCTGGATTCAGTTACACACTCAGACTGCAGCATCAACTGAGCACACACACACACACACAGCTGTACACACACACACACAGCTGTACAACTACTGTGTAGTACTGTGTCAGTAGTGCACACATGTAATCAGCAGTATTACAGTGCAGTATCAGCTTCAGGCTCGACTCCACCCACAGGAAACACAGCAATTCAACTATCCAAGCAACGCGTTGCCGCAGCCGCTGCTTTAAGATTCCAGGTTCAGTCTGAGTCTGTTGCTTTTCAGAGCTCAGGCGGAGAATCGTTTGATTTTCTGACAGACGTTTGAAGGAACCAGAACTAATCTGATGCTGCCAAAGTTTGGAAGACAAGTGTTTTTAGAATAATGTGCACAAAGAACAGAGACATGAAAGAAAAGAAAACCATGACGTTAGTGAGGACGTGACACAGCTCTTTCTTCTTCTGTGTCTGAGCAGTTTAACCTGGGTTTCATTTGTTACTGATTGATTAACATTGATTGGTTTATGGGCCACAGGTCTAAACACTAGCAACACTTGAATGAAGTCTGAAACTCTAGGATCAGATTCAGTGAGCAACGTGGAGAGTCAGTACGAGGCAACTCGTTAGGGCAACACACAGGGTTAAGGCAGCATGAAGGAAAACTCAGAGATGTCTGATGAGGCAACGTTGCTCCACAAAAAGTTGCATCAAACCATCTGGGGGAGTTGAGCCTTAAGCCTGAACCTAAACCTTCATGACCTTTCAGCTTTCAACACATGCACCCTTCTCCGTCCACACACACACACACACACACACACACACTCCACCTCCAGCTGTCTTCTGTAACATCAGGTCATTAGAGCAGATGGTTTAGAAAACACACACAGTGACACCTCCTGTTTCCTTTTTCTCATCTTCATCCTCATCACTGCTTCCTCAGTCAGGTCCTAAAATCATCCTCCCTTCACCTGAAACGTTGCCGGAAACATTTTATTTTTAGTTTTTCTTTAATGTCTCGTTAGCATAGTTAGCGCTCCCCGTTGAAAACCAATGTGAGCGCAGCTAGCTGAGAAAAAAAGTGTGATATTTGAGGATTGGTATCACTACAGCAGATAGAGGTGTTTTGCCTTTCAGCAGGTGTGTTCACTCGTTGAGTAAAGTCTAATTAGTCACCATGGCAACGCTTAACTCGCACACTTGAGATTTTATTCTATTCGTCTTTTATTTTGAAGGGATATTTGGGGAATAAAATGGTGGAGGTCTGCGCTGTCAGGCGTCCCTACATGAGCTCAACCCAATGCACTGCTGATGATTGTGAATTAACCCCGGGCTTCTGTCTCTCCTCTTCTCTCTGCCGAGCATTTATCCTGTGCCAAACTGCAGCGGAGCGTCTCATGTTTTTATTGTTTTTCGTGTGGAGCAGCTGAATGAACTCTGTCGGCGGGAAAAAGCAGAAAATTAAACGACAGCAGAAGATGAGATCAGCTGGGCTTCTGCGAGACAAAGAAAATGATTTATTTATTTTCATAATAGGGGATTGAAATTCTCTTCATTATTTTGCTTCATTCAATAAAGAAACTGTATGTACTGAAGAACGGCCTCTGTCCTCGGTCTGCTTCACCTCTCCTCCCTCCTTTCTTTTTTTCCTTTCCTCACTCTCTCCGTTCCTGGTTTTTTTTTTTTTTCACTTTTTCTGATCTGTTGAATTCCTTTGTTCTCGTCTTTGTATTTGTATTAACGCACTGTCACAGGTGTGTGTGCGCCGCGTGCGCGTGTTCGGTTGGCATGGTTACAGAGGCTGCAGAGCACAGCAGCATCTCTAGGTGAGCACACAATGCACGCGTGTGTGTGTGTGTTGCTAAGAGCGAGTGATGTCATCAGGCTACACACGTGTAGCATCCGGTCTGTTACAGCGGAGGTGTGGAGTTTAAATGATGTGATGAAAAGATGCTATCCAGATGCATTATGGGACCTGGATCTGTCGGGGGGCTGCAGCACCAGGACTGACAGGAACCAGGAAACCACCTTCCTCCTGTACTGGCGTCTGTGCATCGGCTCCCTGTTAAATCCTGCTCCTCACCTACGAAGCCCTCAGTGGTCACACACCATCATATCTCAAGGAGCTCATCGTACCTTATTACCCTACTGGAACTCCCAGAATGCAGTTCTACTGTGGTTCCTAGAGTCTCCAACAGTACAACAGGTGGCAGATCCTTCAGTCCTCAGGCTCCTCTTCTGTGGAACCATTTACCAGTTTGGGTCTGGGAGGTCTTTCTCTCCTCTCCTCTCTTCTCTTCTGCCGTCGCTCTGCAGGTTCATCTGTCCTCGGAGCTGTAGAGTCTGGATCTTGCTATTGTCTTCTCTTTACTTTTAATCCTGCTCTTCATGAAACCTACAGTGTCCCAAGTTCTCTTTCCTCCCCTCTTGCCCCCCTCCCCTCTCCCTCTCTCTCTTCCTCTCCCTCTTCCTCTTTCCCTCTCTCTCTCCCACCGTGAGTCAGGTTCTGTTCAGCGTTTCTACCTGTTGAAGGGAGTTTTTCTTTGCTGCTCTTGGGTGAAATGTGTCTCTGTAGACGATATTATAAAGAGTCTGGTCTGAACCTGTTCTGTGTGGAAAGTACCTTGAGGTAACTTCTGTTATGACTGAGTTGTTAAACAGTACACCTCCAACCAACGCCTGAAACAGACGACCACCACCACACTACACCACAGCTTCCTCCAGCTTGTCCACAGCCCAGATATCCAACCAACAAAACCAAAAGCCAGCCCACACCAACCAGCAGGAGCTGGTAACAGTAAGCACCTGATTAACAAGATTCACCTGGTTCACTTGATTGATCTGATTCACCTGTGGTCTAATCATGAGCACACAGTTTGACCAATCAGCTGTCTGAAGACTGAGATCAGCTGATTGAATGAGTGGAGTCTGGTGTGCTGCAGTTTGGTGGGAACAAAAACCTGCAGCCACACGGTCCTTTGTGGGACAGTTTGGACACATGTACAGGTTTTATCTGGCTGTCTCCCCTCCTGTGTCCTTGTCTCTGCGTGTCTTTCTGTCTCTCTGTCTGCCCCTCTCTGCCCGCCCGTCTGTCTGCCTGTCTCACTCTACCCCCTCTCTGCCTGCCTGTCTGTCTGTAACCCCCTCCCTCCCCGGTCGCTGCAGTTCTCCGGTCCGACCTGCTGGCTTTCTCCCACCGGCAGCAGCGATGCAGAGGAAACAGTGAAGCGGCTCCGGCGTCACCCTCCACACATTAACTGGACCATAATTACTGAACTTATATTTTATTTAATTGTAAATTAAAACTCCCGGATGGTGCCGCCTGCTGAAGCCGGGTAATCAGACGCAGAGCCCGGTGGCGGCGGGGAGGGAGGGCTAGCTGGCTGGAGGAGGTAACTAAAGCCAGTGCGACTGGGTGAATCTCGGATTCAGTGGAGGATTTCACCGGGACATTTTTGGATATTCGGGCCGTCTTTGAGCAGGTTCTCTTGCCTGTGGTGGTTTACTTCAGGTGCGCTCGGTCCTTGATGCTCCGGAGGCCCGGGAGAGCTCAGACTGCGGAGCCCCGGAGCAGGGCTCGGACACCGGGGAGGTAGAGGAGGTAGGTCGACTCTAAGAAACCAGCACTTCTGCCCGCTTTGTCTGTGTGTGGTATTTACAGTTTTGTGTTTTAATTCGGGGGGAACATGTCAATAATTAAAAGCCGGAACGGCTGCTCGGTGTGGAGCCACATGTTGGCCGTCATTAGGTGACTGTTTTGTGCTGGAGGAAGAAGCTAGCTGGTGGCTAACTGTTAGCTTCGGAGCATTCCATTGTCACAGCCATTTGGGCTAGCGAGGCTAAGAGCTAGCTTGGTAACAGCTGTAGAAGGGGGTGATATTTTCAGTAATTGCAGCATTTTTAACACGTTATCCAACTTTCGGTATCTGGTTTCGCGACCATTAGAACAACACTGTCCGGTAAATTATTTTGGGCTGTTTAGACGCAGTGGGCTGTGTTCGTCTCGTTAGCATGCTAACGTTAACAGCGGTGCTACCGACAGCAGGAGCAGCTTCATTTCCTGGCCGCGGAGCGCAGGGACCTGCCTGTTAGCATGTCAGCATTAGCTTTCCCACCACTACAAGGAATCTCAAAATGTCTCCTGACACTTTCATTTTGTCGGAGGTTTTCATTTCAGCGGCCAGACAAACGTGTGAGGTCCGGCGAACCGGGACAACACGACCCGGTTTATCTCTGTTTAAAATATATACATGTGTATTATTACTTAAATTAGCCATAGTGTTATTACTATACGCGTGCATGTGTTCTGTGCACGAGGGGTCAATGGTAAAGACACTGGGCGAGTTCACAGCACTGAGTTTACTTTATTCACATGAATATTAATCGCATAATCGAATAGGTTAAAGCAGTAACGCTTTCACGTGGACGGGTCCCACAGTTCCCAGTTAGCGGTTAATCACAGGATCTTTCCCACGTTTGGAGCTGATCGGTCAGTTCGGTGTGGCTCACTGGGACCTGACTCTTAAATCACAGGCTGCAGCTGGGAGCAGGTTATTCCCCGGAGTCCAGCGCGTTCTAACTGATCCAGAGGCTCCGTTATGGTTTGATTTAGTTGTTTTACCTGTTTGGTCAAATGAGTCGTTAGTTGTTTGGTGAGTTGAGTTCAAGCTGCAGGAAAGAAAAGGAAAGAGCTGCTGAAGAGATGCTGCTGTTTGCAGGCTCGTTTTCTTTCTTTCTCTGATGGTTCCTTCACTTTGGCTTCCTGTTATCCCTCCTGTTATCCTTCTGTATGGATTTATGTTGTTGGGATGTTTTCTCTGTATTGGGATTTATTGACAGAGGGGAAAATGAATCCTCAGCTTTGTTGATAGTTGATTTAACTTATTGAGGGAAAACCAGATTTTCCAGTGAGTGTGATTCTCTGTTTCACAATGAACTCAAGATCTTTGGGTTTTTACAGAACACCTGCAGACAATGTGGACATTTTCCATTTCGTTTTATAAACTGATCTATGATTGATTAATCTGCTAGTTATTTTCTCAGTTAATTGATGAGTTGTTTGGTTCAGAGAATGTTTCCCCAGAGCCTGAGGTGATGTCTTTAAAAGTCTGGTCCTGCTCAGTCAGCAGTGTGAAAACCAAGGTGAAAATCCTCAGAGCTGGCGAGCGAGCAGATGTTTGACCGATTGATTATTCAGCAAATGGTTTCAGCTGTAGACTGACCAACGAATGGATGGATTGTTAAAAAAAAAGTGACAGATGTGTTGATGTTTTTGCAGGTGTGCTTTATGTGATGGAGGGTTGGTGACAGAGCTTCACTTCACGAGCCCTGAGTGAGCAGAGGCTTCTGTTTGTTGTTGTTAACACGGCTGCAACTAATGATTATTTCCTTTAGCAGTTAATCTGACTGTTGTTCATGTAAGTAATCGAATAACCGTTTGCATAAAAATAAAAAATGTTCATTGCAGATGATGAACACCTGAAGGTGACTCGTTCTCTCTGACCCAAAGAGACTCAGGGACAGAGTGGACAGAGGCTAAAGGGGCCGATTGTCTCAACAGTTGCTGATTGTTTTCTGATGATGGACTTGACAATTTGTTTGTTGACAGAAATGGTAGTTGATGTAACTTGAACGGATTCAGGTGGTCGCAGGCAGATCAAATGACATCAAGTTATCCGTGCTGGTCCTGGAAAAGTCTGGAAAGGTTTGAAATGACTCCGATGATCCTGGATACAGCCACGTTTGGTTCCTGTGTTTGTGTGAGGCAGAAAGTTTGGTCTGTCGATAAAAGGAAACTGTCAAAGTGCGATTGGAAACAGGGCGAAGGACATGAAGAGAGGACACATCAGGAGACTGAACCTTCCTCACATCAACACATCAGACTGACACGACAGTCAGGTTTCGTCACGTTCTCCGTCATCATCTGAGCTTCGCCTGCAGCTCTTTGAATCAGTTCATCTTCTTATGCTGTGGTTTAAGGCAGCGACTGGAGAATCAGCTATAATCAATAATCAATATTCTTATCAG
>CM028882.1:26819832-26874832 GCA_016801885.1 Toxotes chatareus
CAGCAACTGTCGCCGCCATCCAGGAGAAACAAAACCAAGAGATGAACTACGGACAGGTGAGGGAGGTCACTTTACCTGCAGACAGACTCTGACAGCCTGTGCAGTTAGAGCTCCCTCTGCTGGAGGCTTCAGGGGCCCTCAGGGGCCCATTTTAGTTTATTTATATGTGGTTCCTACCAGGTGTCAGAAATACAGAGGACGATCGTTCTGATGTGTGTGTGTGTGTTACAGATGGGGGGTCCAGCCTATAACAACCAGTTCATGGCCCACACTGGTCCCCGCGGCCCCCCTGGCATGGCTCCTGGAGGTATGGGGCCTGGTCCAGGCCCTGCCAGGGGTCCCCCATCAATGGGCCCCATGTATGGACCTGGAGGGGGCCCACAGAGGGTCCCCCAACACCAAAACTATGGTCCTGGACCACAGCAGGGCCACCTGAGGCCCCCACAGGGCCTCAAACGGCCCTACAACTCTGAGGTGAGAGTCAGGGGGTTTGATTAGTGTAAACAGTCTAAACTGATCAGATTAGATTTTAATCTGGTTTTATTACATCAGATACTGATAGAATTTACAGTATCAGAATCTGTTTTCACTTTATTTATTGAATGTGAACACAGTGTAAACATGTTGTTGGATTAAAGTATAAAATAAAAAGGTTTTCACGTACACTTCCTTTACTGTCCTCCTCTCGTCCTCAGTCCTTCCCAGGAATGTCTCAGCAGTACGGCGTTCCCGTTGGTTCCAGTGTGAACGTGATGTCGGGTCCTGGTGGTGCCGGTGGTTCATTGGCGGGTTCAGGTGGAGGCAGTCACACTGGGCCTGGTCCGTACTCTGGGCCGAACATGCAGTACCACCCAGGTAGGACGTCAGCAGCTGGTGTGGAGACGCTGCATCAGAAGTCACTTTATCACCGTTATCACCAAAAACTGAAAAGTTCAGTTTTTATTTTCCATTTTCAGTAAAAACAGATTCATCCATCAATCAATAATAAGAACAATGATGAAACATGTGTCACATGACAGCAGTGAAAACAGACTCAAACGGCTCAAACCACTTTATAAAACACGTGTTAAACATGACATGTGACATGATGAATCACACGCTCGGTTACATGCTCTTTGTGTCTGTTTGCTCTCAGGTCCTGGTGGTCCAGGCCCTGCTCCCCAGCGCTCGGGCTCCTCACCCTCTTATCAGAGCCATAAGATGTCCCTGCCACAGTACCCCCCCTCTGGACCCCCCAGCTCTCAGTACTACAAGGTCAATAATGTTAATCAAGGTTGTGTGTGTGTGTGTGTGTGTGGGGGGGGGGGGTACAGTGACACGAAGTGTTCACATGAACATGGTTCTTGTTGATGTGTTTATGCAGCAGGACCAGTTTAACGGTCAGGGTGGAGGTCTGAATGCTCTGACCACAGGGGGCGCTGGTGGTGTCTACAACTCCTTTAATCAGCCTTCTGGGGTAAGAAGAAGTGAGAAGTGTGTGTGTGTGTGTGTGTGTGTGTGTGTGTGTGTGTGTGTGTGTGTGTGTGTCCAGACTAACCCGCCAGCAGCATCAGCAGTGGTGGATTACAGTGTCGTGTTCGTGAAGCTGCTCCTCACTAACGTCTCCTGTCTCGCTGCCATCTCCTCCTTCTTGAGTTTTTTTTTTTTTTTTACGACAGTTTTATGAGCATGCTCCATGTCTTCTTCTCTGTTTTTGGTGTATTTCTGTGGCAGCGTTACAGCGCCACTTACAGGCCTGGCGTATATACTGCAGCGTTTTCAGTGGTTTCATGTGGACGTGTTTCTTGAGACGATGCCGTGTTTATGGTCACCCTGCAGTGAATGTTGGCTAATTATCCAGTTATATACAGTAAACAGGAAGCTGTCTGAACACTGATCACTGATCAATGATCACACACACCCCACAGCAGCACAGCTCAGTGTGATCAGTATCAGCTGCTGGTATTTTTCTGTGGACATGAAAAGAAGTTTACTGCTCAGGTAACATTGTAAGTGACGGCTGAACAAACCTCTGTCATGACTGTTATGTTAAAAATCAAATAAAATCTCTCTCTCTCTCTCTCACACTCAGCCTGGTCGAGGGTTGCCAGGTTACCCCTCCTCCCCAGTACCTGGTAACCCGACCCCTCCCATCACCCCCAGCAGCTCCATGGCCCCACCCTACATGTCTCCTGGCAACAGTGACGTCAAACCGACACCCTCTTCCTTCCTGCCCGACATCAAACCCAACATGGCCGGCCTGCCCCCTCCCCCACCTACAGGTACACTCACACACACGTTATCAATAATGCAGAAAGTCCCAGTCAGATTCTGTTTGTCATTAAATGACGCCATGACTCAGCAAGTAAAGAGTGTGGCTTTGGACTTTGGACCAGCCTGAGATCGGAGGGTCGCCGGTTCGATTCCCTCGACCCAGCTCAGTAGGATATGGGTGATGAAGGACATGCACCATGACTGTGGTGCCCCTGAGCAAGGCACCGATCCACCCCAGCTCCCCGGCCGCCTCAGTAGGCACCCCTCTGCCCCCTTCTGCACAATATTCTCCTCTCAGGTTTTTTGTGATGCCACAGGAAGTGTCCAGATGTCTGACCACGTTGACTTCCTGTTAACAGGTAACCCCAGTGATGACCTGCGGCTGACCTTCCCGGTGCGTGACGGTGTGGTCCTCGAGCCCTTCAGGTTAGAGCACAACCTGGCAGTCAGCAACCACGTCTTCCAGCTGCGAGACTCCGTCTACAAAACCCTCATCATGAGGTAAGACCGGGACCTGAAAGCCAGTCAGCTCTGATTCCTGGACAGTGAACCGATGGACAGTGAATGCAGCACACAGACAGACAGAGCGATGCATTCAGAGTGTAAAGGACCGTCTGAAGACAGAACCAGTAACATGAAATTACATTTCTGATTCACTGTGATTTTAAATGAAAGATGTATTTGTGCGTGTGTGTGTGTGTGTGTGTGTGCGTGTGTGTGTGCGTGTGTGTGTGTGTGCGTGCGCCTGTGTGTGTGCGTGTGTGTGTGTGTGTGCGTGTGTGTGTGTGTGCGTGCGCCTGTGTGTGTGCGTGTGTGTGTGTGTCAGACCGGACCTGGAGCTCCAGTTTAAGTGTTACCACCATGAGGATCGACAGATGAACACCAACTGGCCCGCCTCCGTCCAGGTGTGACCTTCATCCTCATTTTATTTACCTGTTTCTTACGTCATCACTCAGGTGTTTGATGTTGTTATTTACCTGCCCGTCTCCTCCACAGGTGAGTGTGAACGCGACTCCCCTCACCATCGAGCGAGGCGACAACAAAACTTCCCATAAGCCTCTGTACCTGAAGCAGGTGTGTCAGCCTGGCAGGAACACCATCCAGATCACCGTCACCGCCTGCTGCTGCGTAAGAACACACACACACACACACACACACACACACACACACACACACCCGAACTCTGCATGAATCAAATAAAGGTGTACCCTTCTTATTTTGCCTTCAGTCAGATCTGTCACAGTGGTTTTAACCCCGCCCCCCCTCCCCTCCCTGCAGTCTCACCTGTTTGTCCTCCAGCTGGTTCATCGTCCGTCGGTTCGTTCGGTGCTGCAGGGTCTGATGAAGAAGAGGCTGCTGCCTGCGGAGCACTGTGTCACCAAGAGTACGTTCAGTCAGTTTATTATTATTAATTATATTTCAGACAGTAACAACACAATCATACTCACCAGGAAGCTGGACTTCATGTCTATATGCCCGTTTGATCACGGTCTGTCCCCCCTGTCCCTGTCTCTCTCAGTAAAGAGGAACTTCAGCAGCGGTTCGATTCCTGGGACCCCCGGGTTAAATGGAGAGGATGGCGTGGAGCAGACGGCCATCAGAGTCTCATTAAAATGTCCCATCACTTTCCGCCGCATCCAGCTGCCCGCCAGAGGTCACGACTGCAGGCACATACAGGTCAGAGCAGCGGCCAATCACAGCACTCCACACACCCTGATGCATAGGTCTTTGTAAATAAGTCACAAAAGAAAATAATAATAAAACAACATCAACATGGTGCTGCCTGGATGTTTCAGAGGCAGCAGCACCGTCAGGGTTTTCCACCGAGGATCACGCTCTGACACGTCCTGTGAACGTTACACCTTCATTTAACATGTAAACAACGTGTGTGTGTGTGTGTCTGTTTGCAGTGTTTTGATCTGGAGTCGTACCTGCAACTAAACTGTGAGAGAGGAACCTGGAGATGTCCCGTGTGCAAGTAAGCAAAACATGTACAAACACACTCACACCGCTCATACATGTTGGATATCACCTCTGTAACCTGTGTGTGTGTCTCTGTGTGTGTCTCTGTGTCTCTGTGTCTCTGTGTGTCTCTGTGTGTGTGTCTGCAGTAAAACGGCTCTGTTAGAAGGCCTGGAGGTGGATCAGTACATGCTGGGAATCCTCATCTACGTTCAAAAGTAAGAAACTTTGTTTTGGTTCATGTTTGTTTCCAGTTTGTGGTTCAGGTCTGATCTGAGGAGCGTTTGGGTCAGCTTTAAAAACTTTACTTTCTGAAAGATGAATGGTTTCTCACTCTCTCCTCTGCCCCCTCCTCCTCCTCCTGGTCCTGCTCCTGCTCCTGCTCCTCCTCCTGGTCCTGGTCCTCCTCCTCCTCCTCCTCCTCCTGGTCCTGGTCCTCCTCCTCCTCCTCCTCCTCCTCCTCCTCCTCCTCCTCCTCCTGGTCCTGGTCCTCCTCCTCCTCCTCCTCCTCCTCCTCCTCCTCCTCCTCCTGCGGTCAGTTCGGAGTACGAGGAGATCACCATCGACCCGGTGTGCAGCTGGAAGCCGGTTCCCGTGAAGCCGGACCTCCATCTGAAGGAGGAGTCTGACGGCCCGGTGTTGAAGCGCTGCAGGACGCTCAGCCCGAGTCACATGGTCCTGCCCAGTGTAATGGAGATGATCGCGTCGCTCGGCCCCGCCCCCTCCTCTTCCACCTCGGCGGCCTCCTCCTCCCCGATGCCCTACCCCTCCCTACCTGCAGCTGGCAGCAACACATCTGACTACCCCGGACCAGGTAGGCAGGGAGGGGCTGCTTTTCATTTCCTCCAGTCATGAACACAGCTGGTTTCGTTTGACTTTGTCCGTCCAGGTGATGCTGACATCTGTGTTAAATGTGTGTGTGTTACCATGGTTACCTGTTGTACGAGGCTCGGTTTGCGTCCTGTAATCTGTGACGTGAGAAACGGCTCTGCTGGCTGATCTGAGGTCAGATCTCTGGGTCGGACACATGGGAGACGCAGGAGCGTGACCTCTGACCCTGATTAACATCACATGTGACAAACTGAAGCTTCCAGCTGTTTGGAGATTCTCTGGTTCCAGTGGAGTTTAAATGCACTTTCTGTGAATCGCTTCTGCTGAATGAAAGTGATGATGTGAAGGAAAGAACTCCACAGACATGGTGTCTGAGGGACAGCTGTGGGGGGGTCATAACAGAGCCTGTCGTTCCTGTGCTGTCAGGACATTAGGATCACATGCACCGATCTGTCTCTGTGTCCATCAGCTCCGTCTTATCCTGGTCAGTCCACTGGTTTCTCAGACTTCAGCGGTCCTGGGACCCCGGGGGTCGGGGGGGACTTCTCCTCCCCCGGTCCTCCCCCTCTCTCCTACCAGTCTGAGCTCTCCAGTGCCCTCCTCACCCCTGACAAGCCTCCCCCTCACCCGCTGGCTGGACAGGTACAGTGACATCATCACAAGCTTTTTATGGAGCTAAGAACAAACAGGCTGATCAAGCAGTTCAGATTCAGACGGTGTGAAGGGTTAATTCACCTCTCCCCCCTCCCCTCTCCTCTCCTCTCTTCTCTTCTCCTGTCCTCTCCTCACCCTCCCCTCCCCTCTCCTCTCCTCTCTTCTCTTCTCCTGTCCTCTCCTCACCCTCCCCTCCCCTCTCCTCTCCTCTCCTCTCTTCTCTTCTCTTCTCTTCTCCTGTCCTCTCCTCTCCTCTCTTCTCTTCTCCTGTCCCCTCCTCACCCCCCTCACCCTCCCCCCTCAGATATCAGTCTCAGGCCGTCTGGACTCCACTTCCCAGGGTGTCTCCCAGCAGCAGTCACAGGGTCTCCACGGCAACTCCCAACTAGGGAGCGGCAACCAGATGATGCAGCGTAGCAACCAGAACCCCCGTCTCCAAGGCGACAGCTCCTTTGGGCTCGGGGGGTCTGCGGAGGTTCCGGAACCTTCTCTGGACGTGAGTAGAACCCAGACTGAGACTCTGCTGTGTTTCATGGGGTTGGTTGTGTGATGATAATGATCAGAAACAGCTGAAGTCACAGGTCAAACAGCTGTGACGTGTCTTAAATGTATGTGGCTTCCCACCTCCGGAGGCAGGTGAGCCGCTGCAGGTGAGCCGTGGAACCGTGTATTGATCAATGTATTTGACAGCAACTTGTTTGTTTCTGCAGTTGCTTCCCGAGTTGACCAACCCGGACGAGCTGCTGTCCTACCTCGGACCTCCAGACCTCCCGAGCAACAACAACGACGACCTGCTGTCCCTGTTTGAGAACAACTGATCACACACACTCACACACTTACACACACACACACACACACACAGATACTCTCACGCATCTTGTGAATTTAAACAGACTTCACTATGGAACATGAACTTTTCTCTCCTCGCCCGCCAACACGACGGCCGGTCCAACATGGCTGCCGTCTGCACAGGATGGAGCGGACGACAAGAAGGAAACAAACAAACAAACAGCTTTTAAATACGAGAACTCTTTGATGTGACTATGAACTCGATGGTAACTTTATTTTATGTTTTTTTTATTCTCTGAAACCGAATTTCGATGCTTCATCCTTCATTCCCTGTCAGAGCCGACAGCCTCTCCTCTCACAGGCAGAGACTCAGATCACGTTCACGTCACTGCTGAGCGTCCTCCACATCGTCCACCAGCCTGTAAGCTGAGTTCCCTCCTTCCACATCACCGTTCGTTTCCAACCCAGTCTGTCTTTTTCTCAAAGTGGCGTGGGGTCGTGGACGTCCAGCAGTGATGAGGAGTGAAGATATTTGTTGTTAATGAGCAGAAGCAGCAGCCAGGTCCTTTAAACCCAGAGGTTTCTGGTCCAGATGAGTTTAAATGTGATGGTGTAAACAGGTGAAGATGAGCTTTAAAGGAGCAGTCTGCGTTTTCCACCTGAGACACTGAAGTGAGTGTGAACAGACTCCGTTTACACTGAGCCACAGCGTCTGCTTTGTTTTCCTGTGAATTTTGAAAAAGTTCAGCTCTTTGGTTTTGTCAGAAATCCTGGGATTTCTCACCAGAACGGATTTCACTTCGAACAGAGCAAACGTTCACGTGTCCTGGTGTTTTCCTGTGTGGGGCAGAGATCTGATTCTGTTCCAACACTTTGTCTGAAAAGTGGGAAAAGACAAAGACAACCAAAGAGAATCATTTAATCCTCTGTCCTGTTTTTAATAAGAATAATCAAAATGGAAAATCGTTGCTGGTTTGAGGATCACTGTTGTCAGGTGATCGGCCGACGCACTGTTTGGACTAACTGAGCGTCTGTGACTGGACCAGTGTGAACATGATGTGAATCAGACACCGGATCTCCAGCCAGAGTCAGACAGAGCTCCCCACCTCCAGCCGGAGGAGGAGCAGACGCTGGCAGATCCTTCACTGCAGTAAAAGCACTAACACCACACTGTAAAAAATATTCCACTACAGGTAAAAAATGTTAAGTAAAAGTATGAGTACGATCAGGAAAAGGAAAATATTTAAAGTGAAAGTACTCAAAGCAGAAAAAGTTCAGAGTTGGTTATTGAAATAATTTCAGTCATTTGATCAATCAGCTGATTGATTCATTGATATTAAAGCATCATATTTTACCAGTTTGTCACGTTTTGTGTAGAAAAATCTGGATGTGTAAAGTTACTAGTAACTGCAGCTGAATGGAGCGCAGGAGGAGAACAGGATTTCCCTCTGACATGTGGAAGAGTACAGGTACTGTACCTGTTCTCAGGTACTGTACCTGTTCTCAGGTACAGGACCTGAGTACAGGTAGTTACCTTCCACCACTGGACACTGCACAGATTCAGCCCCAAACCAGTCGACATAGACTCGTTTCAGAACCAGTTTAAAGCTGAACTTCACTGTTTGTATCTTCATCTGCAAAAACACGAACACAGACACGAGTAACACTGACAAACACACAGTCGCTCAGCTGATCTGTCAGCGAGAACATCGAAGACTCTTAGAAACACAGTGTCTGCAGCTTTAGAGGTTCTGCCTCACCGCCTCTGTACCTGTGGCTCAGTGTAAATGGGAGTGTGTTCACTCTGGATTGAATCTGGATTTTATCAGATGTGAGACACCTGATGTGAAACGTGTAAACGGGGCCAAAGCTACGTGACTCGACTATAAAACCGTAGAAAAACCGGAACGCCGTCACTTTCATCTCATCTCTGGAGCTTTCTCTCAGGAGCGTCGTCGGTCTCTCTGCCTGCAACCGAGCCTCTTCAGTGGGGTTTGAACTCATGCACCCACCCTGAACATAGGGAAGAGATGTGACCTTCCAGAGAACACAGGGCTGTTTGGCCTTCGCCTCACAGCCACAGCTTGTATATGTGATACTGCAGGAGTTCATCTTCATCCTCCTCCTCCTCCTCACGCTCATCATTACTCTGTATGTTGTAAAGTGACTAGAGTCCAGACCGTTGTGGTGTCTCCATGTCCCAGTGAGTCCAGTGGCTTCTGGAAAAAATAGACTGTACATGATCACTCTGTATGATTCAGTAATGATCCTAATAACAGTAATAATAATAATAACCTTTGTAATTTAATAAACACACTGGAAAGACAGAGGAGAACCTGTGGTGCTTTACATGTGTGAGAGTGGGAAAGTGAAAACAGACAAAATATGAAATCAACTTTATTGATCACACAGAAACCGACGTGTTTAAGCAGCAGGAAAACCATCTGCTGCCGTCCCAGATTCCCAGCTCACAATCTGCTGCACTTACAAACCAAACCGATCATTTACTGATCCAGAAAATCACCGGAATTCTGTGTAAACATGAAGAGCATCTACAAAATGAAGCATCACTGGAAACTGTAAAGTTCATACAAAGGTCTACAGCGCTTTGATTGATCTGTGGGAGTTTCAGCTGTTACAGCAACTAAATCAACAAAACATGTAGAAAGAAACAACAAACGAGCAAAATAACAACTCATCTGAATCTAAAAGCAGAATCAGGATCATGTCCAGCACTGTCCCCGTTCATTAGTCCAACAGTTTAACATCAATTCAGTACAACCAAACTGGACGTTATGTCCCCAGGTGTTTCTAATGTTCTGCCTCCTCTGGAAATACTCAGCAGCTCAGGAAGAAACGTGAGGTTTGTCACACCTGAGCACTTCTGCCAGTCTGTCGTCTGTAAGCAGAGATTGTCAGAGTCCACGTTACACAACCTAACTTTTTAGTTTTGGGAGGGGGGG
The DNA here is from genome assembly GCA_016801885.1 of Toxotes chatareus. Classification (NCBI taxonomy): domain Eukaryota; kingdom Metazoa; phylum Chordata; class Actinopteri; family Toxotidae; genus Toxotes; species Toxotes chatareus. Next base: position 26,829,285 of record CM028882.1, read on the forward strand.
GGGCACCATCAGCGCCTCTGTGAGCATCAACTGTAGATCGTCAAAGGTCGTTAAAGGTCACTGATCAATACCACACCCCCATCATCACCCACCACCACCTGTCAGGATGTTTTTACCTGCATCTGCAAACCTGAGAGGAACATTGTACACACACACACACACACACACACACACACACACACACACAGAAAAAGGCCGACACATTTAAGAACAGAGGTTAAAAACTTTCAGTTTCCTCACAAAGAAAAACACTATAGAAGTTCTGGTCTTACGTCGTCCACAAACGTCTCAGACAGTAACGTTTCTTATAAAATGTTGTTGTGGGTGATTTTGTGACAGAACACCAGAAATGCACATAAACTTTAACCAGTTTATTTACTAAACAGAAAGGATTCAGCTTAAAGGGACGAGATGTGGGAAAACTGATAAACGAGCCAAACAAGGTACTGGGATCACTGGGCCCAGATGCTCCCAGTCAGACCTCAGTCGTCTCAGGCCCAGCCACCTGTACCTGCACCTGCAAGAGCAGAGCAGAGCAGACCCAACCAACAGGCCAGAGGGCGTCGCCCTCACGTTAAACTCATACCTGGACCTGAAATACATTGTTTTCCATCCATTTATTCATCCACTCATTTCCTGCTGCTTCTCCAGTCCCAGTTTAATGATCCATTCATGGTATTATTTAAACTTATTAGAGATTATTGTTCGCACAGCTGGGCAGTGCTGACATATGATAGAAATATAAACCATTTATTAAGAGCAATAAAAGTATGAAAAATGAAATGAAAAAAAGCGAAGAAACATCAGTTTTGGTTTTCATTCAAAGGTTCCCGGATGGTAGTTTGTAGAACGTTTAGAGAACCGCTTCTCCTGCCAAAAACGTTCCACAGCAGGGGAACGATCGCTGAACCATAAGAACCCGGAACCGTTCCATTCAACCACCACGAGCCTCAAAAAAAAGCAGCTTAACGTTACACAATTACAACACTTTAACAAAACCTTTGAACTTTAGCTTTGCGCACCTCACTCTGACAGGTGACGTGTTAGCCGTCAGTTTATCACCTGTTCGACTCGGTGAAGTGACTTTTTGTGTCCGGTCTTTACTTTGAAACATAAACTTCTTCAGAACCGGACGGACCGCGCCCTGATCGCGTGACCGCGCACACACTTCTCACCCTGTCAACGGGAACGCGCTCTGACTGCGGAATTTGAAGTTCACCCACCCCTTGCGCTGAGTGTATTGGACGCCCGATCTGTCAATCATCTATAGCGCGCGCGGCTCTGAAACTCGTTAGTTCAAGGATTTTCGACCCGGACACCGAAACGGGGCGGTGCTACGTGTGACAAATGCTAGAGGTAGCCAAACTCCGTTGTAGCGGTTCTTTATGGTGCACGAATCAAACACACTGTGAGACGCGTCTGTGCTTTACAGACCCGTAAAAAGGGAGCGTCAGCTATCCTGGCTGCTGATTCGCTGAAACCTACGCCAATTAAAAACTCGGTCGTTACCAATTGGCTCACTGTGGTTTTATACCGCCCAACGGCTTCTTATATAAAATGTATCCACATTCCTCCATCTTTTTCGGTTCCCTGCAGCCCAGTGTGTCCCTTCACCGGAATACTCTTCAGTCCGCCGTCTCCAGTTCCACCTGCTAAAATGTCCAAGCCCAGAGTCTTCTTTGACGTAGCCGCTGATGGCGCACCCGTAGGCCGGGTTGTGATGGAGGTAAACCGCTCTCTGTGATACAAAATGTAGCGGCTGGTGAATGTTAGTGTCAGCCTGGGGTTAGAGCGACTCAGTAGGGTCTCAGCTAAACGCTTCTGCTCGGTACCTGTATGGGTATGAAGTCGGTCCGAGCTGCACAAAGTTAGACGCCAAAGTCAGCCGCTCGCCCTGGTCTGCAGGTAGCGTCCCGAGAGCTAAGGTTAGCCGAGCTGTCACGAATGCCTTGACGGGACCATGTGCACGTGTTTGTGGCGTCCAGCCAGCGCGGCTCGCTGCAGGCTAACGGGACCGGACAGCGGACGTTTACGGCGTTAATATTTGCGCAGATGGAGCTTTATTGAGTTGTTGCTGCGTAGGATTTTTTTTCGTATTTAGACTTTAGTTATTTAGTTATCAGCATGTCGTTAACATCTGTATGGTACCGATTGACGCGTTTAGCTGCAGTCCGGGCGGCTTTAGCTGCAAAACTGTTATTAATGAGCCCACACTTGGTTGTTAAGACCCGCGGTGAGAGCCGGACGGCAGCTGCTTCCGTCACGCTGAGGCACATGAAAGGCCCGCAGCCCCGGATTGAGTCGTCCGGGCACCGCTGGCTAACGGCTGAGCTAATGCTAACGACATGGAGTCACTGCCGTTCTTTGTTGCAGCGTTTCGCGGCCTTCTCTTAAGCCCGGGAATCTGCCACTGGTGTCGGATTAAAACTGCTTCTTTTCGCCGAGGGAAATCAGTCCTTTACCGCGGTTAAAACAGGTTGGTTTGGGGAAGGTGTTCTCTGCTCGGCCCGTGTAAAAACACAAGATTTGCTGTCTTCGGCGTTTTGCATGTTAGCCACTGCGGCTAACGGCACCGGTTCCTGTGTTTGCGGACGGGGGAGGAGGGGGCGTTCTGGAAAGTTCCACGGTGGTGGCGCGGCGGTGTGGTGGGGTCTGCCTGTATGGTAAAAAATGCGGATGTAGGAAGATGGCCGAAGCACCCGGGATACCAGTAGGCTTTGTACTCAAAGTGATTAAACATGTTAGAGGCGCGACAGCAGCGGCCATAAAGGCTGCGTGACGGTTTCTATAATCCGCCCGGTTTAAGGGCAGCAAACTGCGGGCTGAACGCGCCTAGCAGCCATTTTGTGCTCATAGATGTAGCTGTGCCCCGTTATGGGCGTTCCCGATTTATGGCACGAGTCCTCGGCTAAAAATGAACGCAAAGACTCGCTGGTTACTCGGCGCACCTCTCCGGACCTCAGACCCTCCCGGGTTAACTTTTAACCGCGTTACAGTGTGTGATGTTACCGGTAATCCGGCCTCCCGGCATTCTTTGAGTTATTAACATCTGAGATTTAGTTATTTTCATCATAAGCGAACAAAAAAGTAATTAGTTAGACATGAATGAGACAACATACGATCTCACCGCAGTACGAGCCAGCACGGGCTCGGTACTGATTTTTAGTTGTAGGCATTTTGCATCTGTGCCTGTGAACTGTGTCCTGCGATGGGAAGATTGTGTGGGTTTGTTTGAGTAGGAGAGAAAAACAGAATGAAGTTGTGGGAAAAGTCTGCATGAATGTGCTCAGTGATGCACGTAGGTACAGTTCTGTGGAAGTTGGACACACTTCAGCCTGCAGCCCGGTTTCTCTTACCGCCGAGCAGGTGGATGGCTGCGCCCTGCTCTTCTGAGTTCAGCTGTCTGCTGCAGCCCCCCTGCCCTCTCAACATACTTGCACAGTAGCGTCACTGCTGTGCAGGGCATGCAGACATTGCAGCCTGGTGCAGTGCTGCAGTCCTGTTTCACCACGACATAACACAATTACCACACACTAATCACACGATGAACTGATCCTTGTTTAACTGGCTGGAACTGCTGCCTCTCAGGGGGTGTTGAACTGGATTTGACTTTTGACAATGCACTTAAATACACACAGTTCTGTGAATTAGAGTTTCTAACCTTGTTGTGCAGGTTGTTGCTACACAGAACAAAGTGCAGCCTGATAAACCTCCTCTGGTTGTGGCTCAGGGCCTGGATGGCAACAAGCCAATTGTTAATTCACTTAGTGGTTACTGAACACACAACTGAAATGAACTGACTATACACCCTGTGGACTGACTTTGGGTGTGTTAATGTTCTTTTGTTTGTTTGTGCAGCTCCGTGATGACGTGGTGCCCAAGACTGCTGAAAACTTCCGTGTCCTCTGCACCGGCGAGAAGGGCTTTGGCTACAAGGGCTGCACCTTCCACCGCATCATCCCCGGGTTCATGTGCCAGGTGAAGCTGTTGCCTCGAAACCGTGTGAAACGGCAGCAGTGATGTTGAATAGCCTGAGCTTCAGTCTGGAGCTTTGAACATCAGAAAAAAAAAGTTTCAGTTGTAATGAAGAGGAAATTGAGGTGGTACAGATGTGCAAACAAGTTCTTCTATTTGTTTGTGCTGTTTTTGAAATCAGGGTTGCAGCAGATTTGAAATCACACTGGAGAAGCCTGAACCGGACAGTTTAAGCTGCTGGCTTCTTTCAGAGTAGAACTTTAACTAACTTTTTCTTATCATCATGTAACAAAATGGTGGAAAATGCTGTGAAAGACTCCTGTAGCCAAACGTCTTGCGACGCCTTTGATATCCAGTTGTCAGTGACCTGATGTTCCCATTGGAGAAGCTGCAGTGTTGTTTGGTATTTTTGCTTTAAAACAGGTGATTGAAACATTTCACACGTCTCAATATTTCTGTCACTCAACCAGATAAATGTGAGGAGTAACATCCAGGTGTAACCTGGCCCAGGTTCTACCTGACCCGGGTCTGTTTACTCAAGTCCGGTGTCAAAGTGTGTGTGATGTTAATTGGTACTGTTGGACACACACACAGGGCGGTGACTTCACCAACCACAATGGAACTGGTGGAAAGTCCATCTATGGCAACAAGTTTGGTGACGAGAACTTCTCCCTGAAGCACACCGGCCCCGGCATCCTGTCCATGGCCAACGCCGGACCAAACACCAACGGGTCCCAGTTCTTCATCTGCACGGCCCAGACAACATGGTGAGAGCAAACATGCACCCCCACATTTTTAAGAAAACTCTTCAAGCACAGTGAAGTTTTGACTTCACGTTAGAGGCAGGGGATCGGCAGGTCTGAAGAACAGTGAACTGAGTTTCCTTAAAGAAGCTTCACCCAGTGTCCAGATGTTTTGGGGGTTTTTTTGGTGGGGTGAGTTATTAATTCTAAACTCATAATGAAAATGTTCCAAATCGAACAGAAGCATAAATTAAACAATTCACTTTTAATCAGTCAGGATTTGTGTCACTTCTTCTAACTGCGGTCACATGAATTATTTCCAAGAACATGTCATATACAGAAGGGACGTACTCCTTCATATGACCATGGAATGATGTTAAATTTCACTGTGGTATTTAAAAGGTCTTAATGTAAAATGTGCTCAGGGTTGTTTGTGGACTCTGTTAACTGGTCTGTTCCTGTGCCTGCAGGCTGGATGGGAAGCACGTGGTGTTTGGCGCTGTGGTTGAGGGGCTGGATGTCGTAAAGAAGATGGAGTCCTACGGCAGCCAGAGCGGCAAAACCAAAGCCAAGATCACCATCTCTGACTGTGGGCAGCTCTGAGCTCCAGCACTTAACCCTTTCTGCTTGTCCTGTAGCCACACCCCTTTAGGCTCCAACCCCACCCACTCCTCAACATTCCTATTGATGGAGATTCAACTGAACCCCCGCCCCCTCCCCCTCGTCCTTTTTTTATTTTGTTGTTGAAATCATGTTGCTGCATTTGTGACTTTGCCTTTGAAAGTTTCTTTTGCATTAACGTTTTTTTTCCACAAAGTCCCAACGGTTCTTTGTTAAGTCAAAAAAAAGAATAAGGAAATAAAACAAAAGATGCCTTGACAATTGAAACTCGTGTGCTTATTCAGCAAAGCAGAATTTCATGTACAAAGGTTTTTGTTTTTTTTCTTGCTGTTGGCAGTAATGTAGTGTTTTTGGCAAAGATCCTTGGAACATCTGTTCTGGATCTCTGACTTTGTTAAATAAGTTAGTTTAGTTTAGTTAGTTAGTCCTGTTTTCCAGGGATGAGTTCGTGTAAATTGAAATAAGGGAGGTTAGCCACAAAGACTCACAGACTCGTTGTATGTGCACGATAACATGCGTGTCTGCAGGATTTGAAACTGGCAGAGTTTCCACGTCAGGTTTGTGTGACAGTTCGGCTAAGTTCAGAACAGACGGAAGATTATCCGACTGTCGCCCGCTGAAACGGGGGAAGGAAACTAACCAGCTCCATAAAGCCTCATCTGTCCTTCCGGTTTATCCATGTCATGGTTAAGTTATTTATCTTTCTGGCGCGTGCTGAAGAAAAGCAGCACGCGCAGTAACCGCAGGTCCCGGCAGCGTTTCCACATCCAGACGCTCCGCTGCCGTTTGTCACGGAGCTGCACGAACAGCCGCTGAGGCCTGACTCCATCTGTGCAGCTGCAGTACTCACGTGTATCAGCGGGGGGCAGCAGCGCGACGCGCACAGCAAAGCAGCAGCAGAAGAAGAGTTTAACCAATCACAGCGCTGGGTTCCCTCCCTCTAACATCAAGGGGCAAAGATAAACGGCGTAAAGTCAGTGATTTTAAAAGACCAAGAATCGACAGCAACCCTCGTTCCCCCTCTTCCCTCCTCAGGTGAGGTGCCTTTCACCCCTTTACACAGGTGAGGGGGCGGGGCTGGCTGTAGAAAGTTAACGCAGACCGGGAGGAAATACCTAACGTTAGCTACTGAGCTAGCTAACCTGTGCTGGATATTTTTGATTCTGTGACTGGTTTGACTGGGAAACAGGTGTGAAAGACAGTGGCGCTTAAACTGAAGCTGATGAAACTGGACATATTAAATCAGTAGAGAAGCGCGGTCCCTTCATACAGAGGCCCGGGTCCGGAGCCCCCCCGGCCCCCCGACCTCTCAGGCTCCTGGGTCCTACGATCACCTTTCACCTTTCTGTGAATGACAAACTTCACTCAGATCACACCTGACACACGGAGGGGAGAGAAAAGCACCAACACTCGTTCTTTAATATAAGATACTAACTTTTATTTCTGAGAAAATATTTTTAACTTTTACTGAAGGGCCCCACTGAAGGGCCCCAGACTCTCCTGTGACTCCGTATGGAGAAAAAGTTCATCTCTCAGATGTGACGACCTGGAACTTCGACCATGAGCAGATCCACGTCAACATTTTCAAACAGCTAAAACTTGTATCTACAAACTGAGCAGAAGCTTAGAAAAAAGTTTATGATGAATGTGTCAGCAGCTCCCCTCTGCTGTCCTCCTCTTCTTCCCAGAATGCCTTGTTTTCCTCTGGCCCTGTGTCAGGCGGGGCAGACACACCCCCTGGCCCTTGTTTTTGCCCAACTCTGCCCGGGTGACGGCGGTGCAGGACAGCCCTGCTTCACAGTCGCAGCGCCCCAGGTTCCTTCTCAGTTTGGTGGAACCTCGCAGCAGACAGGCCTCGCCCTCCACCGGGATCCTCTGACACCGTTTACCAGTCAGGTAGCGGACACAGCACAGGCCGGCTGCACAGTCACCGGACCGAACACAGCTCGACATCTCTGGAGCTGAAACACACAGAAACAGAGTCCTGAAACCTGCCGAGTGGATGGGTCCAGCAGCAGTGCACTCTGGGACTTGTAGCTGACTTCTAATCACTGACCTTTGGTCCTGTTGAAGCTGTCGCTGTATCTCTGTCTGTCTGTCTCTTTGTCTCTGTGTCTGTCCAGAGAGAATGGTCTCCTCTGAGCTCTGTTGCTGCAGCCTCCCCTCTGATGGATGGATGGAGATTAAAATCAGTGAGAGTCCATCATGAAAATAGTAGTTTGACAAAATCTTCACTTGAGGTCAGTGATCTTAAATTTCCAGCTTTCAGCTGCATGTCATGGTCTTCATCTCCCTGACGACTGAGCGATTGTGAGGTGTGTTTTTTGGTAAGTGGATCATTAAAATATCCTCCACAGCCGTGTGTCTGAAGGAACAACAACAGATTCATGTGATTGGTGTTGAAGTTGGACCACGTCCTACGGAGACCCTGAAGGTTCATGGTGGGAATCGTTTTTCCCACTTTTTCCTGCGACATGCGACTGCTGCTTCGCTCCTGTCGCACCTGAGATCTGCAGGTGTGTGGTGATCTGTCCCTCAGGCTCAGATTACAGGTACAGCCTGAGAGACAGTTTCTCAGCTGTGACAGTTAACGCCCACAGAACAACATTATGTTCCTGTCTTTGTTTTTCACACTGATCTGGAAACAGTGCAGAATGTTTCCACGCGTGTTTACATGTGAACATGGGATTAGTGTGTAAATGTCTATGTGTATGTTGATCATGTGACGTTCTGAGTCTGACCAGGTTGGTTTACGATGTAAGGTACTGGGACCAGGTGTGGTCACTGACCTCAGGTACGTCGCAGTCAGGTGTAGAACACGGAGATGCTGGTTGTCGATGGGAGTTGAAATTGGCCTCCGCCCGACGTCGTGCTGCTCGCTCCACCTGGTCGCCATGGGAACGATCCTGGTGGACAGGTGAGTGTTGTTACTGCTGCTTTATGGTCAGGGTTCATTTTGAATTCACACCTTCACATATTCCTCCCACTGCTGCTGCTGTTACTACAGCCACAGCCGGTCCTCCTGTAGTGCTGCTATTACTAATGCTACTGCTGCTGTTGCTACTATATACCACTGTATTTGTTCTGACTAATACTTGGACTGACACCTGGGTGCCACCACACTGTACGTATCCATACGTTAAAACACTGACACGACCGCTGGGACATTAAACACATCCTGCTTTTTCTAAACTGCTGTAAATTTACAATGAATGAAAAATAAATGAAGCAAATAAAACATCAGGCAAAAGAATAAAACGGGTGTAAATGTGTCATTAAAAGGCCTGACCTTCATTTCTGCCCCGGTTTTATTACATCACCATTTTAAGTTCAGTTGATTTAAATGTTTTTTTGTTTGTTTGTTTCTAAACTGAACATAAATCAAAATGTAAAACTTTGTTTACAAACAATATACAGTGAATTCACCCCATTAAATATAATCTGTAGAATCTACATGCATATTAGTCCAATAGTAATTTTACAGTATTTATTCTGAGCTGCTGCACAGTCCTCAGACAGTGGACAGTGTGTGTTACATACACACAGAAAAAATAAGTCATTGATATGAACCTGTGTTGAAATGGATCCAAACCTCAGGACAGAATAAACCTGCAGCGCGTGACGGAGCTGAAACGAGGCTGGGCATGAAACACTAATCACAGCAACATCTGAATCATTTTAATTATGTATTCACTTTTATTTCTACCCCTGCTGCTGTTTGTTCTTATTACTGTTTCTGTTACTACTGTTGTTGTTGTTGTTGTTGTTGTTTGTATTAGCAGCAAAAATAAGGTGTAGATCCAAAGCTGAGAGGAAAGGCAGACAGGTGTGCTGCAGGTAAAACAGTACGGAGTTAAAGGTTGTTCTGTCTCTTACCAGCTGCTTGGAGCTCTGCGCTGTGGATTCTTTGGAGGATCTGATGGTGTTGGAGTCCAGAGCCAGACCACAAACCAGGGACACACACAGCACGCTGCGCCACATCCACATCCTCTGACCGGTGACTGTCAGCGCCTGGCTCCTCTTTCTGATCTCACTCTGATGAGAGGAAAGCTGCAGCCGGATCCAGAATCCGCCTCCGTTTTCTTCTGATCAGGTTTGAGGAGAATGTTTGAATCCTTCTTTAAGCTCGTACAAGAAAAACCTTCCTGCCTCTGTCAGTTGTCCTGAGCTGAGCTGTGAGTCCCGGTGAGTGGACCGGCGCGTTCCTCCTGGCTGCTGCCTTCAGGTGCGTTTGATTTTTATACCCCTCCCCTCCCACTGATCCGTCCTCTGTCAGCCGCCTGTCCCTCTGAAGTTTTGAAGGTGCGTTTGAAGCTCGACCGCATCAGTCGGCGGAGACAGCGCTGCGCTCTCTTCCTTCCTGGAAGCCCCGTGGCCTCAGGTGAGGCGGGACGTTTGATACGTGACGCCGCAGAGATTAAAACACACCTGGAGACACGAGACAGGTAGAGCTGTCTGAGGAGCCGCGGTGTGTGTGTGTGTGTGTGTCTTCATGTGGTCTGAAACGTTACGATAAAGACTCATTAGAGCTGAAGCCGCGTGTGTCGGGCGGCGGATGTGTGTGTGTTTACCGGTGATTAAAGCTGATTAACACACACGAGTGATGACGACACCAACACAAACACACAACCGTTCTTCCAACAGACACACGTTCAAAAGAAAAGTGTGTTCACAGGCGTGTTTGTGTGATGGACAGGTGTCTCAGCCAATCACAAACAGCCGTCCACAGCCCAGACGGAAACATCATGTCATCGGGATCAAGACAGGTCAAATTCAGGGTCACGGTGCGTGATCCATGTACGTCCATCCATCCGTTTTATGTTAGTCCACATCTGTCCAGCAGTGTCCTCCAGCTGAACCCCGAGGTGTTCCCAGACCGGATGAGACCTGTGGGCTACCTGGCGGTGTCCTCCCAGCTGGACGTGCCCCGAAACCTGTAAACAGCCTCTGTCCTGGACCTGCTGAGCAGCTGCTGCTGAAGAGCCTGATGCTTGTTGCAGGTTTAATGACAGACTGATGTTCTGTACTACTGGACTGACATTCATCCATCCATTCATCCATTCATTCATTTCTTTATTCATTCATTCATTCCCAGTTTGTCTGGATGTTGTCTTCAGGGGCCCCTCTCGATCCCTCGGCCCCCTGACATTATCTGCGTTTCTGCTGAGATGAAGTGAAACCTGCAGCTGCCTGGAAGGAAGGAGGGAAGGAGGGAAGGAAGGGAGGAAGGGAAGGGAGGAAGTCTGCAACAAGTGATGGATGGATGATGTGGAAAATGATCAGCAGTGACGTGAAGACAGAAGGTCTGAGCACGCACACACACACGCACACAGACACACACAGTAATACATTTACTTTGTGCTCGATTGAATATTATGTTTGTTTGTGCTCGTGTGCAGAGTGTGAGTGGACAAACATACATGAAAGAAAGAACAGCAGGGTAAACAGACCTGTGTGTGTGTGTGTGTGTGTGTGATAAGATCTCCAGCCTGCAGGTTGTTCCAGGGCTTCAATAAAAGGACAGCAGATGCTCACAATTACTGACACACACACACAGGTCAGAGTGTGTATCATTTGCGTGTTCAGTGTGTAAATGTGTGTGTGTGTCTCCATATTGTCTGTTTTTATCATTATCAGAATAAAAGGGAGGAAATATCCACCTCCTCCTCTCCTTCCACCCTCCCCTCTCTCCTTCCTTCCTTCCTTTCTTGTCTCCTGTGTCCTTGCCTCTTTCCGTCTCCTCCCCTCAGGTCAGTTATATAGTCAGTCCATCAGCAGCCGAGGGAAGAAGAGGAAGCTTCGCTTGTCCAGGTAGGACCCACCTGCCTGTCACTCACATCACAGCTGAAGTGTTTTTAAATTCAGACGCTGCTGCTGGACTTTGCTTTAGCTACATGACCAGTGTTAGTTTGGCTTTAATGGTTTTTCAGCTTTAGTTTCATTCATATATATTGTGAGTTTTTGTTTCAATCTTTATTTTCTGAAATGTATTTTTCATTTTATTTGATGTATTGCATTTTGATTTACTGCAGTTGAATCAGATTTATTTATCCAGGTTTTATTTTAATGAGAATTATTTTCGAATGAGTTTATATTTTTAGATTTGTTTTATTTATATTTATATTGTTTAACTTTGATTGATTTTTAGTTATTTAGCTTCATTTTCCTCGATGTTTTTTTTTTTCATTCTTATCTTGATTTATATTCATACATTCAGTTTAACTGGCTGAGTCTTTATCCACGTTCATTCAGTGAGAGCGACGCGTCAGTGTTTCTGTTCATTTCTCAGAACTCTGAACCCAGCGTCGCCTCGATGCCACACACACACAGACACACACAGACACACACACACACACAGACACACACACAGACACACACACAGACACACACACACACACACACACACACAGACACACACACAGACACACACACATACAGACACACACACACACAGACACACACACACACACACAGACACACACACACACACACACACACTGTGCAGAGAGAAGCTGGTTGTGGCTTTGTGTTTTTTCTCATGTGCTGTGGTGCCAGAGAGAAAGGGAAAGTTCCTCTGAGTCATATGAAACTTTTGTCATACATGTGGAACCATGTTTCTCTGTGTGTGAAATTATTCAGAATATAAATATAAAACTCTGCCGTTCAGAGATGATCACCTGACCTGTTTCTTTCTGCTGCGTCGAACAAAAGATTCAGACAAAATTTCATTTCACATCATTTCTCCATCAGACAGAAGAGAGAGAGGGAGGCGGAGGTGAAGCAAACAAGATGGACAGAGATAGGAGAATAAAAGGTGTGTGTGTGTGCATGTGTGTGTGTGCGTGTGTGTGTGAGAGATTTAACTGTGTTAGGGAGGAAAGAGCCTCTAAACCAATCAGCAGTCAGAGCAGAGTCAGCTCACGTTCACACTAACAAGGAAAAATGGAAAAGTTTGTTTGTGTTTATCTTGTTGGGACACAGTCATACACGTGTGACATGAGATCCACATGTTGTCACAATGATCTACAATCTACAAAGATTATTACACGTGTGTGTGTGTGTGTGGATCTGATCTGGGGCTCACAGGGTCAGGATATGGATTCTCAGACAGGACGTGTTACACACATAAAGAACATCGTCTCACACGCGTGACAGACCAAACCTCGTGTTAAAGGCGGTGGACAGTTTGGATCTGGGGGCTCAGACTAATATCTGGAGAGTCTGATAGTAACAGCGTGCTGTTGTTTTATTAAAGATCAGCTGTGATACGCGGGAGCTCTCAGCCTCACTGCACCTGCTCTCACTCACTGGCTCAGCTGTAACACCTGTGGTACAGCTGTAACACCTGTGGCTCAGCTGTAACACCTGTGGTTCAGCTGTAACACCTGTGGTTCAGCTGTAACACCTGTGGCTCAGCTATAACACCTGTGGTTCAGCTGTAACACCTGTGGCTCAGCTATAACACCTGTGGCTCAGCTGTAACACCTGTGGCTCAGCTGTAACACCTGTGGTTCAGCTGTAACACCTGTGGTTCAGCTGTAACACCTGTGGTTCAGCTGTAACACCTGTGGCTCAGCTATAACACCTGTGGTTCAGCTGTAACACCTGTGGTTCAGCTCTAACACCTGTGGCTCAGCTGTAACACCTGTGGTTCAGCTGTAACACCTGTGGCTCAGCTATAACACCTGTGGTTCAGCTGTAACACCTGTGGTTCAGCTGTAACACCTGTGGTTCAGCTGTAACACCTGTGGCTCAGCTGTAACACCTGTGGTTCAGCTGTAACACCTGTGGCTCAGCTATAACACCTGTGGTTCAGCTGTAACACCTGTGGTTCAGCTGTAACACCTGTGGCTCAGCTGTAACACCTGTGGCTCAGCTGTAACACCTGTGGCTCAGCTGTAACACCTGTGGTTCAGCTGTAACACCTGTGGTTCACCTGTAACACCTGTGGTTCAGCTGTAACACCTGTGGTTCAGCTGTAACACCTGTGGTTCAGCTGTAACACCTGAGAATAAATTTCATAAAAACAGAAAATCAGCAGCAAATTCACTGTGAATCATTTAACTTCAACAGAACAAGATGAAACTGGCTGAACCCTGAACTATTTTTCTGGGGGGGTTTAATGGACAAGTGAGTGAATGAGTGAGTGAACTCTCAGCAGTCAGTCTCATTCACATTCTCAGCTGAATTAACCTGAAATGAACATTAACGTAAGATATAAGAGAATCTGAGTCATGTTTCACAGTCTCATCAGATGAACACGTGATTCACTCATTCATTTGTTGTGTAATTGTGTTTTCCCTGTATGTGTGTGCGTAGACATGGCATGGCTCCATCAGAGTCGAGGTTCTCCCAGACTCGTCCTGGTTGTGGTGTGTGTCGCTCTGCTGCTCGACAACATGCTGCTCACCGTGGTCGGTGAGTGCGCACACGCACACACACACACATTCACTCAGTGCTCAAAACATCTGTGACGCAACTAAAAACCTTCAGGTCAAAGCTGTCGTCAGGTGTTAGGCTCAAAGCTAAAGTAAAGGCTGTCGAGGTCACACACACACACACACACACACACCACCTCTTGACCGTGAACTTTAAAGCCTGCTGTCTCAGTTCACCGTTGTCTCCTTCAGTCTCTTCTCAGATAAAATCTTTGCTCTTTTATCCTCAGATGAGATTTATACTCAGTTATTCATCTCTTCACTAACCAACCAACCAGCTAACCAACCAACCAGCCTCTCCTCACTGATGAGCCACACTTTAGAGTATGGGTGTGTGGCCCTTGGCTCCGTCCTGGGCCGGCCGTAACCAGCCGCTGTCCTGAGGATGTGAGATGTTGGATGAAATGAAAATGTTATGAAATGTTATGACTGTCAGATCAGTGGTGATTTTATTAAAAATGATGATGTAGTTATGTTGATGGTGTGAATTCACTTTATTTTATCGAAGCAGCCAATGAATGAATGAATGAATGAATGAATGAATAATCAATCCATCTCCACACAGTGCCAATCATCCCAACATTCCTCTACGCCATGGAGCATCCCAGTCCAGAACCCCAGACCGCCCTGCCCTCACTGCTCCCTCTTCCCAGTCATGTGGCCTCACAGCCCCCCTCCCTTGGGTCAGACCTCCAGGCCTCCAGCCGGACGTCGCAGCCCTCTCAGCTCCCTCTGCCCAGCCACAGCACGCCGGTCCTGGGCACGCAGTCGGAGCAGAGCCCCCGGGCGTCTCCCCCCACGTTCTCTCCTCTTGTGTCTCTGTTTGACAACACGACCTTCAGCCTGCAGGAGATCCGGACCGAGCCGACCCCTGACCCCACGCCGACAGACCAGACCAGTGTGACCACAGACCTGCGCATCAACGAGACCACAACCGCTGCAGTGGGTGGATGATGATCTTTACCTGACGCTCACGCACCAATCACACCGATCACCTCATCATCAATAATCATCCATCATTTTCATCACTGATCCATGTGATTGATTTTCTGTCTCCTTCCCCTGTTTTCTTTCCTTGGTTCTTTGCTTTGTTTCCTCCTCTCCCCTTCCTCCCCCTCCTCCTCCCCCTCCTCCTCCTGCAGGAGTCCTCCTGTCTTCAGGACAGTGTATTTCTGGAGGAGGAAAATGTTCGTGTTGGTTTGTTGTTTGCCTCCAAAGCTCTGGTCCAGCTGTTGGTGAACCCCTTCGTGGGTCCGCTCACCAACAGGTAAGTTAATTAGTTTCAGCAGCTCACGATCACTGTGATGATGGATCATCATTAAAGTAAAGCTGTTCATCCTTTCACTGACCTGCAGGATCGGGTATCACATCCCCATGTTCGCTGGGTTCATCATCATGTTCGTGTCCACCATCAGTAAGTCAGACACACAAAGACACACACAATCACAGCAGTGTGTTCCTGTAAAGAGACGCCTAACTCTGTGTGTGTGTGTGTGTGTCTCAGTGTTTGCGTTCTCAGGGACCTACGCTCTGCTGTTCTTCGCTCGCTCTCTGCAGGGAATC
Source organism: Toxotes chatareus (assembly GCA_016801885.1). Classification (NCBI taxonomy): domain Eukaryota; kingdom Metazoa; phylum Chordata; class Actinopteri; family Toxotidae; genus Toxotes; species Toxotes chatareus. The sequence continues at coordinate 26,844,625 of CM028882.1, forward strand.
GGCTCGTCCTTCTCCTCTGTGGCAGGTCGACACAGCATGAAGTCTGTTTCCATCCACTCAGACAAGTTCAGACTTTACAGATAACTGAGCCTCTGGTAACCAGCAACACACGTCTCCAACTGGACCTGAGACTCAGACCTGAGACTCAGACCTGGGACTCAGACCTGAGACTCAGACCTGGAGTAAATCTGGAGTCTGTGAACTTCCTTTGATTTATTAGATACAAACTAAAACAACATTATGAACAAAGTCAGACAAAATATTAAAACATTAAAACCAACCTGCACCAACTTCCAGGCATTTACACTGTGTGTGTGTATGTGTGTGTGTGTGTGTGTAGGTCTGGGTATGTTGGCTAGTGTGTACACAGATGACGAGGAGAGAGGCATCGCCATGGGCATCGCACTGGGAGGACTGGCTATGGGAGTCCTGAGTGAGACACACACACAGCTTTACATCAGACTGCAGGTGTTAGTCCCTCTGCCATGTCTGTGTGTGGTGATGTGTCATTTTTAAGGTTGTGTATATTTTGTGTGTGTGTGTGTGTGTGTGTAGTCGGAGCGCCGTTCGGCAGCGTGATGTACGACTTTGTGGGGAAGAGCGCCCCCTTCCTGATCCTGGCCTTCCTGGCTGTGTTTGACGGAGGTAAAAGCTGAGACGCAGTTCAGTTCACACCGCCAAATTAAAAGCATGCAGTGCATGTGTGACGCAGAGTGTGTGTTGTGCTGTGTGAACCTGACTGCAGCCTTTGTTCCATTTGTGTATGTTTGTGTGTTGCAGTGTTGCAGCTGTGCATCCTGCAGCCTTCAAAGATCTCTCCTGGGGTAAGTCCACTTTAAAACACGGATACCACAGTGACACTGATCCTGGTCTGACCCGGACTGATCTGATCCGGTCTGACCCGGTCTGATCCGGTCTGACCCGGTCTGATCCTGGTCTGACCCGGACTGATCTGATCCGGTCTGACCCGGTCTGATCCGGTCTGACCCGGACTGATCTGATCCGGTCTGACCCGGTCTGATCCGGTCTGACCCGGTCTGATCCTGGTCTGACCCGGACTGATCTGATCCGGTCTGACCCGGTCTGATCCTGGTCTGACCCGGACTGATCTGATCCGGTCTGACCCGGTCTGATCCTGGTCTGACCCGGACTGATCTGATCCGGTCTGACCCGGTCTGACCCGGACTGATCTGATCCGGTCTGACCCGGTCTGATCCTGGTCTGACCCGGACTGATCTGATCCGGTCTGACCCGGTCTGATCCTGGTCTGACCCGGACTGATCTGATCCGGTCTGACCCGAGCTGTTCAGGTATCAGGTGTGAAGTCTGATCAGTCTCAGCTCTGACAGTGTCAGTTCAGTTTGTGACCAGGCTGAGTGTGTGTGTGTGTGTGTGTGTGTTTCAGAGTGTGGAGGAGACGCCGTTACTGACCCTGTTAAAAGATCCATACATCCTCATCAGTGCAGGTAAGAGACGTCTGTTCCCTCTCACCTGTGTGACCACCTTTATTTACCCGTCCTTCTACCCAGGCAGTATTTCAGGAACGCCGGGATTTGTTTTCCTTGCCCGGAGCCTGGACACAGCGGGCGAAGGTCTCTCAGTGAAGGTGTTGTGAACTGATGTTTGTGTTTTTGTCTGCAGGTTCTCTGTGTTTCGCCAACATGGGCGTCGCCATCCTGGAGCCGACCCTGCCCATCTGGATGATGCAGACTATGTGCTCCCCTAAATGGCAACTTGGTACGATCCGTTGTCCGTATGCCTGCGTACTTGTCCTCTCTTACTTCCTGCATCTTCTACCCAGTTCCTCTGTCCCTCCTCAGACATCCTGAGACTTTCTGCTCCCAGAGGGGCTGGTGTCTGTCCCACTCTTCATCATCATCATCATCAGCCTTCATGCACATTCTCTGTAACTCTGAAGACACAACTTCAGCTGTTCAGTATCATTTCATGTGATTTCACATTGTCTCCTCAGACAGCACACACACCCACACACACACACACACACACACACACACACACACACACACACACACACACACACACACACACACACACACACACACACACACACACACACACACACACACACACACACACACACACACACACCCACACACACACACACACACACACACACACACACACACACACACACACACACACACACACACACACACACACACACACACACACACACACACACACACACACACACACACACACACACACACACACACACACACACACACACACACACACACACACACACACACACACACACACACACACACACACACACACACACACACACACACACACACACACACACACACACACACACACACACACACACACACACACACACACACACACACACACACACACACACACACACACACACACACACACACACACACACACACACACACACACACACACACACACACACACACACACACACACACACACACACACACACACACACACACACACACACACACACACACACACACACACACACACACACACACACACACACACACACACACACACACACACACACACACACACACACACACACACACACACACACACACACACACACACACACACACACACACACACACACACACACACACACACACTCACACTCACACACACACACACACACACACACACACACACACACACACACACACTCACACACACACACACACACACACACACACACACACACTCACACCATTAACAGATGTGTGTTGTTTCCCAGGTATGGCCTTCCTCCCTGCCAGCGTCTCCTACCTGATAGGAACAAACCTGTTTGGTGTCCTGGCCAATAAGATGGGACGGTCAGTGTGTGTGTGTGTGTGTGTTTTATCAGTTATCAGTGTGTGTTTGGTTGCTCTGTTCACTGAAGCGTCTCAGAGGAAGAACTTTAATCAGCAGATTAACAGTGAGTCCTGTTCAGACCTGATCCTGGAGGTTTCTGGGAAACCTGCAGGTGACAGACAGACAGGTGGCTGATGGGTTTTTTGTGTTTCCAGGTGGCTCTGCTCCATGTTAGGGATGTTCATCGTTGGCATCAGTCTGCTGTGTGTAAGTACAACATCCATCTATTCAAACATCAATCAATCAATCAATCAATCAATCAATCAATCAGTCAATCAGTCATTAATCTGCTCATTCACTCAGTTTTCCATCTGTATTTCTATTCATTCATCCATTCATTGCTCCAAACATCCCTCCATACCTCTGCCCCTCAGTCATCATCTAATCAATTTTCAATCTGTCCATCAATCAATAATTCACTCATCCAACTATGTGTCCATCCATCAGCCCAGTAATCCATTCATCCGTCCATCTAACAAATTAATGTGGCATCAGTTCAAACCAGTAGAGGTTTGAACTGACGCCAGCAACCAGACTTAATGTTAAAAACACCCAATTTAACCAGTATTTTTCCAAAACTTCTTCAGCTGCCATTGAAATCACATTATGTTTTTACTGTGTGTGTGTGTGTGTGTGTTTCAGGTTCCTTTTGCCACCAGTATCTATGGTCTAATTGGACCAAATGGAGGTCTGGGCTTCGCTATAGGTGAACACACTCACTGAATAACAGGAATGATAACGCTGATCATCCTCACAGATTATGGTTGAACTGTTGACCTGAGTGATGTTTGTGCTGTAGGGATGGTGGACTCCTCCATGATGGCCATCATGGGTTACCTGGTCGACATCCGTCACACCTCCGTGTACGGCAGTGTCTACGCCATCGCTGATGTGGCACTGTGTATGGGCTTCGCTATCGGTAACACACACAGACACACACACACACACAGTATCAGTGGAATGTAATCAGCGTGTGCTTGAAGCTTTGTAATCAGATCTTTTTCCATTGAATCGTTGCTGCTCTTCCGTGTGTGTGATGCTGTGACTGCAGATGGTGGAAGGATGATGGGATGATTCTCCTGAACCGAATCTCTGCTGCTCTCTGACATCGAATCTCACTCTGCTGTTCCAGGTCCATCCACAGGCGGCGCTCTGGTCCAGGCGGTGGGTTTTCCTTGTCTCATGGTGTTTATCGGGGTGATCAACATCCTGTACGCCCCGCTCTGCTTCCTGCTGCGTAACCCTGCGGTCCGAGAGGAGAAAATGGTATTTTTACTGTTCTCACTTCCAATTTACATTTAATGTGGTGATTCCGAGGGTAAGGAAAGCAACAGCTCTGCAAAGCAGTGAAAACATGGAGGACCCTGTACATGTTACTGACCGCGTCATGGTCAGCTGATGATGGGCCTTCGTTTGGAGAACGGTCGCTCGAGCGATGCAGAACAGAACAATCTGAAGAGAAAAACATGAGCAGCAGCTACAGAATGAATCATGGTGCTTTACCTTCCTGATGCTCAGCCTCACAGGGCGGCGCCTCATGTTCACCGAGAGGTCACCTGATCCTGCAGCTCAGCAGGTTCCACTCTGCGGTGCAAGGTCACACGACCTCCAGCTCAGCTGAAACACAGGCATCACATCGTCTTCGTACAAAGCGCATTTTACTGTGTTTTCCTGCGTGTGGGACACGTTACAGAGCACACACACATTTTCCTCCACACATGACGACACTTCATCTGGATTTACCCACAGCTAACACCCGAATTCCCCAAAACACTGTGTCAACAACAAATGTCTGAGTTGGAAAATGATAGTGGTTATTAAAATCAGCACACACACACACACACACAGTGTAGCGGCAGGTCCAGACAGATCCGCAGGAAGTGTGTGTGTCTGTGATGTTGAAGCCAAAGTGTTTGTGTGAAGTCATTACACAGTGATTAGACTGATCACAGATCAGAAGCTGCTGCCTTCAAAGCTGCAGAGGAAACATTTCCACTTAATAAACTCTAAATTACACCCAGATTACAGAGACTTACACACTGACCGACTGTGTGTGTGTGGTTGCGTGTTGCAGGCGATCATCGATCAGGAGTGTGTGATGCACAGGAAAAGCTACAACACACAGAAGGAGAGTCGTGAGTTTCCTCTGAGCGACTACAGCGAAGAAGAGGAGACGGAGGAGTGACGCACACACGGACACACACACCTGCCCATGTTGTTGATGTTGTCTCTGTGTTTTACCTTCATCATCAGACTTCCTTCCATCACACATTCAGAGCAGAGCAGGCGTCGGACGGTTCTTAAAGGGACAGTGTCAACATTAAAACACGGCTTTAATTTCCACGTTTTACAGAGTTGTGAAGTAGGAGGAACTGTTTCTGGCTCCTGCAGTTAGAGTCTCATTCATTCTTCTCATAGACCAAGTTAGTGACTCACAGTTTGGATCAGCATGAAACACACACACACACACACACACACACAGGACAGCACTGCTAACATTACCCTGGTTCTTCTGAACATATGATCAGCTGCTAAATACCTGGTTCTTTGATGTAAAGTCAAAGGTAGAAGCCTGAATGGGCCCAGAGGGTCGGGGGCCCCGGGCACTCACCTGCAAAACGTCACTGAAAGAGACACGTCCTGCTACAAAGAGACATGAAACAACTACACAGAGATACAAAGCAACAATCAAGACAACAAGGAGACAGAGGGAACTACAGAAATATCTGCAGACAACCAGACGTAACCTTCATCCTCAAAGTCTTTTCCCTTGTAAAAATACAAAAAAATACAGTTTGAAAAGAAATACCAACATGGACACACCTGTTGGAATTATTGCTTTGATTTAGCAAATGGTTAGTTGGGCAGAATTTGGTGTTTATATCGATCACCCCTATTTTTGTAAAGTTAATCAAATTTTCCTTTAGTGGCAAAATTCACAAACCTTTGAACCTTTGTATTTCAGCTAAAACACTAACAATGGCTTTGGGATGAAGGTTAGTTTTAAGTCTTTCTTCTGCCTGAATCTGTCATTAGAAGGTAAGCACTTAAAATTAGGAAGTTGTTTCAGGTGAAAAATACAAAACTAATTTGTTTCCTCTGAGGTGTATGGTTCAAATCCCTTTGTTATTTTAAGGAAGCGTGGGATTGATGAAAAGAATTCTGTGTGAATGTGAGTTTATTTTAAGGAACGTGTTCTTTCATCTTCATTAACTCTTCAGTCTGAAACCAAAGTGTTGAGATGTGAAACTGTACCTGACTCTGTGTCTGACCTCTGACCTGTGTCGCCATTAAAACTGCTGTAACCTTGACTACACCTGTTTACCTGTGAGTGTTTGCACCTGTCCTCACCATTTTAACCTGAGTGTCAGACTGATGGAAATGTGGTGTGTGTGTGTGTATGTGTGTTACGTGTCTGTGTTCACATGCTTCTTATCTGCTCTTTAATTTCCTGCAGCAGCTCGTTTCTTTGTCAGAGAAAATGACGACAGGAGAGGCAGAGGCTCCGTCCGATGGAAAAGTAAACAGGAAGTGAATGAAAAGCTCACAGAGTCAGATTTTCTTCACAGTGACAAACACTGATGTTATTAGCATTAGCTCTGTAAATCTGCTGGCGTTAGTTTGCTCAGTGTTTATTTTCTACAGCTAAGTGACTGCGCACATCAAGATGCATTTGGATGAAAAGTAAAATGCTTCACACAGTCAAGTTAATCTAAACCTTGAGCTAAGATTTAGCTAATTAAAACCCTGGACTAATCCAAACCCTGAACCTGGACCTTGAACTAATGACAAATAAATTAATAAAAATACATAAATAACCTACAGAACCTAAACCCTGAGCTAATTTAAACTTTCAGCTAGCATAAACTCTAAACTCCTCTAATCAGAACCACACCTAACATCATAACAAACCAACTTCAGGCTAAACTAAACCCGGTTAACCTAAATCCCAGATCACTTGTTTAACATAAGATCCACCAGATATTTAGAGGCTAACAGCAGCTAGCTGAATGTTCAGGCAGTGTGTGTGTTTGTGTGTGTGATGAATATTCTCTTTAACTGAACGACAGGAGATCACAGCAGCTCCAGCCCACACACACAAACAGCTTCAAAACATTTCCTCCTGCTTTGAAATATGAATAAACAGACTGTGGGTGATACCATGCTAATCTGAGTGTGTGCAGTCATCAAAGGTGTGTAACCCTTGGTGTTTGAGCTCTGATGTGGTGCTGTCTGTGTAAACAGGTCGGAAACAGTTCAGTCTGTAACTCTGAATCTCTCAGGCTGATTTATGGTAAACTGGGGGGAAAAAAAATCACTTTTTAAATGTGTATATTGGCTTTTAATCTGCCACTAATATCACCACAAACACCTCTGCAGTCTGCCTCTGATGTTTGTTGGTCACATTTACACTTTGATATGAGACAGATTCTCTGATCTGTCCAACACGTATGAACATGTTATCTGTTGTGTGTGAACCCTGAGCTGTAGTCGTGTTCAAACAGCCTCTAAAGCTGTGACCTCATCATGTTTTTCCATGTTTAATGATACTGGCTGACATTTTTATATTTTTCAGACACATGACTCTACTACCTGTTCAAAAATACAGATTCTTCACTTTGTTTTCTCTTAAATCCATTTTAAGAAACTGCTCTTTGCCGAAACAGTCCCAGCTCACGGTCCACTGACTCCCTTTTTCTGGAGCTTTCAAACAGATCACACAGTGGAAAAGCTAGAAACAGTTATTAATATTATTATTGGCTAATATTAAGAATGAAAGGGCTAATTGAAAAGATTAACTCTTAACACACTTCAAACACAGCCTGAGATTTTTGACTTTTTTCACAGATTTCACCAAAAACAGAAAAAAGTTTTTTCCCTTTGCTCAGAAACTGAAACCAAATGTGTTGTTTATCAGTCTGTACCAAAGTTTCTGTGCCTGTGTGTTAGACGGTATTGTAATGTGTGATATCTACAAGAAAGTGGTTTCAGCTCCTACAGAGAAAAACTCAACAATTATTATTTTATTCATCCTGCCACTTTCGTTTTAATAAGTCAGCTGACCCACAACATACAACACACATCGCTTCTGCATGGGTGTGTGAAGCTTAAAGTCACACACACACACACACGCACGCACGCACACACACACACACACACGCACACACACGCACGCACACACACACACACACACGCACGCACACACACACACACACGCACACACACAGGTGTGAAGGTTTGTATCGTTTGTTCCTAGTAGGAACCTTTCGTGCGGAGCTTGTGTTCAGCCGGATACATTCTCCGAACACACCGTGTCCCTCCCGTTAGAAGGTCCGGAGCTTTCAGCCTGTTTACCGCCAGACGGAAGCGTTAGTGCTTAGGTTGTGTTTAAAATCGATCAAATCGATGAGCTCGTAACTGACGTTAACCTGCTTCAAGATTCACCGATTCACAACAGAAGAGAAGAAGAGAGGAGGAGAGGAGAGAGGAGAGAAAAGGAGAGGAGAGAGGAGAGGAGAGGAGGGGAGGAGAGGAGGGGAGGAGAGGAGAGAGGAGAAGAGGAGGAGAGAGGAGGCAGGTCAGTGAACGTTTTATTGGCCCAAACTCAGACGGTGAAACCGAGAGTTCATCACTGTGACAGACACAGTGCGGATCAACGAGCGGTGACACAGCTGTGTGCAGTGGGACCGTTTATAGGACGAGGTGGAAAGTCACAGAGCTGAGGTCAGAGACACCTGCAGAGACACACGACTACAGAGACACACACAACAACTACAGAGACACACACAACAACTACAGAGACACACAACAACTACAGAGACACACACAACAACTACAGAGACACACAACAACTACAGAGACACACACAACAACTACAGAGACACACACAACAACTACAGAGACACACAACAACTACAGAGACACACACAACAACTACAGAGACACACACAACAACTACAGAGACACACAACAACTACAGAGACACACACAACAACTACAGACACACAACAACTACAGAGACACACAACAACTACAGACACACAACACTGAGTCTAAAAACTTGATTTTGCCTCTGTTTTTAACACATTTCTCTTCTTCTCTTTCATCTCATCCCTGTTAGTTCTCTCCATTTTTCCGCCCCTCCTCTCTTCCTGTCTCCTTCCTACTTCTCGTTTTTCCCTCTCTCCTACTCTTCAGGATGGAGCTTTCGTCTTTACTTCGTGATCTTCATCTCTCCTCGCCTGATGAGCCCCTCCCCTCAGCCTCTCTCCCTCCAATCACGAAGCTCCTGCCTCGGCTGGAGGAGAAGCTGATTGGTGCATCCTTGGACTCTGAAACAAGCTCCCTCATTGGTAGCGTGGGGAGGCTCTTTCAAACAGCAGATCCTGATTGGCTGTTCTCCCCGGCCTCAGCCAATGAGGAGGACGGTCGGGCAGAGCTTCAGTTGGCATACGCGTCTCTGATCAGCGCTCTGATTGGCTGTGCAGCTCTGCCGCTCTGTGGGGACGACTGCAGCTCTCTGAGCGCGGCAGCCTATCAGAGCGTCCCGAGCCGAGCCGTCCCAGTGTGCTCGGCCCTCACAGCGCTGCTGGGAGCTCTGGGAAGCTGGGAGAGGACAGGTCTGCTGCTGACTGTGGCTCCACCTGTGTGTGTGTTCGCTGTAACACATTTCCAGGTGAGTCCGGAAAAACATCAGGATCACATCTGGGTTCAAAGACGGGAGCTGCTGACTGGAGGTCTCTGTCCCTCTGTGTGTTCAGGATCAGGTGTGGACCTCTTCCTCCTCCAGAGCAGCGGCACAGAGCCTGCTGGAGGCGCTGCTGAGGGCGGGGGGCTGGAGAGACCCCGCCCACTTCCTGATGGGGGACAGCAGTGGGGGGGAGGAGGGGGAAGGAGGCAAGAACCGAGGAATTCTGGCAGGAGTCCTGGATGTCCTTCAGCCTCAGCTCACCAAGTGAGAATCTGTTCTGAATGTTTGGGCTGATGTCTGTCACAGTGTGGATTTAATAGTGTGTGTGTGTGTGTGTGTGTGTGTGTGTGTGTGTGTGTGTGTGTGTGTGTGCGTGCGTGCGTGCGTGCGTGCGCTGCAGGGACTCGTGGCAGCGCTGTGAAGCAGTGAAGCTTGTGTTTGTGTGGCTCCTCCTGCAGGTCAGTCTGAGCTCAGTGTTTCCATGACGACACAATATTCAATCAAATTCAGTTTTATTTATACAGCATCACATCACAGCAGACAGAGCAGGTTCAGACCAGACTCTGTCACCCAGGATCCATGATTATTGATCCAGTATTGGATCTGGTTTAGCTGAAGCTTCAGTTTTCCTTCAGCTGTTTCTGACACTGCTCATGTTGGCTGCAGGTCTCTCGCCCCTCTCTCTCTCCTCACCTGCCTCGCCTCCTCCCCCCCTCCCTCCTTCTAACTGACCACTACAGACCAGAGAACTGCATGCTGGGAGTTCGCTGTCTGCACCATATCATACTCAACACGGTAAGAACACACAGTCACACACACATACATTAAACACACATTCGTTTTCCTTTATTCATCTTGTTCATGCAGAGAAACATCTTCATGTTTGGTGATGATGATTATGATGCGTGTGTGCGTGTGTGTGTGTGTTTTCAGCCTGCTGCTGATCTCCGTCAGTTCAACAGAGCAGAAGTTCTTTATCAAGCGTTACTCAAACACCTGTACACCACAGAGGCTGCTGTCATACAGGTAACACACACACACACACACACAGGTCTGAATGAAATTTCCAGGTGTGTGTGACGAGTAGGGCTGGGTATCATAAAGAAATGTTCGATATCTTACCTTATTCTGATTCCTTAACAATTTTCAATACCACATTTAAAAAAAATATATATATTCTATGAAATCAACATTACTCATAACTTTAAAAAACTTTGGTTTTATTTTTCAGTTTCTACACTTTTCATTCATACATACACGGAAAACGTGCAAAGTAAAAAGTGGAAAAAGTACAAAGAACAAATGTATATCAGGCTTCCTGCAGCATGCATCATATCACTCGGCCTGTCTGCTGTCAGGTGTCGGGCGAGCTCGGCTAACTGTGTCCCAGCAGCAGAAGATGTATGTTCTGTGGATGTTGCTCGCACACAGAGAAAGCTTATTGCCAAGTCAGAAAGCATTGGCAGAGTGTTCTTCATGTCATTGTGCACTGTTAGCATCGATGCTGCTAAAATAGAGCCACGGATTGCGCGCTACCTCGCGCATTGTTCCGGTCGCACTCCGTGGAAACCCGTGTAAAATGTGGAAATGATCCAGAACGTAGTTTTGTGGGTGTGGCGTTAACTAGTGTTGTAGGTTTCAACAGTGAGGATCACTTCCGCGTTCACTTCAGCCCCATAGACAGGCACTGGCAGTTAGCTCTTTGCTAAAGCATCGGCTGGGCTAGGCGGGTACATCCAGAGGCCTCCGGCTACCTCCAGTGGTTGACAGGGGCTGCAGTGTCCGTGTTTGTTTGCCAATGTTCGGATAGGTTTCTGTGACAGTATGGCTTGTTGTAGTGTAGACTGTACTAACCGACCGTCGAAGGAGTCTGTGTTGCAGTTTTTTCGGTGAGTAAATTTCTCACTATTTTACCTGGATGTTTGCGCTAATTAGCATGTATTAGCATACTTTGCCGCTAGCTTATAACTTAATTGCCGATTTCTGGTCGCTGCTGATACAGATAGAGGACCGGAGCAGCTAATGTTAGGAACGCTGCTGCGGTGTGTTCCGTGCTCTCAGAGTCCGTTTATTGCGGGAATATTAGGCTACAATTTTATTTCGTCTCATTTTTCTGTTTAAAAAGTCCGACATTGCATGGACAGAGCAGCTCCGTCAGTCAGCAGCTGCTGTTGTTTGTGTGCTGCTGTAACTGTAAGTGGATAGAGGGTGGAGGCAGCGGTGATATATTAAATCTTAAACATTTTATTATTATTATAATATTTTTATTGTTCTCATTAATAATAATGACAATAATAATAATAATAATGTTTTTAACGTTGTAATATATTTTATTAATATGAAATAATAATGATTTTCACAGTTAAATAACAGACTAGAATTAAATTTCCCCCCACAACTCCACCAAACCCTGCAGCTCCACCTAAAACCTCTCTATCTGAAACAGTCATGTTTAAAACACAGCAGCAACATTATGATCTCTGTTGTATGCTGTGTGTCGCGGTTACACGGGGTCGAGCTAGTCGGGTCGGACTTGGGGACTGTCGTATGGTGGATGTAGCTGCGTGTAGCTGCCGCTTAGCTTGTTAGCCAATCTGATTAGCTGATTAGCCTTAGGCTAGCTCGGTTCTCGGCCGGCTGACCCGTAGAATATAGAAAGTACACTCCCACTAAAATCCAAGATGGCGCAGCTCCAATGCCCACGGTTTGGTCACAAAACCGACTCCCCGAAACCAATGGGTGACGTCACGGGTGCTACGTCCATGTCTTATACAGTCTGTGGTTTTTCCAGGATGACTGGACACAGCCAATCACCAGCACCTTTGAGCTTGACACGTCAAACATGCTGCAAGCGTATTGGCTCACTGACGTTGACGAGATTAGCCCATCAAGTATCCAGATTTGGACTCGAACTAAATGACATTTTTCGATACCCGGTGGTTTCGAGGCAGTTCGGTCGGTACCTTAGGAACCACTGAATTCGATACTCAGCCCTACTGACGAGTTCTGAGCCCGTCCCGACGCCTTCACAGAATTCAGAGGTGTGTGTGTGTCCGCAGCTGGTCCTGTCCTGTCTGTTGGACCTGCTGTTGGTTTTGGAGAAGCCCCCCTCCTCGCTTGGCCCCTCCTCCACCCGCAGGAAGCCCTGTCGCCATGACGACGTTCTGCGTCTGGTCCTAACCCACATGGAGGTGGAGCACAAGTTGGCGCTGCGACGCGTCTACGCCTCCGCCCTGCCGCTGTATGTAGACAGGTAGGTCTGATGTTTGTGTGACAGGGAAGCTCCAGACCTGGAAACTGGCCTTAGAAGTTTTTAAAAAGCTTTAAAGGTCCTGAATATTTTTCCTGAGCTGCCGTGGACTCTGACGTTTGTTCAGACCGTCGGTAAAAATCTGCTGAACTGAAAAATAAAACTCCATCAGTTTTACTCACAGAAGTAAGAATAAAAAATATCTATCAAACTAATCAGAGCTGATAACAATCATGATCATCAGCATGATCCTTGTTGTTATAGGCAGTGTGCGCGATCTGCATCTCGCGTGTGATTATTAAGTAAACTCACCTTCAGCCATATTTATTCAGCTCCTTAAACAGGGCGTGAAGTGAAGAGTAACCACGCCCATCACTTCTCTCTGGATGCAAGCGGCTCCATAAGAAAAACTTGCGCGCGGTAACATTTCAAAAATAAAAGCACGATAGCCCACAGTAACAATGAGTAGAAGGCGTTCTTGTATGACAATACTTAACACGTGATCAGTGAGAGGAGCTGATACAAAGCCTTTAGATAAATTCATCGTCCAAACTGGTTTTCATGTTTTTCATATTTTGGTCAGAGCCAGGATTTAAATTTCATCCTGTCTTAAAAAGTGTGTGTGTGTGGTGCAGGATGGGTGTGGCTTTGTGCAGACACCTGCGGCGGGTGGAGAGGGTGGTGCTCGGATACCTGGAGGTCAGAGATCCACCTGAAGAAACAAACACACTGAAGATCCTGGAGGTGCTGCAGAAAACAACGAAAGCAGCCTGGCCACGGTGTGAATACACACACACACACACACACACACACCTGCACCTGTGTGATGTCTTCAGCTCACCTGGTTGATGCAGGACCTGGAGTTTACTTTAGACTTTTCTAGTGTTTAGTTAATGAAAAACTACTAAATTGATACATGAATGAAAAATGTTGCACTGAACTGAGTTAATGAAGTTATGTGATTAAAGAGTGAATCAATAATCAAATGTTTACATTGAACTATTAAATGAAAACAACAATAAATTAAATCCAATTAAGAAGCGTCAGGTCCTGTTTCCACCTGTAGCCTTCAGTCATGTGACCCAGACTCAGAACAGATGAACTGTTGTGTGTCTGCCCCCTGGTGGCCAAACAAAGCTACAGCTGATGTTCTGAACTCTCTCCTCAGGATGGAGTGTCGCACCAGCGTGTTGCTGCGTTGCTTGTTGCGGTTGCTAGTTGACGTTTCTTCAGACTCTCAGTTCAGTGATTCGGTCAAACAGCAGCTGATGAGACAAACCACAGTCTGTATGAAGCTGCTGGACGGCTGCTCACAGGGAAACCTACAGGTGTGTTCACCTCACCTGTCAGTCAGTCACAACTGTTCAGCTCAAATGTCTCACCTGAAAACACTCATCTGTCTGTCTGTCTGTCTGTCAGCCTCTCCTCCGGCAGGTCGACAGCAGCTGTTGCAGCCCTGAGGTGCTTGGTTGCCTAGTGACAATAACTATGACAACAGAGAGTTGATCCAGCACACCTGGAACAGCTGGAAGTTGGACTGTAACAGCAGATCTACAGTTTCTTTACAGATGGATCAGGACGGAGCAGAGGACACGTGAGTGGACGATCACAGACTGAGAGACTGACTCTGCAGACGCTGGTGAGACGTTTAGTGTCACGTGGAGACTCTCAGCTGTCCCTCAGCTCTGAGTCCATCAGGTCCTACTGAAGACGTAAATCTTTACAAACACTTCACAGATTTTAAAAAGACACGAACAGCAGTGGATCACTGATCACAGGGCTCAGAGGATAAACAGAACCAGACTTGTCCTTGAAGCACAGGGACAAACTGGTCAGTGTTAACGGGTCTCAGAGGACTGGACACTGAGACGAACTTTAACACAAAGACTTTCATTCAAAGATAAACTTCATCAAAACATCACAACAGACAAGTTTCACACGTTTTTACAGAATCCACCGAGAGAATCCAAAACAAACCTCAGACATAAAACGTGAGGAACAACACGAATGTTTGGAACCATTTATTACAGTTTATATAGAGCTAATAAATAATCTTTACATGGACAGATGTGATCAGCTGATGGAACGTTTAGGATCGGTCAGTTTCACCTGTGAACACACTGCACAGTCTCTGACCTCGGTGTGTGTGTGTGTGTGAGCAGCGAGTCCAGCTGGTCCAGTCTCTGTTTCAGTCCCAGTAAACCGTCCTCGGTCTCCAGTTGTCTCAGGTTCTCCTGCTGGTTCCACAAACGGCGACGCAGACGAGCCTCGACAGAACAAGAATGAGCCGGGGTTTAGTCAGAGCTCTTTACCAACATGTTCTCCAAACCTCGTCTTATCAATAAAACCTTAGACCAGATCAGCTGGATTCCTGCAGTTAGTTGATTCTGATAATTGGTTGTGATCAGTCGTCGATTATTTTCCTGACAAACTGATTTAAAAATGCTGGAAAATTTCCACAGTGTGAACGAAAAGCATCAAATTCTCAAACTTGTGGGAACCAGAAAACATTTGGCCTGAAACATGTCGAAGCAATGAAGTGATTGATTAAACAGCTGCTGATTGATTAAACATTGAAACGTGGTCTACCTTCAGCCGGTCTTCCTCTTGTCTCAGGTGCTCTCTCTGCAGCTCAGCCTTCCACCTCTCCTCCTGAAAACACACGTTCATTCAACAGCTGCTCTGAAACATCTGAGCCCAAAGCAGGATGAACACATGAAGGAAGAAATGAATGTGTGAAAATGTGATTTCATGTATAAATGATGCAATAAAAGGTTGTGAGTTTTATTCGTTTGTTTTTCTGTATTTCAGTGTCTGTTGTTTATTGTACATTTACTCAAACAAATGTTGATTAATTACTGATGTTTACTTTACCACTGACCTGCGTCTTTATTTAGGCCTGAATTTATTTATTTACTAGTTATTTTTATTTTTACAATCTTTGAATAGTTTTTTTTTCTCTCCCTAACCTGTAAGCAACACAAATGAAGATTGATTGATTGATGTTTGTGTGTCGTCTGAGATCAGAGTTGGTTTCTGACAGGACTCACTTCAGTATTAAAGGCTGATCTCAGACCAGCTGTAGACAGGTAGAAGGACTCATCCTGTGACTGCACTTCCCTGCTGTGATCATCCTGCACACACACACACAGCAGCAGGTTTAGGTTTTGTTCATGCTGAGATGGATTCCACAGTCACATCTGGATTTACAGGAAACAGCTGGTTTTATTGTAATTTGATTGGAGCTGAAACTATTGATCAACAAAAATGATCAACAACTATTCTCATACCTGATTAATAATTTCAGTCATGAAAGGACAAATTAATAAAAACAGAATAATCCTAATTTGATAGAATTGTGTAATATGATCTTCACCTCTTGTTCTTTGAGCAGCTCCTCCTCTCTCCTCTGTAGCCCCTCCCTCTGTTGTTTTAGCTCCTCCTCCTTGTGAAGCAGCTGTTTTTCTCTGTCCCACAGCTCCTCACCTGATCCGTCGTTTGAAAAGGAATGAAAATCATCAGAAACTAAGATGGTGCTGGACAGGAAGTGACAGGTTTCAGAGTGGACTCACTGAGCTGGCTGAGCTGCAGCTGTTGTTCGGTCAGACAGCGCCCCCTGTCCTCCAGCCGGCACACTGCAGCTGTAACATCGTCCAGCCCACCGCTCAGCGCCTGAGAGAGGGAGAGCAGACAGGTTACAGTGTGTTTACACTTTGTTTACAGTGTGTGTTTACACTTTGTGTTTGCAGTGTGCGGGACCTGTTTGTGTTCTATCTCCGTCTCCAGCTCCTTCAGTTGTTCTGCTCTCTGCTGTTGCTGCTGCAGCAAACAAACACACTCATCAGGTCACACACTTCACGCAGCGCAGACACACTTCAGAGGGTGTGTGTTGGTTTGTGTGTGTGTTTGTGTCATACCTGTTCCAGAGTGTGCAGCTGTTCCTTCATCTCCTCCACCCGTCCACTGAGCAGAGACAGCAGCGCAGAACTCTCTGCAACACAAACGTGACAGTGTCATGTCTTCGAGCTCGTCATTGTTCTGTGTCTTCACATCATCAGAGACACGTGTGTTATGTGTGTCAGTGTGTAGTCTTTGTGTTACAGTGTGTGTCAGACAGTCTGAATAGTGTTAACCCCTGAACACGTTTGTGTGTAAAAGTTAACAGCGCGACCGATGCTAATGCGCTAGCCCGTCAATGGGATTCTCCATATTATGTTAGCATCGAACTAATCGCTAGCTTCCGCCCCTCGGTACAACGGCTGTGCAAACATTGCCCGTTGCTGTCTCGCTTTGTTGTGTTGCTAGTGCAAAATATTTCCACACAGCGACATGTTGCGCTGTAAAGTTGGTTAGCCACGGTGCTGCTCAGTGCTAGCCTGCTAGCTGGCTGCAAACTGTGGAACGGATTTCCTGAACGGGGGCGTGTCTCATTACTCTGCTGCACCACCTCACATGTAGTAGTTATGTAGGTACGATAAAAGAGAAACGTCAGAGAAGTAGCATGACGTCCCACCGACCGGCCGCCGGAATTTTAACAGCTTAATGATGATGTCATACCGTTGAGCTGCTCCTGAGTGGCTGCTGTATCTCTGACCACTTCCTGTTTTAGGACCTGGGCGTGGCTGTGCTCCTCCCTCTGTTTAGCTAGCTCCACCTCCACCGTGGACAGACACCTGACACACACACACACACACACACAGTGAGTGTGTTTCACAGCGACACGGTTTCACTCAGGTTGTGTGGACGTACCTGTCGGCGTGCCTCCGTCTGGCCTCCAGGTGTTTACACTGCTCCTGCAGGCTGCTCCTCTCCTCCCTCCTCCTGCTCAGCTCCTCCTGTAGCTCCTACACAGAAAACATGACAAACATCTCCTTTTTTCTATTCTTTTTTTTATTTTGGAAAAGTAGCACACACACACACACACACACACACTGTACACTACGACACAGAGTGTGTGTGGAAAAGAAGCAGCAGGAGGTGGACAGGATGAGGGACGAGTTGGACAGAGTGCAGGATGAAGTGGACAGAAAGAAAGAAGAGTTAGCAGGAATTTACAAAGTCGTGAAATGAGGCAGAAAAATTCAGCTTCATCCTTTGAACATTATTAAAACGTCCTCTGGTCCTCTTCAGGAACCTCAGGTCATTTACAGAAAACTGAAAACACTGTGAATTAACATGAAAGTACAATAATATGAACATGTGACCTGCTGGAGACACTGTGGTTGGTGCTTTTACTGACCTGCAGTTCTGTTTGCTGTTTGGTGTTTGTGAGACGTAACTCGTCCTCGTTTCTGTGGGACTCCACTTCCTGTCGCAGCGCGACCAGCTCTTCTTTCTTTCTGTCCACTTCATCCTGCACTCTGTCCAACTCGTCCCTCATCCTGTCCACCTCCTGCTGCTTCTTTTCCAGCTCATCGTTCCTCTTGTCCACGTCATCCTGTATCCTGTCCAACTCGTCCCTCATCCTGTCCACCTCATCCTGCTTCCTGTTTAGTTTGTCCTTCGTCCTGTCCAACTCATCCTTTGTCCTGTCCAGTTCATGGTTCTTCTTGTGGAGCCGCTGGAGAATGTGGGTGCGTTTGATTTTTACTTCCTCCAACGCCTGCTGCTCAACAAGCAGCTTCTGAAGAAGCTGTTTCAGCTCTGGACACAGACACAGGTGAGTCAGACGACGGCTCAGAAACCTGAGCAAAGTCTCACCTGAGTTTTTCTGAAACAGCACTGAGAGCTCAGGCGTTCCGTGTGTGTGTGTGTGTTACCTGCTCTGTGTGTGCTGAGTTCAGACTGCAGCATGACGAGTTTCTGCTCCTCCTCTCTCAGAGCTGAGACTGTGGACCTCCTCTCACTCACCAGCACCTCCTGCTGCTCCAACAGCTCCTACACACACACACACACACACACACACACACAGAGGGACTCCACAGGTTGTGTTTGCTGTTGTTACGATGCAGTGTCACGTCTGTTCATAACGACATCAGTTCTACATGAGATAATCTCCCAGGACATCAGGCGGCTTTGAAGGCGTCTGATCAACAGAACAACCTCAGCCTCCTCCTCACCTTTACTGTGTTCTGCAGTCGCTGCTCCTCCTCTCTGACCTCCTTCACTCTGTCCAGAGCTGTTTGATGCTCCTCCCTCCTCTGAGCCAGCCTCTGCTCCTGCTGCTCCACCTGCAGAGACGTGTCTGCTGTCACTGAAACATCAGGACGATCAGATGCTTCGGTCTCTCCTTCCTCTGATAGTTTAACGGTGCAGGTTAAAGCTCTGACTCAAACTGAACTGGACCCTGTGAGACGACGTCCACCAGCATGTTTTTATTCTGAAAACTTTCCTTCTTTATCTGTGACTGTATGTTTGTGCTGGTGCCACACATCTATGATCTCAGTCACACGTGGAGCTGTGAGGTTACCTGAGTGCTGACTGAGTCCAGACGCTTCTGAGCCTCCTGACAATCTGACAGCACCTTAGACAGTCTGCACACACACACACACGCACACATACATACACACATTTTATTGGGAGGAGTAAAACAGATCATGTTTCAGCCTAAAATCCAACCCCTTCACAGTAAAAGTCCTCTAACAGGCCTTCCTGATTCATTTTCCTTGCAGCTCGAGGACTTTTACTGTGAAGCAGCTGCAGGCAGACTTCAGTTTGACTTATTTCTTTAGAAGGCTTTGAGTTAGCTGACCATGTTAGCTTACACAGTAACTCACTGTCTGAATCCATAGCTTTCATATTTGTGTTGGGTCTTAGCTGAGAATGAAACCTGTGAGGACACGTACTGTCCTCCTGAGACTTCTGTCTTACTGACATGGACCTAACTTCCCTTCACTGTGCATCAGAACTGTACCTGTCTGAGGCTGAGTGCATTTTTGTGCCCAGCTGTTGGAACTCCTGATCTCTGCTCCTCAGCGCCTCCTTCACCTCCCTCAGAGTCTGCTCCTCCTTCTGCCTCCTCCTCCTCAGATCTCCCACCTCCTCCTGCAGCTCTCTGAGACGTCAGGTCATATATGATGTGTGATGCATACACCATAAACAATCCCGGTTAATCAAACAGCCTGTGAGTTTACCTGACGTGCTGCGTGGCCTCCAGCAGACAGGTGGCGTTGTCCTGAGCTCTGCGCTGCAACATGTCTGCCTCCCACTGAGCCGAACTGGCCTGGAGGAGACGGACAGATTGGACCTGTACTCACACAGGAAGACGCTGCAGTGGAATGTTTGGAGCCAGAGGTGTGTGTGTGTGTGTGTGTGCGTACCTTGTCTCTGGTGGTGTGTATGCAGCTCTGAGCCTCCAGCAGCAGTCTGTCAGCCTGACGTAGCTCAGCTTGTCTCTTCAGCAGAGTTTTCTCCACACACTCCACCTCATCACACACCTGCAACACACTCCTGTGCGTGCGAGTGCACGTGCACACACACACACAGTAAAACCTTTATGTCTTTGAATTTCCGGGGTTTAAAATGTGTGTGTGTCTCAGTGAGACACTGAAGTAAATGATGTTGTATAAGAGGCTGCTCTGCTGCCCTTACCCTGACCACAGACGGTTTCCTGTTTACGTGACATTTGAGGAATCTGCTTGTGTAAGTGTGTGTGTGTGTGTGTGTGTAAACACGCTGAGAGACTGTGTGTTACCTGTGTTGTCTCAGTGTGTGTCGAAGCCGTTTGGTTTCCAGTCGTAGTTTCTCCTTCTCGTCCTCCAGTCTCTCTGCTTCTCTGCACACACACTTTTCTCCCTGATGACACACACACACACACACACACACAGGTATAAATCATTTCTGCAGTTTCACAGTTGCAGTTAAATGAATCTCAGGTTCTGTGGTTCTGTTGTTAGAACGTCTGGTTCTGATTCAGCGTTCCTTTGCTTTGATTGGCTGTGGATTATCAGTGGATCTGTTATGTTTTTAGCATGTAAGCATTTTGTCCAGGTCTTGGGGAACCTGGACGTGTTAGCTGGAGCATTCTGACAGATACGGTGGCATGGAAACAGCAGGTCCGGGTTTCTGATGGTGAGAAACCACCATGTTCCATGTAAACGCCACATCTCGAATATCAAAACCAGGATAAGACTCAAAATGGCGACGTGAAATGCTGACTCAGGCTGCAGACCCTGACCGTGTCTCCGTGCTCGGGGATGTTACAGTGTAGAGCTGGGCCCTCGGCTGGAGGACTGTAGACGACGGCTGCGGGTGGACCGCAGAGCAGCCAGGCGGGTCCAACCGGGGGAGCGTGACCATCGGAGGATCCCGCAGAGACACCTGCAGCCAGGTCGGAGGGAGGAGTCCCTCCTGTGGAGCTCCTGTCAGCATCGCTGCCTCCTGCGCTGTCCCTCCACTCTGCTGCTGCTGATAGAGAGACATCACAGCCGAGTCTGAGCAGCTCCAGACAAATGCACACTGAACATCTGGGAACACCTGTCAGGGTGTGTTTACCTGTGTCAGAGTCTGTGTGTGCTGGGGGGATGTAGACCCAGTACCCTCCTCCTGCAGGAGGCCTGTCCTGCTGTCGCCCCCTGTCAGGAGAACTGAGGTACTGCAGCCCCAAACCAGAGTCCTGAGTCCCCTGAGAAGCCAGACTAGGAGCCTGAGACAGAGACAGAACTTTAGATCCTGTGATGCTCTGAGCTTTCTGTCCTAAAACAAAGGGTTTTTGTTAGTTAAGTTTTTATTCAGTTTAAAATTTCAAACTTTTGCAGCACAAAAATGCAAGGGTGGACAAGTCAGCTGATAAAACAAACATTAAAATCAGTCAGTGTGTAAAATCAAAAGTAAAAAGTCTCACACTGTGTCCAGGAGGTACATAGCACCACTGTCCTCCATCTCTAGGCTTAATCCCAGTCCTGGTCCGGTTCAGCTGCTGTCTCAGTCTGTGTGTGTGTCTCTGAGTTTCAGCCAGCTCTGCCCTCAGCTCCTTCACAGTGTGTGTGTCATTAGCCTGGTGAGAGCTGCTGTCAACCTCGTCCACAGTGTTCTGAAAACACACACACACACAGTGTATATACACACGTTACTGCAGTGTATTTAACTTTGCAGAAACACGTTGTTACTGTAACAAGACAAAGAGCTGGGTCATAATCAGTTTTCTCAGTGAGGAGAGAAAAAGAACAGAATCTCCCAGAGTCTCTGTAAGGACCAGTCCAAGGACATTTTATCTGGTCTTCTTCTTCTTCAGAGCTCAGAGTCCTGGTTTTAGGACTGAGGGTGGAGTCAGGCCACGCTGCTGCTGCGGTTTAGGCTCAGTTTTGGGTAAAGGTTTGGATTAGGGATGCACTGATACCACATTTTTTTCAATTCAAGTACAAGTACTCACATTTGAGTACTTGCTGATACCGAGTACCAGTATCAGTACTTATTAATGTCAGACCCGAATATTCCCAGAGTCCTCTGCTGCTCAACCAGAGACTGCGGGGTGTAGCACGTGCTGTTGGAGGCGTGTTATTGGCTGGCTGAGCTGCACCTGAATATCTCCCAGGAATGTTTAAAATGTCCAGCTGTTGTCCGTCCGACTGCCACAGCGTCGTTCCTCTGTGCTAAAAGCCGCTCATTAACAGCAGCTGGGGGGGCGACGCACGGCATGCTGGGAGTCTGAGGCACGTCATCAAACACACCTGTGGGGGCTTGGCTGGTGTGCGAACCCCTGCGTTGTTCTGCAGGACCCACTGTGCAGTTAAACTAACGCTGCTCGCCTGAATATCAGCCTGTGGATGCGCCTCTTCACGAAGCCGTGTAGCTTTGGAAACACCGTGTGAGTGAGGTGGTGTCGGTGGGGATGTCACGCCTCGGCTCCTCAGCTCCAGGCCGCTGAGCAGCGTCTAAATCCCGCATTATTATCATCAACCGACAGTGGCTGGTGATGGAGAGCAGAGTCCTGGGTCAGTCTGTCATTTTCACTGAGCGCGGGTTGTCTCTTCACTTCTCCACAGTTTGCCGCTGTTAGCAAACTCTGTGAACTCGGTGTCGTGTTGGTTTCCGTGTTCATCCACTGTGAAACAGCTCCACACCGCAGACCCCGCTCCTCCCTGCCCGCTGCCCCTCCCTGCCCGCTCCTCCCTGCCCGCTGCTCCTCCCTGCCCGCTCCTCCCTGCCTGCTCCTGACCACCCAACTGAACGGCACCGATGTTGGTATCGGTGTCACAACACCACAGCGGACACACAGCTGAAGCTATCATACTGTAAAGTGCGTGTATGCGTGTGTGTGTTCATTCCTCAGTGACACTGAACAGTCGGCAAACACAAAAGTGTAAATTGGCTTCAGCTGTGATGGTTTAGTGTCAGGGGTGTGTGTGTGTGTGTGCGTGCGTGTGTGTCAAGTGTGTGTGTGTGAGTGTGTATGTGCGTGCGCGCGTGTGTGTGGGGCACCTGTGTGAGCAGCAGCTCCACACTGTGGTTCAGAGCTCTCAGCTGTTCGGTGGTTGATGTCAGCTGTTCTGCCGTCAGCCGATCCGCGTCACACATGAACCCGCTGAGCTGCCGTAGTTTCCTGTTCAGACCGTCGAGGCTCCTCTGGTGACTGTGTCTCTGTGAACGCAGCCGGAGCACGGCACAGGACGGTGTTATTACACAGCTCCTCACACAGCCCTGCTCATCAGCTCCTGATTTTATCCATTTATAAACCAGCTTTACCAAACAAGCTGTGCTTTTAAGGGGAAAGGAAGTGTATTCCAAAATAAAAGTCCTCCCATGATCACATGACACCCACTAAATCCAGACCACTTCCTGTCTAACTCTTTAAGCTTGAGGTGTAATTTTCTCTCCTCCTTGAACCTGAGGCCTCTGACCTGTTGGAGCAGTGTGTCTCTCTGCCGCTGGACATCCTGAAGCTGCAGACGACTCTGCTCCAACTCACTCTCCTGCAGGAGAAGAAAATCACGTCAATGGGAAACAGATGAACGAAGATGTAATCTGACCTCAGGTCTGATCAGCTGAGTGTTTCTGAGCAGCACTCTGTCTGCTGTTTACTCTGTATCTGGTTAGAGAACAAAAACATCAGCATTCATCAGGATCAGGTTCTGGTCTGTCTAGACTGCTGGGGACTCAGCTGATACTGACCAGCTTCTGTTGAATGTGTCTGTTTCTGTAGTGAGACTTCTGCAGTCTGTCTCTGAGTCTCTGCAGGTCCTCCTTCAGCCTCCAGGCAGACTCCTGATCCTGATCCACACCAGGGGCCACCTGGTCCTGGGCTACTTGGGCCTCCAGCTGGGCTTCAAGCTGAGCTATGTGGTGCTGGTCCTGGGTTAGCTGGGTCTGCAGTCTGACTATCTGCTCCTGGCTGTGGTTGTGGTCTTGCTGGAGCTGCCCCCTGCTGGTCCTGGCCTGCTGGAGAGTCCTGCACAGCTGCTCCACGCTTCTGGACAACATGACCTCAGGACTGACGGGACTGCTGGGAAACAGGACCAGAGGGGAATTAGCTCAAATGGTAGAGCGCTCGCTTAGCATGTGAGAGGTAGCGGGATCGATGCCCGCATTCTCCAGGACACTTTTAACCCTTTACTCTCTCCACTGTCTGAGCCTCTGATCAAACACAGTCCTTCACAAACTCAGGTCCTGCACCAGAGTCACAGTGAAGTAAAAGCACAGGTACCATCAGCTACGTGTGTTTGAGCTATCAACAGTAAATGGCTCCGTTGTTAATGGAACATTATCATGTACAGTAACTTTCCAACACTGGAAAATCAGGAAAACTTTATTAATCCCTGTAGGGAAATTCTTTTGTTACGTACAAACTCCCAAAGAAGAAATGTACAAAAAATGTTTCTAAAATAAATCAGATAAAATGAAGTGAAAAAAATAAAAAGTATAAAAAGTACAATGAAAATAAAAGTAAAAATACTGCAATACCCCCCTTAAAATATACATATACTCCAAATATCAAACAGAACAATACAATAAGAATAAAAATAGAAAACATCTTCCTATTTGCAAAAGATCTGTAGCTGTATCACAGACAGGTTTCCAGTGGGGAGTCCATCTACCCCACAGGGGAATTAGCTCAAATGGTAGAGCGCTCGCTTAGCATGCGAGAGGTAGCGGGATCGATGCCCGCATTCTCCAGGACACTTTTAACCCTTTACTCTCTCCACTGTCTCACTCAGTGTCTGCCGTCTGGGTGGACCAAAGTCAGCTTTATTGTCAAAACCATATGTACAGGTCATACATAGGTTTTGAAATTGCAGTGCTCCTTTGGCCCACAGTGTTACAGTAGATAGATAATAGCCTGTGCTGATTGATTCATCCAGACAGGCCAAGCTCACAGGCTGACAGAGACGTGATTTTAAACCGTGTTAGCAGTACAGTGCTGTAGAACTGGTACCTGTACTTCCGCTCATCCAGCTCCTCTGGTCGACTCTGAACCTCCTCTGGATCCAACAGGGCTGCTGTCAACTGATCCAGCTGAATTCTAGTCTGGTCCAGGTGGGCCCTGGCTTCTTTATACTGGGTCGTGGTCTGGTGTAACTGGGCCTTGGTCTGGTCCAGTTGGGCCTGAAGTCCATGTGCGATCTGCTGGAGTAATGATTTTTCATCCTGCGCGCGCACCCATGCACGCACGCACACACACACACACACACACACACCAGGTTTGTGCTGGTTGATGGTTCTAATAGTTTGGGGTTGTGTTTTATCCACTGACAGCAGCAGCTGAATGTATTAGACTGTGACCGTGTGTGTGTGCCACTGTTTCTCTCTGTATCAGCAGCCACGTGTATTTACATGTCGTGCCATAAAAGAGTAAGAGAGAGAAGGACAAAGACAGAGAAGTGTCTCATTAGGACATCGTCCTGTGATTCACCCACAGCGCTCAGGCCTGAACAAGCAGTGCCAACAGCTGGGGCAGGTGTTATTGTGTGTACTGACCTGCAGTGTGTTGATGGTGGACTGTAGCTCAGACTCTCTCACTTCTCTGGTCTGTTTCTCTTTGTGTACAGCTTCCTGCAGAGCAGCACACTCCAACTACACACACACACACACACACAAAATGCTGAATATACACACTGAAACAGGAAAGACGTGGTGCTGCACTGGAGAACAGTCGTACTGTTCAGTGAACGAGGCTCTTTCACTGTGATACAAGCAGAAAGAGTCAGACATAAAATCCAGCACAGCGGGGTGTGACTGATGTGGTTGGATCTTCATCATCATCATCATCATCAGAACTCTTACAGACAGTCTTTCACCTGGAGTGTTACCTGTCCCAGTGTGACCTGTCGAACTAGCTCCTCCCTCAGCTGCTTGAGCTCCGCCTCCAGCTCCACCTGCCGTCTACTGCTCTTCACCTGTCGGTCTCTCAGAGCCTGAGCCTCCACCCGTAACACAGACAGCTCCTCCTGCTGGACAGCCATGTCCTACAGACAGACAGATCCAGAGAGAGACAGGCTGAGATTCAGAAGCGTCGCGCGTATCAAGCCGGTCAACATCAAACAATCACACATCACACACTGACCTGTGGGTGCGTCCTGGTC
The DNA here is from genome assembly GCA_016801885.1 of Toxotes chatareus. Classification (NCBI taxonomy): domain Eukaryota; kingdom Metazoa; phylum Chordata; class Actinopteri; family Toxotidae; genus Toxotes; species Toxotes chatareus. The sequence continues at coordinate 26,870,912 of CM028882.1, forward strand.
ATGTCCTCCAGCTGTCTGCAGTGTCTCTGAGTGTCCTCCAGGTGGAGCTGCAGACTCTGGTTTTCAGCCTGCAGACTCTGAACCTGCTGCTGAGCTTGACGTGCCTGCAACACAACAACAGGACCTGTCACACACACATCGCACACACTGTGTCGGTCGGTTCAGCAGTCAGAGTACAGCAGCTGGATCCAGATGCTGGATTCATTTAAACCTCCAAAGGTCAGTGAGAGACATTCAGATGGTGATGACGGAAAAACAAATGTAAATGATGTATCTGATCTGAAGATTTAACAACACCACTCACAATAATCTGTTTTACTCCCCGGTCTGTTTGTGTGTGTAAATAAAACTGATACACAAAGCAGGAGCAAAAAAAGGACATGAACCCTGAGGTGGAACACTGAGGCCCTCAGCATGGAAATAAGGACGGACAGTCAGCGTCTCTACCTGCTCTCTGAGTCCTCTCAGATACTCCTGAAGCCCGGAGATGATGCCCTCCAAATCCCTCTGAAGAACCTCATTCGCCAAAATCTGACCTGGAGGAGAGAGGAGGAGGCCAGAAGAGGGAGTAAGAGAAGGAGGAGGAGGAGAGAGGGGGGAGATGAGGCGGTGCAGTGAAAAGTTCAAGAGTTCGACAGTTTTCAGTCTGAACAACATCTAAACCAATCAGCTCTTAGACCAGGTGAGAGCCAGGTGTTTCCCATCATGCCCTGTACACCTGGCCCCTGAGCGATCGATTGTGATCAGACCTGGATCCCTCCCGACAGCCCGTCAAAGGGCTCTGACAGGCTCTGTGATTGGTCGGCCATCTTCTCACCGTCGGTCAGCTGCTGCTCCAGCTCTTTGATCTCCTGCGTCTCCATGGCGATGCGTGACAGCATGTCGTCCAGGCGACCTTCCAGCTCGCTCTGCCTCCGGCTCATCTTGTCCAACAGCTGTCGACTACTGGACAACAGAGCAGTCACATGGGCCTGAGAGGGAGATGAGAGCCAATCAAAACAGGAACCGCAAACCTGAGGGGTGAATCCACTGGTCCTGTTAGGTCCTGTGAGGCTGTTTACCAGGCAGCCACGCTCTAATAAGGAAACACTATCAAGGTGCACTATGGGAAATGTAGGATCTGGTGTTTTTTTAACTTAAAGTTAGGATACCTTCACCTCTGCTCATAGTTAGCATTTTTTCTCTTGTGTCAACAACCAGCAGGCAGACGAAATGTCTCAGACAACTCAGCAACCAGAAAAGAAAAGGACACAGTGTGGGCCCAGGTCCCGGGGCCGACTGCTGCCCACAGGTGGTGGGCCCATGGGAGGCGATGCCGCCCGGAGTGGGGCTCAAACCCACGACCCCGAGAGATAGGGGAGGAAGTAAAGAGCTGAAAGCTGTGTGGAGAGTGTGAGCATCCACCCTGATGTCTCTCCACACCAGACGCTGCTGTGAAGCAGTTTTGTTGTTGTTGTTGAACTGAAAACTGTTTGAAGAAGAAATGTACCTGTTGTGCAGGTAGAAAACAGCAGCTCTGCTCCAGCTCAGTTTGTTTACATCAGGCCTGAAGACTTTCTGACATTAAACTGCCGTCGATTCATTCATATCTGGCACTGCACTGTAAATGTACAGAGAACTTTAACAGTGCAGTGCGAGACATGAATAACCACCCACCACACTCACCCATTCACACAGCCACCAGCGTAGTTTGGGGTTCAGGAGCTGGGGATCCGACCCCCGGCCTTCTGATTCACGAACATCCTGCTCTACCTGCTGAGCCACGATATGTTTTATTCTCCTGTTTTAACTGAGATTTTTCTGTCTTCTGTATTAACTTTACTCTTTACATACTATTTAAATGTGTTTCCTATATTGTCCCGTGTTTCTTATCTTAATCCTCCTGTCTTGTGTAAAGCTCTCTGAAGACATAAGGACACCTCTGAGTTCTTCAGTGACACTACACACTACACAACAAACACACAAACCTGCTTAGATTCAGTCATGTGGACACAGACAGTGTTTGTTGTACTCACAGCAGTCAGGAGAGTCTAACAGTCTGTTTCTGATTCTGCGTCCTCGTCCCCAGAGACCACCAGGGGCTGCTGGGTAACATCCTGCATGTCCTCCCTCCTCCCCCTCCTATTTTCTATCCGTTCCCGGTAGAAAACCTCTCACCTCCTCCTCTCTGCTCTAACAAACATTCACTTCTTCACCTCTCTGCCCTCGACATGTCTCCAGTCTGTCTCCCTGTCTTCTGCCTCTTCTCTCCGGTGCAAACTTCTCTTCCTCTCCTGCTCTCTCTCTGTCTTTGAATCAACACAGAAAATCTTTCTCCCAGCCAATCAGAGTGTCCACAGCAGACTGACAGGCCATGCTCTGTCCAATGGGAGCGAACTAAAGCTGTGTAAGCCCCGTCCTACACAGGGGACGTCCTGTGGGGAAGGGTCGGAGCTTCTTAAAGAGACGACAACCTGTTGCCGTAGTTGCTTCTGCTCCTGCTCTGAACATGGACCCAGATTTACCACAGAAGTGTCTGAAGACATTTTTCTGCCCTGTACAGCTGGATAAGCCTCGACCTTTACCCTGACTCTCTGCAGGGAGGAGGGGTCAGAACAACATGGGACTGACAGAGGGGAATTAGCTCAAATGGTAGAGCGCTCGCTTAGCATGCGAGAGGTAGCGGGATCGATGCCCGCATTCTCCAGGACACTTTTAACCCTTTACTGTCTCCACTGTCTGTCACTCACAGCGTCTGCTGTCAGGCTGCTGGGACACAGGAACCTCCAGCCAGGAGTCGTTTCTTTCATCGTCTCTGTGCTCACTGACTCGGTTCTCCAGAACACAGGCTGTGTCGTTAACTTGAACTGGACACTCGTACAGAATCAGGAGTACAGCTCTGAAAAACACTGCTGAGAGACGAGACAGTCAGCTGACTGAGAATATGAACGTGTGAGCCAGTGTGAGACAGAGAGGTCTGAGCAGACTGAGCCACTTCTCCCATATGAAGGTCCCCATGGAAACAGAATGGACTAAATAAGACATCAAATATAATCCTGTTATTTTCCAAATAAATAACAATAACATTTTAAATTTTAACCAGGTTTTTGTTTCTGGTTTTTATGACAGGTGGTCTAATAAATGTGTTCAGCACTGGACACTGTCCCTGTTAAACACACAATTAATAAATGAACACATGTACAGTAAATTATCTTTACTGTTAAACTCACACGGTGTGGGACGGAGCTGTCCAGTGTCAGCAGCTGTGTCTCCAGCTCTACTGTCTCTCTCTCTGTCTCCCTGCACTCCTCTGTCTGTCTGTCCATCTGTCTTTGTGTCTCATCAGCTTCGTCTCTCAGCTGCTCCAGGAAGGGCAGTTTACTGAGGACACGACACAGTGTCTCCATCTGTACCAACAAACAAAGACAGCACAAGGACACAGAGACACAGAAATACTGTGTATGTTTATTTTTACCTGTGTGTGTGTGTGTGTGTATTTCTCTCAGTGATGCGTCTGTGTGTGTGTGTTTTACCTGTTTGTGTGTGTTGGTGTCCACGGTCAGTGTGAGTTCTGTGTCTGACTGCAGTTCAGCCTCAGCTACACACAAACACACAACACACAGACAATAAGAAAGGATCAGAGCTGCGACTCTGCTGCAGATCAGCCGCAGCATCAAACACCGTGAACGCTCTGACACCTTGTGATCAGCATTCTGTGTTTTCAATTCAGAAAGAGATGCTGAAGGACGACCCGCTAAACCGGTGTCCTCTGTGTGAGCGGACGTACGCACTAAGTTATACACACTGTGTGAGCTGGCTTTGTCCATGACGTCTGAACACTCTGTAAAACCCACAGAAATACATCACGAATGAGTCAAACATCCTGTTATCTGTTCTCACTAACAACAGAGCAGAGGACACTGAAGTCCTCTAAAGACAGCT
>CM028882.1:26887332-26944832 GCA_016801885.1 Toxotes chatareus
CTAGGTAAAGAACCATCAGGGAAAACGGCTGAGTCAGATTCTGTTCTCCAGGGAGATTTCCTGAAACTTTGAAGCTCATTAAAAAGTTTTCCATCACGGCAGACGTCCGTCTCAACTTTAAATAAACCGTTGTCTGGTGTTAGTCTGAGAACCAGACTCACTGCACAATACAAACCCTTTACGCTGAGGAGCTGTCACTCACCTTTATCTGTGTTCTTCAGGACTTCAACTACGGTGGCTGTGTAGGTCATAAAGTCTCCTTCTGCTGCTGAAGTCTTCACCTTCACCTTATAGGCTGTGGGGAGGAAACAGAGCAGAAACCAGCGAAATGAAAAATGTTGCCCATTTCAACAGGCTGGAAACAAACTGACACTTTATCCAGATCATCTTTTCTCTCTCTCTCTCTCTCACACACACACACACACACACACACACCTTTTCATTTTGTTCTGTCTCTATTATGACATGCATTTCAGAGTCTTGTTTAGTTTGTTAAGTTCTGTTAGTAGTTCGTTTTATTTTGAAATCATGGCCCTTGCGTATCTTGTCTTGTTCTAATTCCTGTCTTTGGCTTGATTCCCTCCATTTGTGATTGTCTGCCCCGCCCTAATCAGTTTCACCTGTTGCCCATTGTCTTGTGTATTTAAGTCTCGTTCATCTGTGTTCACTGCGCCACGTCTAGTCCCTGTGTTACTGCTCCTGTGTTTTCCTCCTCATGGACTTACCTTGATTTCCTTTGTTTCCAGTAAGGACTTTTGTATTTTTGTTTAGTTTGTTGTTTAATGTTTTTCTCCTTCGTGGATGATTTTTGGTTGTCTGAGGTTTGTTCCCTGGCCCTGGACACTTCCAGTGATTTTTGGTTTATTAAAAGACTTTTAGTTCCCCCACTCTGCCTGTCCTGAGGGTTATTACATCTGGGTCCAGGTCCTTGCCCCTCCTGTGACACAAACCTCTGTAAATCTCTGTTTTAGTTCTGGCTAGAAACCTGCATGTGTGGCATCTTCTTTGTACATTTTAACAAAGCAATGTTCTCATTTGTATTTGTCCCTGTTAAATAAATAAATAAATCTGAAGCACTTTACCTGGAGGTCAAACCCAAAATCCCCCAGTTAGTGAGCTGAAGCAGGAGGGGAAACCTGGGTAATGATTTTACAGTTCACCTGTTTGTCTCACCTGTTGGTTTGTTCATCTACCAAAACAGTAGATGTTCAGATATCAGTTCCTCTGAGCACTAATGACTCAGAAACCCTGAAAACTTTGGATCCATGAGGTGAATTATTTTATGAAGCATAAACTCAGCTGATTAAACCTGAGACCAGTTTGTGACTCAAACATCATCGTCACCGTATCTGATGTGAGGCTGGCAGGTCTCCTCCGTGCGTTTGTCTGCTGTCCGGCTCAAGTCCACATTTCCTCTGTAGGTGGCACAGGCAGCTACAAGACAGCACACAACACACGGTTACACTGTGATAACCTGTGATAATCAGGAGACATGGACTCAGGCTCTCCAACATGGACTAATTAAAGTCCAGCGTTTGTGAGAGGGAGGAGCCTGAGCTGTCACCGCAGTGATTCCTTCCTCACTCTGATGTGATGTCATGATGCTGTGAAGGCGTCATGACGCCAACGCTGTGGTTTCATGTTAGTAACATACTGTGCAGAAGAATCACACCGATAAGATGCCATGAGTCTGATAAGGACCATAATGCATCAGTAGCAAGATCCTCTCACAGGAACTCAACAATGATGATTAAACCAAACAACAAAAAGAATTCATCATCAGTCTGTGAACTCTGAACACTGCTGGAATAACATGGAAGCATCAGCAGACGTTACCTGTCATGCACTGACACTCTTCACCCACACAGAGGCGCTGCAGCTTCTGCTCCTGGTAGGAGAACTGCTTGGTGCACATGCTCCCTGGAAGAGGAACACACTGCTTCATTTAACTGCTGAATCAGAGTTTGTGTAGAGTTTGTGCGTTATCATCAGGAAAGAGCAAAATAACAAGAAGCCGGTAACTTTGATGAAGTCAGAGTGCTGACTCAGCGTTTCCACAGTGAACTAAGCATTTATCTGTCAGGTTCAACAAAAACAAGGTCCACAGCATGAAGGTTCTCTGAGGGTTCTCCGTGTTCTGAGACAGAACCTGACAATCTGAAGTCTAAGAAACCACAAACAGACCCGACTCAGACTCCAAACCCCAGAATGCACAGCTGTGACTCTCACCTTTGTCCTGAGGCTCGTAGACACTGAACAGGGACTCACTGGCTCCACTCACCCTGAACCCGACCCTGATCCGAAAACCAACGCACAGGAAGACATCAGAGGGAACCTGAGTTACAGAGACACCACAAACCACACTCATGTTTTCCTCTTCGTGATGTTCGCCTCAACATGTGCGTCTGATTTCTCTTCACAGATTTTTAATGTAAAGTTTTTTTGGTTGGTAACAGTCGACCCTCAGTCCAGTTCATCGAAGTCAGGTTCAGTTTAACTTCAAGTCGACGAGCACAAATCTCCGATTCTGTGAGAGTCTCCGGCGGCTTTTAGCTCCAGCCTGTCTGCTTTGATTTAAACAAACTCTGGTGTGTTTGCCTGAGCAGGACCACCTGAAACCACCTGAGGAAACCTTCAGGTGGTTTCAGGTGCTTATGTTTCAGCTTCAGGGCCCAGTTAGAGTTTAGTGGTGTTTCTTCTGTGACTCACAGTTTCCGTCTGAATCATCACGGTGTTTCCTTGGAGTTCATAGTGGGAGATGAGCGGCTCCACTGCGTCTCTGAACTGAAAATCAACAGAACTTGTTAAATATTAATAATAATTATTAAATAATAACAATCTGTTCTCACTAATACAGGGTGGGAAAATAAAGGAGTGAAAGCTCCAGGATGATTCTGAACAGAGACATTTAGACATAGAGTCTGTTTAATTCCAAAATTAGACCTGAACGTCCTCACTGTCCCTTTGGTCCCACAGGACCGTGGGGTCTTTTGTCCATACTGTAAGAACACAGGCTGATGTTCACTTTGAGAATTAGAAGCAACCTGGCAGGACAAGGTGTGGATCAAAGATCTCAGACTGTACACAGCTGATGGATCGGGTGGTTCTCAGAGTCAGGAGAACAATCACAGCGGTTTTACAGTCTCTCATCAGGAAACACTTCAATTTTAATGTCGTGTTCACCTGTTTCAGGTCCTCCAGGTAAGCATCCACACCTGTCGGCAGCTGGATCTTCATCACAGTCAGACCGGACTCTGTGTATGCTTCGTTAGGAAGAGGTTTATACCTGAAAACACACACACACACACACAGATGGTGACTCTTCCCTGAGAGCTGGTTTCTTTCCACAGTCCTGTGTCCTGACAGGTATCATGGCTGAACTGAATCCTAAGCCCTGGGTCGTTTGTGACACCATGTGTCCCCCTGTGCCCGTCGGTGGGGGCAGTTGCTCAGCCTGTGTTAATCCTCCTCCCTCTGCAGTGACGGGGGTAAAAAGCTAACGGGCTTCACTGAGTCTGGTGTCAGTTTTCTTACTTTGCGCAGGCAACCAGGTGAGGAGACCGCATGCTGGGATCTGAGGAGCAGGAGAAGAAATGAAATCTGGTAAACTGGCTGACAGGGAGAGGCACAGGTTCACACACAGGTACATACAGGTGTACTTACTTCTGGAGGCGTCGGGGCCGTTCACCTCTATGGTGAGGTCAAAGTTACACGTCTGTGTGGATGAGGTGGTCTCATAGTAAACTGTCTTCAGCTGGAGACAGTCAGGAAACATTAAAGGACAATCTGAGAAGTTTCAGAGAGTTTCATATCCAGGCACTGAACTAAATTAAACCACTCCCACCTTCACGTTTGACACGCCCCTCCCATAACCCGTGGACACCGTGATGTCATCATCCTTCGACACCTGGGACAAAAAGAAGAAGAAGAAGGGAGTTTATGGAGTTATTGAGCAGAGCAGCAGAATCAGCTCCAGCTGTTCAAACTGAGACTTTGGACAAATATTGTTCTGACACTTTTAAGAATCAGTTTAGTGTGGACCTGTCTGTCTCTGTTGTACCTGTCTCACTGTCCTGCACTTGTCTCACCTGAATGGGCGTGGCCACAGGTCGGGTCGGGGTGAGCTGGACCCGTCCCACAGTTTCCCCTCTGCTGTAGCGTATATTGATGTCCTGATTGAGGACAGCTCGAGGGACGGTTCTGCTGTACTCTGTCAACGCCTCCAGAGTCAGAACTGTGTCCTGAGAGAGGTCAAAGGTTACCAGAAGAAAGTCATGAAAGGAAAACCTGTGTGTGTGTGTGTGTGTTTACCTGTATAGAGTAGAAACCCTCTCCATAGTGCTGATCCTGGGTCAGCCAGGACAGGATGGGGTTGGCGTAGGGGATCCTTCCCTAAAACACAAAAACAGGTTTCAGTCCTGAGGAGTTTCGAGGTGCAGAGCTGGAGCCTTCGGGGGAGGGGGGGAGGGGGGGCGTTTGACCCCGGCATCGCACCGCTGAGACGGAGATAATGAGACAAACGAAAGCTAAGACGAAAGCTATATACGGAAGTGTATGTACGCTTGGCTTCACTGTGACTGCGGTGGGAGAAGAGTAAAGACCGGTGCGTTTATTATGTCATCGCGGCCGCGGCCGCGGCGGCGGCGGCATGGGGAGGGGGGCGGGGCGTAACAGAAAATAACTGAGAAGCAGTGGTTTAAAAGCCTCTGAAGAGCCGAGGCTGGTCACATGACGTTCCGAGCATTGATGGTTTACTTGTGTTGTGAATCATCTGTCGTTCAGCTCTTTCACCTTGAGCAGCACAGTCAGCAGCATGTACGCCGTCGTCTCCACCGTCAGCTCGCTGGATTGGTCGGGTTTCAGCTCATCAGTCGTCACGCTGGGCTCCTGCCAGTACCTGAGCACGGCGGGGTGACCTGTACGTACACACACACACACACACACACACACGCAGAGTACAGAGGCAGTTTCTGCTGTGGGGGGCTGTGTCTTCTTAAACTCTGTGTGCAAACAAAAACAACTACACGTGATCTGACCCTTCACTGTGACCTGTGAACTCTGACCTGTGACGTGTGAGCGCACACACACACACACACACACACACCTTTCTGTCGAGCCACGTTCTCCAGGCTGGTGAGCAGCTGAGAGGATGTCATACTGTTGGGGTCATGAAGGGTCAGAGCGTAGGTCGCCACAGCACGCACATACACACTGCTGACACCTGGGGCATGCTGGGAGATGTAGTTTGCTGCAGACCTCATGCTGTCATCATGGAACTGAGCGAGAGGAGAGAACAAAGACGAGACGAGTTCACTGGCTGAGTGTGAAGAGCCGAGGAGGCGGAGGAGTTCAGACGCCAGGTCAGAGGTTAAAACAGCAGAACTCTGACAACAACACTGACAAGTTCCTGCTTCTTCAGAACAGACGAAGACGACGAGTCATGATCCTTTAAGCAGCTTTCTGTCAGTGCGATCACATTCACGTCACATTCGCCTGCAACTCATGGACTTTATTCCTCAGTGACTGAACACCTGGGCCTGCGTCGCCTCTGTGGAGCAGTCTGCCACCTCGAACCGACAACCCCGCTTTACAAATCGAGTCATGTGCCTGGGAAACCTGTTGTGTCATGATCTGCTGATGCTGGCCGTACAGCTGCAGGAGGAGGACACTCACTCTGAGCTGCAGGATTTGGTCTTTGATGCTCGTGGCTCTGTACAAGGCGATCAGCACGAAGGACGTCAGATACACTGATTTGTCGACTGCCTTGGTCCCCTCAGCCTGCAGCCAATCAGAAAAACACAAATGTTTCAGAGGTCATCGAAACTGAAGCCTCACCCTGATGAGGAGGATTTCTGTGTGACACAAAGAGCAGAAGAAGAAGAAGATGTCTGCTGCTGACCATGATTTTGTTGGGCCTGAAGGAGGAGTTCTCAGTGAAGGATCCGTCCTGCTGCTGAGCGCTGCGGATCAACCAGGCCACAGAATCTGACAGAGACTGATGGTCCACAGGGACGACCTGATCCACCACAGACAGCGTCTTCACCACCAAAGCGGTCAGCCTGTGAGACAGCCGAGAGGGAGACAAGCATCAGGAGCTGCTGTCTGCCACAGTGCTGTTCTGAGACCAGCTGTTCAGCAGCTGTTCAGCAGCTGGTCTCAGGTGAAGTGTCAGAGTGCTTTTCATGCTTAATGTTGGAATCAGCTTCAGGTTAAGGTTAAGGTGCGTGTCCTGACCAGGTGCTGGGCTCTCGCTTCGTCCACATGCTGTAACTGGAGTCTCCACCTCTGAAGGAGCTGATACCAACCAGACCTACACACACACACACACGCACACACACACACACACAGTAAACACTAAATGAAACCCTTATTGAAACCCTTCGGGCATCCATCACCGCCTCCTCACCCTCTCTGATCTTCTGTCTCAGATCTGCTGAGTTCTTCTGGATGTCCGCTCCCAGGACGTCCCAGCTCCTCGTCGTCTCCAGGTACTGATACACGTGGATGAGGGGGAGGAGCCCGCCCAGCTCCGCCTCTGCCGACCCAGGCGGCAGGTTGACGAGCTGCCTGAGGCCTTCGGGGCTGTGCATCACTGACAAGACCTCACCTAGGACGTCACCTGGTACATCCAGAGACAATGTCAGAGCTCACAGAGAAGCTTCGCTCAGTAACCGCGGTGTGTTGTGTCTCTCCAGCCGTCACTCTGTAACACCCCGGCGTGTCTCACCGTTAATAGTCAGCTGTCTCTCCACAGGTGTGTTGGGGACGACGTTGGCCAGCAGTCTGTTCTTCAGCTCCACCGTTCTCTTCTCTGAACCTACGACAGCGTGAAAACACAGAAATTCAACGAGCTCCTGCAGATGCAGCCTCACAGAGCTGATCCTGCAGCTGCAGGGCAGACAGACGTACCGTAGAGTCCCTGTGGGTCCAGTCTCCCTCCAGAGTACACCTCTCTCCTCACCCCTTCAGGCTGGAAACACAACCAAGCAGGAAGAAAATGACACTGACAAACTGTAGAAAGCAGTTCAGCACCTGTTTTATTTCTGGTCCAACTCATCTTTGTCCTGTTCTGCTCTCAGATCCTCTGTCTCATCCTCCCTCACCTTTCCTCACCTGTCCACCAGATGTCCTCAGAGATTCCCACCTTGACCTGGCAAGGGTCACCTAACCAATGTGGACCACCACCACAAAAACGTCTACAAATCGAACAACTGATCTATCAATTGAGCAATCAAACTAACTGACTGACTGACTGACTGACTGACTAACTGACTGACTAACTGACTGACTGACTGACTGACTGACTGACTAACTGACTGACTGATTACCTAACTAACTAACTGGAGACACTGTGATTCCTGGTCAGCTCATTAAAACCTCACCACTGAACTGTAAACTCTACACGTCCTGTGTGTGCTTTTTGCTGAGATGGAACATTTGACTTTTTTTGTGTCCACTCATTTCCGTTCGTCCATCCGTCCATGTACCAACCACCACTCGGAGCTTCTTCTCCAGGACGTCCCCGGTTCCCTGTCCCCGTGTCTTCAGGGTGAAGGTCAGGGTGTGCTCTCCAGGCTCCAGGCCCAGCAGGGTGAAGGTCACTTTGCCCACCCCCTCTGCAGACAGACGGGTCCAGGTGCAAGGTGTGGAGCGCAGCCCCGCCCCCCCAGCGGTCGCCTGGGACTGGAGCAGACAGATCGCCGGGCCAACCGTCAGTGTCACACAGTACTGAGGAAGAGACGAACGACAAAACCAGTTCGTTACACAGCTGCTGCTCCCAGCTGGCTCTGAGCATCATGGGATATGTGTCTGAGCGGGCGTGCGGTCAGTACCACGATGCTGTCGGGCTGTCGGTTGTACACTGAGCCCGTCAGCTCCAGCTGTTCTCCTCTGACCACCTGATAAGGCAGCGGGACGTCCACACTGAGCGGCAATCTGACCGACACCTGGACCGGCTCCGCAACACATATACCTGGAGGACGCACAATCCAATCAATTCAGTACAACTTTATTTATCACTGGAGGGGCAGCTGGACACAGCAGTGGACACAGGTCAACAGAGACACGACGAGGACGAGCTGTAAGCTTCACAAACACATTCATGAAATGGATTTCCCGCCTTCTGGTTGTTTGTCTCCACCAACCAATCAAGTTGCAGTTTACATCCATGTCTGTCCAAACTCATGTTACATATGTGGAGACTTTGAGGGAATCCAAGGTGTGAAATGTTGTCACTACACATCTTTAACCTGGCAGCTCAGATGATCAGCACACTCACCACAGGGACGGAGACAGAGACATGAAGAGACTCACCGTTCTGGAACATGCCGATGGCCTTGATCTCCCAGGTGGTGAGAGAGTCAGGTAGAGTCCTGCTGAGAGACGTCTGCAGTGGACTAGCAATACACACACAAGACAACAACATGAACCGGCAACACTCACAGAATCACACTGAAGCAGATATAAGGTGATGAGCTTCAGCCCAACCTGCAGCGCTCGTTTGTCCTCACACTGTCCCTCTGTCTGTCCTTTAGCTTTTTATTTGTCTTTGTGTTCATTTTGAGATCACACAGAAATACAGACCTTACAGTTTATTTTATTTGTTCATCTGTTTGTCCAAGAAAACAAACAGAGATTCTGGTGTGTGTTTGATTTGTGTCACCTGACGCGCTGCACCTCCCACAGCCAGCTCTCCGGAAAGTAGCTCCGCACCAAAGAAGGAGCCAGGTCGAAGTTCGCCCCCATCTCTGTACACACACACACACACACACACACACACACTCTTCTGTTCAATCAACATGTCGTCATAGGGGTGTGGCTCAACCATGCTAATGTTAGCATTACACAGTAGCAGCTAGCATGGCTTAAAATGCTGACGTCATTTCCATCTCTGCATTTGAAGCCTTCAGGAGCCCTAACAGGTAACTGATGTCAGTAAACTGTCGGTGTGTGCTGAGGCATGATGGGAGGACGCAGGACTGACCGTGGCGTCCCAGGATGAGGTTCTGGTCCTGGCCCAGGTGCTGCTGTACATACTCACAGCAGGCCCTGAAGGCATGTCTGCAGCGAGGGTATTTACTGAACCTCTGCTCAGCGAACTGAAGGCAGGTCACGCTCTTCGGGATGTACTTCATCCCCTCCTCACAGCAGGTCTTCACAGGACCGTAACTCTGCGCTGTTCACAGACAGAAAGACAAACTGTCAGTCTGTTCTCTGCTGTCAGAGTGAAATCATTTTATCATCAGAGTCACTGACCACGCCGTCACAACGGATAAAAAGAAATCAGATCAGAAATACATCTTCAAAAAGTTGTGTTCGTCTTCTAACCAGGGTTTTATATTTGAGCCAACACGGTTCTTCAGTTTCTACGTCCAAACCTGAAAATTCAACGACCATGAACCATGAGTCAGCGGGAGCAGGTGAGAACTCACAGCCCGACCAACCTGTTTTAATTCATCAGAGACAGAAGCTTTGTGTAAGGTGAGTGAATGATGACGGACAGGTGGAGACTCACCTTTCTTCGCCTTCTCCTCCTCAGTCAGAGCTCGCTTTGGACGCACCGCTGCTGTGCACGCTGCATCTGCACTCACACCCAAACACATGGCATCACACCTCCAACACACGTCTGTCCACCCAGCATGGTGACTGACTGACTGACTGACTGACTGATTGACTGACTGATTGATTGATTGATTGACATACCGCTGGTTGATGGATAGGCATTGGCGTTGGTGAAGAAGGTGAGGCCGGCCAATAGGAAGACATCTGCGCTGTCTTTCCCGCCGCCTCCACCGCAGCCCTGGTCGCTCTGCTCGATGTGACGCAGAACCTGCAGGCCACCGTAGATCCTGTTACTGCTCCACACAACTGACACACACAATTCACACGTGTGACAATAAAGGTGAAGAACTGTTTTCTGAGGCGGAATCTGGTGTTTTTTTGGTGTTACCGTGGTAACAGGGTCTCTGTAGTTTGGTCTTAAGGTGAAGAGGGCGGAGTCTACAGCAGACAGAGCCACCAGGCCCTCCTGATTGGTCCTGATGGCCAGCCGGAGCTTTTCCTTTGGCTTGTAGTCCCACATACGCAACGACAGATCAGTCTGACACACACACACACACACACACACACACACACTGAGTGCAGTATCCAGCTCTCTGATTTAACCGTGCACTGTGCTGATGAGCTGCAGCTGCTCACAGTAACAGTCCTGTCACTGTGAGTGCTGTAAACATGTTGTACACACAGAATCACCGCAGCCATCGCCCACAACGCCGCAGCAACCACTCAGATTACCATGGCAACCACGATGCCCACAACACAGGAAAACCCCCACCCTGACGCTCTCTCCCGTTCTGACCGTACACAGAAGCGTCTCGTTGTACCTGGAGTCCATTGACACACTTGGCTCTGACATCCAACCAGACGGAGTCGGCCACCAGCTCGGACGTCCCCTCCCCGTACAGGATGTAGTACACCAGCAGTCTGATGGACGGGACCATGTCGCTCGTCACCTGGAAGCTCAGAGTCTGTTTGTTATCAGCGCTGGGGACGGACTTCTGACTGCCGAAATTCACCACCTTCCCTTTAGAGAGCACCTGCACACAAAGTGATGTCATCAGTAACTATGGTAACCAACAAGAACAATGTGCATCCTCCGCTGTGTCTTCTCACCAGGTAACTGAGGGCTCTCATGGCCACGGAGGGGGGCGTGGCTGAGTACACCTTGATGTTGGCGTACTGTCCCACCTCCAGGCCGCGGCCGGGCAGCGGGGGGTCGATGTAAAGGTAACGCTGGTTTGGTGAGTGATAGGCCACCGCCTCCAGACTCAGCCTGGCCTGACTGGCTTCTGGGAGGACGGGGTCCGCTGTCTCAAACTGTGTCAACAACAGAGGCAACAACAAGTACACATTAGCAAGTAAACAACAAGAAAACAAGTAAACAATGATAATCATCATCCAAAATGGCTGAGACTGCTGACTATAACAAGATGAGTCGAAATACAGGTAAAAAGAAACTAATCCTCCATCACCTCCTCCTCCTCACCTTCAGTTCCGCCCTCACTGCGCCACTCGGCGTGTTGCAGATGAACACAGCGATGCCATCTGATTGGCTGTTGGCGCTCTCAGAGCAGGGCATGTCCTCGCTCTCCCTCCCCTGTCTGAACAGTTGTCGTTCCACTAGACGAATCGGAACCCGGCTCACCGGCTTGTCCAGGTGATCCTTCACCAACACCTGCAGAGACATGTGTTTCTTACTTTTGGAATGATGTCACTTCCCTTGTAAATCTGCTCTGTAATATGTTTCACATGCACGTGCAGCGGGTGGTCTTCCCGGTGTTCTCGCGGTGTTTGATGTGATTGTGAGTTAACGTACGTTTGGACACCGACATGAAACAAATCTCTTCTTCACCTACATGTAAAAGCCGGCGTGCGTGTGGACACAGCGGTCAGAGGAATACCTGGATGTTATAGGGAAGTCCAGGTTTGATGAAGGGGGGCGTGGACACCAGGCTCAGTCTGTAAGGTGATTTGACAAACTTCACGGCAGCAAACTCCGCCTCCTGAGTGATACCACCTGAGAGACAAGGGGAGGGGCGGCGTGTGTGTTACGGATGTCATGTAAATGTCTTTACTGTCACGATGTGGGGACAAAAATCTGGTCTGAAAGTCTTTAAGTGTGAAGGTGATGATTTGGATTAACCGTCGGGGTAAATGTCGGGGTTGGGCACGTGCTGGTACCTGTGTCCTCCTGCAGCAGCACAGCCATGTACAGGTACTTCCCCATCAGGCTGTTCAGGTCTTTAGGTCCGTTGTGTTTGGACAGAACCGACTCCATGTCAACAGTCACGTCCACTTCACCTGACATGGACAACTGGAGCAAACGCACGCGCACACGCACACACACACGGCTGAGTCAGGGCTGTCTGACTAAATTATATACAGAAACTAAACAGACAAAACAAAGTATGAAAGTAAATATAAATAAATTGAAATGTAAAAAAACGTTTAAAACATTGAAAAATGTTTCTTTACCGAACCATTTGTTCATTTGAATAAATGCACCAAACTGAGCAGAAGCAGCTGCTCAATGACCTGAATAGAATCCAGTCACACGATGCCAATGTTTTCACCTGGAACTATCACATCAAAATCATTTCCAACAAAAGACACGGAACAATGAAACCTCACACAGCTCGTTTCTGTTCAGTGCATCAACATGAAAGTGACACAACCAACACGTCACACACGTGTTGAACAGAGCTGCTCCGGTGGGTGAGCAGCCTCTGCAGCGCCGGGCCCCGAACCTTTGTCCCCTGAGGGGTCCCTGCCCGTCCCTCACCACTCCCTCACACAGCAGTGTCACTGCGACACACTGAGCACAGCTGGCACAGGATCATTCTGTTCACAGTTATATTCACAGTGTTTGTTGCCACTTGAGTTTCTTACTCTCTCTCTGGTGACAGAGTTGGGGATGATAGTTGGAGAATTCTTCCCGCTAACGTAGCCGTACCTCAGAAACACCTCTCCATCGGCCACCGGAGCACCGTGGAGATACCTGAGACAGGTAAAAATACACCTGGTTCAACCAACAGCGGAACAGATCATTCAAACGTCTGAACACGCTGACTCGTTTAGTCACCTGGCAGAAACCTTGAAGCTGAATCTGTTGAAGCTTCCGTAGCTGATGAAGTTTGCTGCTGGTTCCACGAGGATGGAGAAGCTGGGAAGAACTGATGGTGATAACAGTTAATCATTTACATTATACTTTGTACTTTACATTGTTAATGCACCAGTTTGGCCAGAATGTGCCGTACTCCATACCGTATTCTTTAACTTCAAAGTCTGTTCTGGCTGTTGTGGTGAAGTCGTCTGAGTAGGAGGCTTCGATGGACCAAATCCCCAACCTGGAATCACACACAGCAGATAACATCACACACCCTGGAATCACCTTCATGTTACAAACAGCCTGGAATCACACTGACAACACTACGAAGTCGCAGGAAGTTTGTTTCTCTTTCTTCCTACTTTGGTTTGATGGGTATCTTGAAGGGGTTCTGCATGGATGGGATTCCATTATTAACATCAATCATCTCCACAATGTCCACTGTTGAATGATCAGGGTCCTGAGGGGGACAAGATCACTGATCTGAGATTACTTTGGGATGGAAGGAAACAACATTTTGAAGCATGTTGCAGTGTTGCTGCCCCCCGCTGGTCCTGCAGATCATTACACTCACCTTGAACGTCAGGAAGACGCTTCGATTGGCCGGCCTCAGCTCCTGGTTCAAGGAGAAGGCCCTCACTTTGACTGAAAAGACAAATTAAAATGAGAGATGTAGCTGAATGTAGGGGTATCTCAGTGAGGACCAGGATGATGACTGCCTGAAAAAGGACCACCTGAGTTTACGACATGATGAGAAACACCTGAATGAACAATTAAACAATGACTGGCCACAGATTTTGGGACACCTACTGAGGATCGTTCATGATGTATTCAAGTCAGGAAATGAAGACAGTGGATGGGGACACATTTTTGACAAACTTTGCCTCTCACCACTCTGATGTGGGGTGTACAGCGGCTTGTCGGTCTGGATGAACAGGAAGCCGTTGGAGCGGCTGACAGCGACAGACAGGTGCTGGTTGATCTCTGCTGACTGAACATGGAGGATCACATGACTCACACTCTTATCCAGCTGACTTGGGTACAGCTACAGAGAAACAGAAAGGGGAGTGACATCATAATCAAATTCTTATGTAAGGATGTATGTTAATAAAATTACAGTTGTCTGTCTCTGTCTCTGTCTCTGTGTCGTGTCCTACCCGGACTTTGGCAGCAGCCTGATGGTGGTTCTGGGTGTTGAGGGTCACAACCTCCTGAGCTAGAACCACGTGATCCGGAGCCATGGAGGTCTTCAAGTACACGTACACCGTCACCTCCTCCGAAAACCCAAACAGCTGCAGCACCACTGTCTCCACAGCGTCCAAACGCAACGAGAGAGGAGCTGTGATCAGATACCTGAGCGAGGACGACACGTGGCACCTTTACTTGTTTAATCTGATGTATGTGGCTGTAGATACTTGGTGTTGGGGTGGAACATAACAGTGAAGGATCAGTCTATGAATGCTGAAGTTAGTAATCTGGCATACTAATATTGTCACACAGCTCATAATCAGTGCAGCAGAGTCCGAGATGTCCTGAAACGTCCACTGGACTGAGGATAAACCACCAACTGAATTCTGGATGTCCAAAGTTTTTCTCCTAACTCATACGGCAAAAGGTTTTTTAAATATTAAATGTTACCGTTACAATCCAAGGTGTCACAGATGCACACTTTAATTAGAATGGAGGTCTATGGGGGAAATGTTTGTGTGCTCGGCTGATGTAGGACATTCAGCCACAGCAGCACCAGGCTGAAGCTTAGTGCAAACAGAGGTGGTGCCAGGAGCAGCGATTAACGAGTAATAAATGAAAAGTACATGGACTTACGATCTGGACTGAGCCTCGATCCTCCAGCAGAGACAGCACACACACATCAGGAGGACACACACCCTCATCCTGAAGGTGAGGAGAAACACACACTGAGCACTGCAGACACACAACTGACTGTCAGCGGCAGAGACTTAGGTTTGATTATTTATTGATCAACTCAACTATTTGTCAAATACCAGCAAGTCTGGGTGGGAACTCCCTCTGTTTGTGTGTGTGTGTGTCTCAAAGGTGAGTTTACTCAGCCTGTGTTTTCTGATCTTACCTAACAGTGTTGACTCTGAGCCTTCCTGTTATCAGCTCATCAGTCAGCTGTCCCATCAGAAAGCAGAGGATCAGGCTCAGTCTTTGTTGTTTTCTCTTTGCTCTGCGGGAAAAAAAAACTAATCAGAATCAGGACTGGGACATTTTTTCTTAATCACAGTCAGAGCAGACACGTGACAGGACGCCTGCAGGAGGCAAACCAGGAGAAATGTTTAGAGTTTCTAGCGACCTCTGGAGGCTGCAGAGGTCATTACAGCCACAGTATGAGCAAACACCATGCTGATGATTTATCTGTTGTTAGAGTCCGAACAGTGGTGGAACAGGAAACATGGAGTCTTTCAGATCTGAAGGCTCCGTCCTCTTAAACTGGTGCTAACATGTTAGCAACCTGCTGCCAGCATTCACATCCTGCAGACACACAGCAACACGACCATCGTTTGGACCATGGATGGATCATCGAACAGGCCTGCCTGGAGCTGCAGAGAGGTCAGGAGTCCCTGGACCAGAGCCGGGGTGAAGTGACTGTTTGACAGACTCAAAACAACCACAGGCAGTTCAGCGTTGGTGGCAGAGGTTTTGAGCCTCTATCAGTCCGGGGTCCTGTGTGTGTGTGTGTGTGTGTGTGTGTGTGTGTGTGTGTGTGTGTGGGGGGGGGGGGGCGTTTACCTATCATTACATTTTCTCATAATTCATTCATACTCACACACACACGGATACACACTGCGTGATGTGACAACTGTAACACAGGGACTGGAACAGATCAGGGACTGTCAGTTTGTTTGTTCACTCTGCAGCACATGAGACGACAGGACAGCCGCCTTCTAACAGGAAGAAACCATGAGTCAGGGGGGCGGGGGTCTGCTGCTGATGGCCGGGCCGGGTGGAGGAGGAGAAGGAGGTAGGACAGCTGGGAATGGAAGGGAGGTTGGTGGGGTGGACAGTGGACACAGACAGAGAGTCCACAGCAGAGCAGAGGGTCAAGGTGAAGTAAAACTTTATTAGGAGTATATAGGCTCAGATACAGTGTCCTTTATAGAAGTCAACATAGCATACTTCATATACTGATACATGTGTCATATATGACCTTGTACATTTATATATACAGAGATAAAGTGACAGTTGAATTAAATTCCGGGCATAAAGCACATCTCACGTTTATATTCACATTCTTCTGTTTGACAGGTGACAGGCAGCCGCCAGCTAACGGGCTCGTCACCTCTTCTTTTCTGTTCAGTCTCATTATTTCACAACACATTTACACAGAAACCAGGCTTCAGCAGGAAACCGCGTCAAAACATTCACAAAGATTTAGATCCAGGGGTCAGCTGCCACCGGCTGAGGCCCGGTCTGGGCCTAGTCAGGGCCTCAACCCACAGCTTTAGAACCACTGACATAAACCAGTAATAATATTAATATTCAAATCTTTAACATTTCAGGCTCTGCCTCGTTAATAAGTGCTGAGCCTGAACCGTGGTGAGTTTCTAACAGAAGTACTGACTTTGATCAGTACAGATGAAAACACAGCAGAACGGTGTTAGCATTCAGGCTGCTATCACCTGTTAGCTGCCATCACCTGTTGGCTGCTATCACCTGTTAGCTGCTAGCACCTGTTAGCATGCGGAGACTCCAGCAGACACTCAGTGATTCCTGAGGGAGCCTCAGTTTTCAACACACACGTTACAACCTGGTACAGAGAAGCGTTAGCATGCAAAGCAAAGCACGAGATACATGATTTACTGTGGCATGAAGAGCTGCAGTCACAGGCTAACACTGTCCCATCATGCATCAGTAAAGCAGAGACTCCACGTAATGAACACATCAAACGTTTGAACACAGAAGTGACTTCAACCAGTGTGTGGGTGTAACTGGCTTTATCTAAGTGTCAGCTGTGTGTATGTGTGTGTGTGTGCGTGCGTGCGCGTGGAGGTCCACAGTCTGAGAAGTGCTCAGTTTATTTCTGATATGATTGGTTTTCTGTTCAGATAACGTGGCTCGTCCTCAGCCGTCCAGCTGTGGGGAGACCGGCCGCGGGGAGTCTGTGTGTGAGTTATTACCCAGGCAGATAAAATCAGTCGAACAGAGGCTGAAAACTTTTTGAAGTATTTAACCACAAACATCTGCTGAAAACCTCTGAGGGACTCAGGTGTTTGGAGGGATTCGGCCTTTCATTAAAGACTGACCGCAGGACTGATCAGCTGGCTCCCTGGGTAACTCACTACCAGACTACCGCCACATTCCACCTGTCTCAGTTTGTCTCAGTGTTGGAGCTGATGTTTTAAAGATGCGTCTGTGTCAGTCGTGTGGTTGTCTGCCTGTCTGTCTGCCTGTCTGTCTGTCTGCCTGCCTGTCTGCCTGTCTGCCTGTCTGTCTGTCTGTCTGTCTGTCTGCCTGCCTGCCTGTCTGTCTGTCTGTCTGTCTGTCTGCCTGCCTGCCTGCCTGTCTGCCTGCCTGTCTGCCTGTCTGCCTGTCTGTCTGCCTGTCTGCCTGTCTGTCTGTCTGTCTGCCTGTCTGTCTGTCTGCCTGTCTGCCTGCCTGTCTGTCTGTCTGCCTGTCTGTCTGCCTGCCTGTCTGTCTGTCTGCCTGTCTGCCTGCCTGTCTGTCTGCCTGCCTGTCTGCCTGTCTGTCTGCCTGCCTGTCTGTCTGTCTGTCCCTGTCTGCCTGCCTGTCTGTCTGCCTGCCTGTCTGCCTGTCTGCCTGTCTGTCTGTCTGCCTGCCTGCCTGTCTGCCTGTCTGCCTGTCTGTCTGTCTGCCTGCCTGTCTGTCTGTCTGTTCCACCATCACAGCACCATGGTGGGTATATGATGAACCAGAGATGCCGGGTGAGGCACGGCGGTCAGCTGTGGTGGGTGAGGAACAGGAGGAGGTGAGTGAACTCCTCCTGTTCCTCCGCCTCCCACCACTACCACGCCTCCCCCCTGGGCCCCGGGGTCTCCGGTGGGCCGGTGCCTGGCGCTCTTCTGGTGCGCCCGCAGGCCGGCCAGCTGCGAATACGCAGACTGGCAGACGTGGCACTTGTACGGGCGCTCGCCGGTGTGCAGCCGGACGTGGTTCCTCAGCGTGGACGACTGGCTGAAGCGGCGGTTGCAGAAGCGGCAGACGAACGGTTTGTCCAGGGTGTGGATGCGCATGTGGGAGCGCAGGTTGCTGCGGGAGTTGAAGCCGCGGTGGCAGATGACGCAACGCATGCGGCCCAGGCTGGAGGAGGAGGAAGAGGAGGAGGAGGAGGAGGAGGGAGAGGAGCCTTCACAGGTGTGGAAGTCATCTGTCAGGAGGAGGAGCAGAGGTGTTACAGACTGGTGACAGATGAAAGTGAACTCTGGACAAACGTTCACTGGAAAGTTAAACGGTCACTAAAAGCAACGCGTGAGGAGAGAATCAGACCGAGGACGGATTTACAGATCTGAGTGAGACATCACACCCTGGTCCCCACAGACACTGTGACACCAGCAGGAGGACGCTGAGCAGCACACGGAGCTGCTGAAGAACCGCCTGATGAGTGCAGCGTTTTTAAAGATAATTAGAGGAATGCAGAACATCACCAGCCCTTATTTTGAAATCAGGACTTTGTTTTCATTCATCCTGTCCTTTGGCACATTTTGCCCTTTTTTATTTGTCTATGAAGACAAATAAAAAAGTGGACATTGAGCTGAGTTCATTCTGTAGAACAGATTTCCACGTTCAAATAAGGTCATTTCCTTTCAGCATTTAGAATTTAATGGAATTTGATCTTTATCTATATTTTATCTGTTTCCTACATGAAGAAGTTTTGACACGTGATTAATGATCATGTGTCATTAATACTGAAGCCAGAAGCCTCTGTTCCCTTCAGCTCTGTCAGGATGTGGATGAATTCACAGACTAATGATCAATCACTGATCAATCATTATTACCGTTCTTGCTCTTCTTGCTCTGTTCATCATCTCCTCCAGGAATTCCAGGGATTCCCAGGAAGGTGTTGTGGGAGTTTCCGTACCAGACCAGCAGCTCCTGGTCTGGAGGGATCGTCTGAGGAGCAAAACATGGGGACTGATCATCCGTCCACTTCAGACAATTTATCCTGTCCTTCAGTCAAAACAAGAGATCTGTATTTTTTTAATCAGTATTTTCTGTGGTTTTGGTTTTTATTGGTCACCAGCAGAGGGCGACACAGACCTGAACTCCACCTGCTCCTCCTGTGAAGCTGACTGTTCGGGATCTTTCTGTCTCTGTTCTACATGAGGGGATGAGGATCAGTGCTTTAAATACACTGACTTCAGCTGAACTGGTTTTTTTCCTCCTTCATTCTGGTTCAGTTAAAGTCTCTTGTTGCCTCAAAGCTCTCGGTTTGTCTAGATTTTAGATTTGATTTCATGATTTCTTGATTTGAATTCTCAGCTTTGTGTGAAGCTGTTTGAAACCTGGGTTTTACAGAGTTCTCCAGAAATAAAGATCATTATTTTTATTTTATCATTAAAGAAAATCCAGCCTGTGACCTGCTGTGTTAATGTGTTTTACTGCATCCAGTATTATTTTTAATGTTACTATTGACACTTTTCATTATTTATTGTTTACTGCTCCATGCAAACACATGAGGAGCTGATAAAATGATGCAGTGTTTTACTGTTACACAAAGCAGTTGTGTGTAAATTCATAAAACTGGTAAATGACAATAACACATGATGAGACAACATTAATAACGTAACACTCTGAGTCTCTGACCAACACTTTAACTAGGAAATATTTCTGTACTTTTACTTCAGAGAAATACTGAATGTGGGATTTTTTCTTTGTAATGGAGTATTAATATTCCACCACTGCTTTCCCATAAACATCACATTGCATGCTGTGTGTATACAGAGTGGTATTACTGAATACCTCGTCCACAGCTGTCCGCAGCTGTAACC
Source organism: Toxotes chatareus (assembly GCA_016801885.1). Lineage (NCBI taxonomy): Eukaryota > Metazoa > Chordata > Actinopteri > Toxotidae > Toxotes > Toxotes chatareus. The sequence goes on from CM028882.1 coordinate 26,906,968, forward strand.
AGCTCTGTTAAAATGAATAAAACAGGGCCTGTAGCTGATGCGTTCACTGACCTCCACAGCTTTGTAGAAGATGCTGCTGCCGATCTGAACCACTTCCAGGTTCTGCTCCTGCTCGTTCCTCGCACATTTAATGTACGTCATCCAGCTCCTCTGGTCCTCCTGACTCGCATCGATGAAATACCTGACTGTCCCGTCCTCGTTAAATACCTGAGCACGAGAAGAAGCAGGTTAGTTCAGATCACGTCCTGTAACAGCTCTTTACCTGGTTACCTGTTCAGCGAGATGTCAAACAGACACGTGCTGACTGTTAACTTGTTGTTGAAATAGATAACACTTCTTAGATAACTCCATTCAGCGAGTGTACAGACAGCTGGTTAACGTGTTACAGCTTACTATAATCAGTTAGCCATGCAGTTAGTTATTCAGTGAGGCAGCTGGATGGGGAGAAATGAGTTTGTTTGCTCGTTAGGTGGTTGGTTGACCAAGTTTATTAACTGCAGATATGAGGCTGTAAATGGTGTTTTTGCTTTCTCAGAGTCAGCTAGTCAAGTAGTTAGCTATGAATCAACAAGCTGTTTTATTAGTTAGCAAGTTGTTTGGTTAGTAAGTTCCAGGTAGTTCCAGCTACATCAGTTATGTGCTTTTTGATTTTTGCTGTTAGTTAAATCAAATCAAATCAAATCAAATCAAACTAAAATGTTAAATAAATAAATAAAACCATCTACCACATATCATACACACTGAAATGTGAGGTGAGTGAGTGTAACCACCGACGTCCAGCTAAAGTCACTTTACCTCCCACATCAGGTTGTTGTTCTTGTACAGGTCGATGTGCTCAGGTGAGATGAGGCGTCCGGTGAACGGTCCCATCTCTGTTCCTGCTTTAATCCAGGTTTTAGAGAAAATACCCAAACCTTCACCTGCAACAGGACGACAGCACAAACACACACTGTTAGAGCTGTCGCTCACATCCCGACCACCAGCCTCAGCTTCACGGTCTCAACCTGCAGCTGCAGCTGACAGGCGATTTTCTTCAGGTACATTTCTTGTTTTCAGATCTCAGACTCACACTGAGGATTCAGACCAGTTATCACTTCACAGCTTATCAGTACTGAATTTTTAATTCATGTTTATCTTTTACTGGGACAAACAATGATAAAATAAACATTTTACACCTTATTCATGAGCTCAGGTATTAACATTTCAGCCTGAGTTTAAATGAGTATATTGACTTTATGGTTTGTTAAAGCAGAAACAGTTGGCAGTTATTAAACTTGAAATAAACCTGAATCACGTTCAGTTTCAGGCGTCAGCTCACATCACGGTAAAACAGGATGAGAAAGAGGGAAGGTTTACCTGGGACTGAACTCTGGGCAATTATCACCTCACTGGGTAAAACCAGACTGGACAACTTCTGCACCTCTGAACACACAAACAAGAAAACATTCAAAAACATGAATTCATTTTCAAACAAGTGACGTTTTTATTCTTCTCTTCTCTGAGCAGCGATGAGAAAAACACTGAAATCTGACGAACTGATTTTCCCATTTTGAACTCCGTTGATTTTTTTTCAGATTTGACAGAGAATCAAACGTAAGATGCTGCAGCATCACGATGTTCGCGGTTCTGAAAAGCAGCATTTCCCCGTAAACAGTGGAAGCAACATGAAAAAAGAAAAGAAAAAAGGAGGTTAAACGCTGTTTTTTCTCCTTCAGTAGCCGCATTATGTTCACACTGCTCCCCCGCTGCCCGCGGAGCCGCGCAGGGAACATCTAAATTCATGACCGCGTTTAGGAAGCCAGGAAATTCAAAGTGAGAGACTTTATGCGCAAGATGGACAGAGGAGAGGAAGTCCAGGACACAATTACAAAATGGAAAAACACAGGAAACAGAATGAAGTTAAAGTAAGAAATAAAAACCTGAAGAGAAAGAGAGAAAAAAAAGTCCGTGGCCTCCTCTTTTCTCCTTTATGTCACAGCCTGTTTCACGCTCTGTCCGGAGCGTGAAACAGGCTGTGACATAAAGAGAAAAGAGATTGAAATGGAGATAAAGGCGCCGGGAGATTATCCGAATTTAAAACTAGGAACGAAGAAAAGAAAAACTCATAAATACCATCAGGAGGAACGTGAGGCAGCGGGGTCACTTCACAGCCGCTAAAGGCGGATTGAAATTCCCGCACAGGGAAAGAAACCAAAAATAATCTGGTAGAAATGAAACGGGAGGATCATAACACCGGATTCAAGTTTTCACGGCTTCTCTGAAATTGTTCTTAACGAATTTTACCAAAAACGGAAACGAATTTCACATTAAAATTAAGTTAAAAAAAAAAAAAAAGAGAGAGAGAGGGAGAAAGGTGGAGAGCGACTCGGTTTTCTGTACGGGGGAGATTTGATCTTCAAAAGCGTAGAAAGAAAAAAAAATCTGAACATAAGAAAATCTCACATAATTTAGGAATGAATTAAAGATCAACAGGCGTCGGTTCATTAACTGATTCATTAAATATGAGAGTTTAATTTGGAGTTTGTGCGGCGGCGCTCCGCCCGTTCATCAGCCTCCTACTGTCTGTTACTGACAAAGTTAAACGGAGCAGGTTATTCTCTCCTCTGCACTCATTTCCCACTGTTTTCAAACCCTCTTTAAAACTGTTAAATTATTTTTACTTTTCTTTATGCAGATTCTACTGTTTCAGTCCGAATCTGCGCGCGAGGTCATGTCAGGGCTTTAATTAGGAAATGAAGATGCTCTTCATCCTTCAGGCAGCGTCACTTTTTTTATGAATCAATAATAATAACAATAACAACAACAACAACAACAACAACAACAATAATAATAATGATAATAATAATAATAATAATAATAATAATAATAATAATAATAATAATAACAATATTTTTTCTTTTCTTTTTTTTTCCGCGTGCTGTTCCACGCATCGTGATTCTGAGGATTATTCATGATTGAATCCGGTTTTCCTGCTGCTCAGAGGGAAGTGAAGGCTGCTGCAGGACACACACGCTCCCGCCGTCTCACACTTCATTTGATTTGATGTGAATTTAAAGGAGGAGGAAACGGAATCTGAAATTAAATCTTCTCAACCGGAAGAATTCAACTCTACACGGACACACACACACACGTGCGGTGACTGACCTCCGGAGAAGGACTGCGCGAGCACCTCGGCGGTGAACGCAGTCTTGGGGCTCGCGCTCGGGGCGGTGCGGTCCTCGTGCTGCAGGTGATGCTGGTGCGGATGGTGGTGGTGCTGCTCGCCCAGCACGTGCCTCCAGCGGCCGTACAGGAAGCTGTGCAGGATGTCCGAGGTGATGATGTCCGCCAGGGAAAGCGGCTGCTGCGACTTGAAGCCCGGCTTCAGAGCCAGCGAGGAGCCGGGCAGCACGGAGCCCATGGCGGGGCGGAGGGAGCCGGGAGCCGAAGAGGAGCTGCAGCGGGAGCCGGTGTCAGGGGACCGGAGGAGAAAAATCCTCCAGGAGAAAAAAAACTTTTTTAAAAATCCAGAGAAGTTTTTTTTAAGAACAAGAACTCCACCTGTTCTTTACTTTTACTTTTTAACAAAACAAAAAGAAATCAAGTCAAAACGACGTTAAATGAATCCGGTAACGTCGCTGCAGCTTCTTCCTTCTTCCGTTAATTTGTTTAAAACGTTAAATGGTTGATAATGAGAAAATAAAAGAGAGTAAAGTGTTAACAGAAGTTATGAGGAGCTGAGATAAACCGCGCTGATGGTCAGAGTGTGTGTGTGAGTGTGTGTGTGGGTCTATATACACTCTGTCTGTAATGAGCTGGTATCACCTCCTCCAACTTTTCTATAAGAGAGGGGCGGGGGCGGGGGCGGGGGCGGGGGGTGTCACTGTGTGTGTGTGCCCTCCACGCGCTGCTGCCGCCGTTCACCTCTCCGCTCCTCGTGACACTGTAGAGACACTCAATTAGGACTTAATGAGAAAACAGCAGCACAGACCTCAGAGCAGCGGTTAGAGACCTGGTCCTGGATCAGCAGCCGCTCCGGGGCCCAGGTTCACCCCTCATCATTCGGGCCGTTATTCTGTTCATCACTGTTCCACCCTCCGTGCTGTGGTCCCGGTCCCGGTCCCGGACTCTGTGTCAGAATTTATTTAGTGTTCGTTCGTGTTTTATCGAACAGCTTTAAATGTTTCTGTGTGTTGAGTCACAGGCCTCAACCAGCAATAACGTTCGTTATCGATTCATCTGACAGGCTTTTTCTTTATTGATCAGCTGATTGATCAGTGAAGAAAATGTCCGAGCACGAACAGTTAAAAACCAAAGATGCTGCGTTCACTGTCAGAGAGAAAGAACGAGAAGCTGGAGCAAGGCCTGACGGTGGAGGCCGGTCCTGTCCTCCGGTCCTGTCCTGTGTGTCCCTGCTTCCGTCTTTGTTTCCTGTCAAAAAAAAAAAAATGTTTTTTTTTAACGACTTAAAAAATTGTTACCGATTAATTTCCTGTCAATCGATCAGCTGATGGATCATTCAGATAAGAGCTCTGATCAAACGGATGTGTGTGTGGAGGTGTGAGGAGGAGGTTAATCCCTCCATGCTGGTCCTGATCCTGGTTCCGGTTCTGGGACCGTCTCATTAGCCGTTCGCCCAGCTTCCTCCCCCCGGCAGCGTCTGGTCTGGTGGTTTTCAGATACCTGAGATTCTGCCTCACCTGAAAAATGCGCGCAGCACAGATGAAACTAATGTTCTGCGATTTCTGTTCTCCATCTCTGCCCTGGCTGCTGGCCTCTGATTGGATGAGGAGAACACCTGAGGAGCTGACTCAGCACAGTGATGGCGGCTGACCCGCAGGAGGCAGCTGACTCCCACCGCCCCGCCCAGCTGGTCAGGAACGGTTTGATCAGGTGTTTATAAGGTGCAGGTGGTGATGAGACACCTGAGGCTTCCAGGTGAACTGTTCCCTGCAGGTTCTTCTGTCTGAAACTGACCGTGACGTTCTCCTTCGTCTCCCAGAGTTTGGTGCGTTTCCACGCGTTGGGATCAGCTGTGCACAGGTGTGCACCTGCGTGCACAGGTGTGCACCTGCATCCTGTCAGCTCAGGCCCGGTGGCTGATGGTGAGAAGCTCGAGCTCACGGTGGCTGTTCTGGATGTGGTGCACGGAGACAGAGGACAGTGGACAAGGCCCTGTTGAGACAGGAAGGAGGAAAAGCACATGATTAAACTGTAAGTACAGCAGAGGCTCAGACAGCAACAGGAAGTCTGGATCCTGCTCTCCAGAGGATGGACAAACTCTACGATCACTGAAAACACAATTCATCCACACACACGGACGATCAGAGCCACAGCCAGGGCTCAGAGAGGAGGAGGAGGAGTGCGGCAGCAGTGTGAGTGACAGAGCAGGAAAACAGATTAGAGAACAGATCACCAAGACAACAGCTGCTTTCTTCATCCCTCCATTCTCCCCCTCCTGTCGTCTCTCAACAGGATTATTATTCTCTCTTTCACTCTGATCTGTATTTATGAGCTTTTAAACATTTATTGTCGACACTCGTGAGCGCGACACACACACACACACACACACACACACACACACACACACACACACACACACTCAGAACGTTGTCATTCTATCGTTTGAAACATCAAAATTAATTTAATTAAATTTGATTTGACTTATTTTGAAATATATTTTGGAATAAATATTTTAAATGTTGGATAAAACCTATTTTATATTTCAACACAATTTAAAAAATAAAATAAAAAGAAGCAGCTGAAGCTGAGCTCGTTTTACACTTTGAGCAATTGTGGATTTTTACAGGCTGAAACTGATCTGAGAGCAGATTCTCCAGCCTGACAACACGAGAATGATTCGACCTGTTGATGAATCAGAGAAATATTCACCAGAGAGAAAGAAAAGTCGAGCTGCAAAAAACTGTTTTTCTGTAAATATTAATATTTTCAGGAGAATATTTCATGTCACTTCATGTTTTTATTTCCGTGATTTGTTCTTTTTTTATTAAAACGTGAATATTTAATTTAAATTATGAAAAAGAAATCATTAAATTTATCCATTTTAAATTTAGAAATGATTTAAACATCAATCTTCCAGCGCCGCAGTTTCAGGAACTCTCCGCCGGCCTCCACCGCTCCTGCCTCGGCCTCACAAGCTTCAGGCGGCCGGGTGAGTTCTCCAGCCGGCGCTGCGCTCTCCTCAAGCGGCCTCGCCCCGTCCTTCTCCCCCGCCAGGTTCCCCGGAGCTCCGTGCGTAACGGATCCGTGCCAAACACGGAGGCTGCGCGCTTTTGTCCCGAGACACAGAAGAGAGAGAAAGGAGGGAAAATCCGGGAATAATGGCAGATTTGCAAATGTTTTCCAATTGATTTGACTCAATGAACGCGGGATTTTCTTTTTTCTGTCCCTTTCTTTCTTTCTTTCTTTTCGAGGAGCAGAGGAGAGTTTGGCTGCTGCAGCCACGCACGCGGGCCGAGCGGGAGTTTATTAGTGAAGAGCCGCGTTTTTATTGAAGGCGGACACGCTTTAATGAGCTTTTTACAACAATACGCTCTCAGTGAGTGTGTCCCGGTGTTCTCTCCGCCTTTATACTCTCTCTATACAGCCAATAAGAAACCACTTTAGTCCCGAAAAGACGACGGGAAGTCAGGAGGCGGAGGGAGCGGCAGGTGACTGGCACGCGTAAAGACAAGAGAACAACAGGAGGAGAGGAGACAGAGAGGAGCGGGAAGAGGAGAGAGAAGGAGGCAGAGGGGGTGATCTGAGGCTGGAGAGGAGGTGAAAGGAGAAGTGAGGAGGAGGAGGAGGTGGAGGTGGTGGGAATGAGCCCAAATGGCGCACTAATATTGTTCCGCTAACGTGATTAAGCGCTGTGTTGCGGCCTCATTAGTATTCATGCGGCCGGACAGACGCAGCATGTGCGCCGCTAATAATCCTCCTTTAAAAAGCCTTTTAATAATGATGAGCAGACGGTCAGCTGCTCAGGCATCGAAATCAAACGCTCCCTCTTCCTCCTCTCTTTTTTACTGTAAGCAGCTTTTCTCACCGCTCTTCATCATCTTCATCACAAGAGCTTCTTGTTTGTTTGAACGGTTTATTGAAGGAAACACGAAGAAACGACGGTTTGATCCAGACCTGATCCAGATCCAGATCCAGAATCAGAGAGAGACAGAGAGACATCCTGTCCAGGGGTATCAGCAGAGTTCAGGGTTTTATCACCCACACAAACCTGAGACAGGTGCTGTGGTCTCTGTCCCTGAGTCCCACAGCACTGCCTACGTATTTCATTCAGTTTTCACGGTTCTCTTGTTGAAGGATCAGGAAGGACGGTGGTCTTGGTTAAATACTGAAGCGTGAGACAGGACATGTGGACATCTTCAGTTCACAACCAAAAGCACCAACCTCACTGACCCCGACTGAACCTCACAGCAGGTGAGACACAGGGCCTGGACCCTGATCTCTCACTGCTTCCACAGCTGATTTCCTGAAAATCACTCCAGAAACTCTGAGGACTAAAACGTTTTCAACGTTTGAATGAGTATAAATCAGGAGACTGGAACAATCCACGTGTCTGAGCTGCTGATTCTGTCCAGAGAGGGACACAGACCGAAGGGTCTCATACCTGGGGTCTGTTGACACACTTGGCTCTGATGTCCAGGAGTCGTCCACCGGCTCAGACATCCCCTCTCCGTAAAGGTTGTAGTAGACCAGCAGATGGACGGGACCACGGAGGTGAGCTGAGAGTCTCTCTGCTGAAACAGACGAGGAACCAGAGACAAACAGCTCCTGAGCACCTGAACCTGTCGTTCTGATTTTCTTTGTGAATAATTTGAGATTCTGACCTGAAGGTGGCGCCGGAGCTAAAGTCAGGAGATCAGCTGGGTTCATCCTCTGAGGAGCAGGACTGCGTCTGTTGTGTTGGACATATGGACGGACAAACGACAACATCTTTAGGTGGAGAAACGATGCAATACATGACCAAAAGTATGTGGACAGCCCTGCCTGGTGTGTGTGTGTGTGCGTGGGAGGGGGTGTTGGGGTGGGGGTGGTGCTGGGTATTCACGGTGCTTCTTGACTGAAAACTGTGTGAGAAACTTGTCCGTGATCATGGAATCACAGTCACATATGTTCAGCTGTCCACATACTTTTGGCCGGATAGTGTGGTTGATGGCTGGTCCCCGAGCTGCATGAGGAACATTTGGACTCGATCCAGATCACCATTACTTTAATCTTTAATCAGGGCTGACACACACACACACACACACAGTTCATCTGTACTTACCGAGCTCTTTCCTGTACTTTATGACCACAACACACACACACACACACACACACTCTGCCAGTAACAGTGGAGTCTTCAGTTCTTGTTGTTTCCTGTCTGATCCATCCATCATCTCTCTTTCATCCATCCCTATCACTTATCTCTTTCATAATAAAAGTCCCTCTCTCAGCCTGTTTCACTCTAATTTCTGATTCTGTCAAAATAAAAGCCTCCCATGCGCTTTTTTAAATCAGTAACTGTCTCCTCCGACGGATGAACGATTCAGACAGAACAGCTGATAGAGACGATCTCGTCTCGTGTCCTGCAGCTTCTAACACTACCAATAAAAACATGTAAACAACAAACAATGCCAAACATCCAGTCTCAGGTCTCACAGTGAAAAGTGACGTCTTCAAGGCCAGAGATCGCTGTGAAGAGCTGGATTCAGTTCACGCCAACATGACCCTGAAAATGCAGGAAACACAGAGCGTCTGAGTTTTCACAGAGCAGATTTAAAGTCGCTGACTCTCGGCTCAGATGCTCCTCCAGCTATGATCCAGCCTAAACACAACCTGCTGTTCCCAGAGGCGAGTAAGTTCTACACAGGTGTTTTCTACTGAGCAACCAAAGACCTGAGAGATCATTTGATTTTCTTGCACATCAGATTCACAGTGAACAAAATTCGTTTCAGTGCTGAGGGGTTTGTGGTTTAGCTAATGATTTAAAACACGTCACTTATCTAACATCTTTAATATCCACATCCTGTTATAAATGTATGAAGATCCAGTTTATACACAAAGTGAGAAGATACTTCATAAGAAAAATAGCTTCCACATCTTCTAACATTTAGTTTGTATTTAGTAGTGTAGCAGTATTTGTTGTCCACTGACAACCTGAGGCTGAAAACGGTAAAACCACACGTCAGATTTACTCTTCAGTTTCTGTGCAGATTTAACACGTCCATCAGTCGGCCAGAGCAGTTTCCCCTCTCCGGGGTTTATGCTAAGCTAGGCTAACCAGCTTCATCTGTAACGTACAGACATGAGAGCAGGATCAGTCTGAACTCTGAACTCAGGAGACCAGAGTCAGAGTCAGAGTCAGTTTTACTGTCAGTACTGCCACATGTGCTGGACATACAGAGGACATTCCATTTCTCTCAGATCCACGAGATTAAAGAGAGAGAAGATTGAAAAAATACAAAGAATAAATAAAAGCATAAAAAAGACGAGGGTTTACCTGCATGTTGAACTCTTCAACAGCTCGTCTTCCTCTCATCCATCCATCCATCCATCCATCCATCAGTGCGGTTTCATTGGTCCCTGGAGGTCAGCAGGTCTGTGTGTGTGTGTGATTACAGTAATGTCTTAATGACAGATGACATCACACCATCAGTCAGACCATCTGTCTCCGCTCTGGGAACATGAATAAATGATAAATCCCACATTTCATGTCAGGACATGAAAAGATGCTGTGATGAGAGCTCACACACACACTGACCCTGAGTCAGTCTGAAAACACACACACACACACAGGTCCTGCAGCAGTTGTGAGGACATAATGCTTTCTTGAATCCCTCCCTCCAGCACTCAGCCTACACCTGATTCTAACCTGAGCCCCTTGTGAGGACCAGCCTAAATGTCCTCACAATGGCTTCGAGCTAAACTTTGTCCACACAAACACAGAAAGACATGTACACACACACAGATTGCTCTGATCTGAACATTAACAGAAGTAAGCCCTGGTCACGGAGTGAAGTCTTCATGGTGCATACCGACTGCTCTACCTGGTGCGACAAACCCAGCCCAGGGAGAAGTAACCCGTCGTCCGCAATTACATATTTTTTGCTGCTCGCCTTTTGGTAGCCCTCAGGTGAGGTGCTTTGTTAGCTGCACAGCGGTGAACCCAGGTGAACGTGGTTCTGAGCGAACGAGCTGAACTGATTTTTCAGTTCTTCCATTGGCTCACGATGGTTAAGTTTCAGGTTGTTTTCTGGACGTGCAGTGGGCAGAACCTCAAAAGATCAATAAGTAACTCTTTATATCTCATTTTTTAACTCATGAAAAAAGACATTTAAAAATGACATTACGCTTATGTGCCGGACTATTTCCTGGCTTGAACAAGTTGGCAGACAGCCAGCGGAGGCGCCACATATTTTCTGATCAGAGCCAAGAAACAGTTCACTTCCTTAAAGGTCAAACTATTCCTTTAAGTCTGACTTCAGTAAGTCAGACACCATTCAATGACTCACTCAAGTCTGACTTACTGAAGTCAGGCTTCAGCTCATTGCAGTGTCCTTAGACAAATAATTAAACAATGAACATGATCCTGTGAGACTTCTCCAGGACAACGTATTGTTTTCTGTGACGCTGTGGTTCATTTTAATTCCCATAATTTAGTTCAATGTGCTTTTTACATTTTTGAAATCCTTCGTGTGTCAGAGATAAAAACACAGTCAGTCAGAAAGAATGAGCCTGTTTATTAGCCCTCATGTTAATCATCATCATCATCATCCATCTTCCTCTTCCTCAGCCACCGACAGTCTCGTGGCTTGGCTTCATACACAACTCTATCTGTCAATAGAATCTAATAGAAAAATCTGCAGGTTACAGTTAGGACATCTGTCCATTAGAAAAACAACAGAAACCAAGAAACCAAAAAGCTCCCGGTCACCCCTTCAGGACGAGGGGTCGGGACTAGGAAGATCTATACTGGAGTGGACGGGTGATGTGTCCAGTCCTGGTTCTGGGATGTTGGGAGGCTTGGGGTGACCCATTGACCAGCTGGTTGCTGGTGTAGTCCACAACAAGCCTGGAACTGGGTCTGGACACCAGGCCACCGTCCACTCTAGTGTTTTTTTAAATAATTTTCCGGGGATTTAAACCCCTTCACTACATTTCTCCTCGCCTCAGAGGCACCACGCTAACAAGCTGTGGGACTGTTCAACACGCCTGTGACGATAATGCTCAGCTCGTGGCGCTTTTGTAATCACATGGTCCGATTACAGACGTGTTGAAGAACATCACATCCTGTCAGCTTTTTAACGTGGCAACATCTAGACAGAGACAGACAGACAAGGAGAAGGGATAGAGACAGTTAGCCTAGCAGTCTTGAGAATATAACATACTCAGCTTCTCTTTGCAAATCGGTTAGACACAACATGTGAATTAAACAATATCATTTTTAACAGGATAACAAAGTACATTTGTTTTACTGAAGAGCACCCGCCAGAGAGTGGAAATTTACACAAACCATATTATCTTATCAACAAACTCAATATTCATAACTGGATTAACAGATTTAAATAGACCCCTGTACAGGAGAACTCATTATTATTGTCGTCATTGTTATTATTATCGTCATCATCGTCACACGTACAAGAAGCAGAACCACTGATTCAATATTCAACTCAACAACAGCCAGATCTCCCTCAATGCCAGACAAACCTCTCTGTGGTCCGACACACAATAAGCTAACAAACACACAACACTCCGAAATAGAACCGACGCACAAAGACAACCAGACAGATGACAGTGCTAACAAATGTACAGCCAAGGCTGGAGTTACACCTACGAAGATGCGTCTTTCTGAGTTTATACAAAGAGTCAGACTCAAACTCCCACAAATCAACAATAAGCATTAAAAAAGCTAATTAGAAGTGGGTTTGAAACAAACGCAAAAAATACTTTATGTTCGTACATGTATAACATAACCATGCAACAACAATGCACATGTTCGAGGAGCATAATCCAGCTTTAACATAACACACAATACACTATGTTCAGCTAATGCATACACACCTGACAGCTAACACACACTACTAACAAACACAGCTAAGGCTGGAATAACACTTCTTCAAATATATGTCTCTGTGAATTAATGCAAAAAGGGTGTAGCTGTAGGCCAAGTCTTAAAAAAAACAAACAAAAAAAAACAGTGTGAGTTAAACAAGATATTAGAAGATCCAAAGAGGGAAGTGAAACAAAAAATACTTTTACATTTGTTTACAAGTATTAAAAAAAAGCCATGCAAATGACAACTGTGCACGTATGAGAAGCATAATCCAGCCTTAGCATACACACCAACATACAGCTAACATGTTTTAGCTGTAGTATTTTAGCTGCTAATGCCCAGACATACAGACCAGATAACACACGCTGCTAGCAACCACTGATTCCATTATGTCTGGAATAATACAAAGATACACAAAAATGTCTCCGTGAATTTTTGAAAAGAGGCCAACGCTCAAATATTCCAAATATAAACGTGCATTAAAAAATCTAATTATTCGATCCAAATTCCTGCTGGGTGGTGAGTTCAAAAAGGAAAACAAAAAAAAACTTACAAATATTGATTTGTCATTTGGTCAATAAAGTAAAAAAAAAAAATGTGAAAAATATTCATTCAAATTTCCCAAAGCCCAAGGTGACGTCTTTAAATACCTCGTATTGTCCAATAAGAGTTCACTGTTGTAAACAACCACAGAAAGCAGAATATATTCTCATGTGAGAGGCTGAAACCACAAACTCACACAATTTTAAAAGAATTTACTCAAAGTAGTCTGATAACTGCAGCTCGATAAAAAGATCTCTGAAATGACACTTGCATGTTCAAAAAGCATAATCCAGCATTAACAGACAAACAACATACAGCTAACACACACACCACACATCCAACACACAAGTTTAGCCAAAATACATGTTCACAAAACACACCGTTTAGCTAATGAACATTCAGCACCATTAAGCCGCAGCACACACAACATGTTCACACAGCCAGCAGAATCTGTTTGTAACCAACATACACACCATGTCGACTGAATCAGGACGGATTTGGGAACATTACTCAAAGGCGTTAACCCCATTGCTAGTTATGTAGTTTTACCAGATAAATGGATGTTTATTAGCTAGTTCTAATCATTTTACATTGTTTTGGAAATTTCTCAGCAAGTAAAATTAGATACAAACAGTGTATAGCATCTTTTTAATTAGCATAATGTAGTGCTGCAATGCTTAGTTAATTAACTGATTAATTGGTCAACAAAAAACTATTTTGATAACTGATTAATATTTTTGGTAATGCTTGGAGCAAGTATTTGTTGGTTCAAGATTCACAAATGTGAGTATTTTCTTTGTTGCACGTGTGTTACGGTAAACATATCTTTGGGTTTTGGACTATTGGCAGAACAAAACATTTAAACAGACCTTTTTCACAATTTTCTGATCAGCAGATGAACTAATGAAAATAAATGTTGGTTACACTGCTTTGCTGGTAGTTCTGTTAATTGCAATTAGGAGACTGATGTAAATGTTCTCATTCAGCTATATACTGACTATGCGATATGTTGTGAGTGCGGCATAAAGCAAAGTTCACTAGCGCACAATTAGCTAAAAGCTACACATCCAGCTAACACACACTGGACACACAGAAACAGCTCAGCCACCAAAATTTCTAACACGTGTTCAGTAGAAAAAAAACCAATTGTTGAGCTAACTTTCAATGCTCACACTCCTTAACGAACACATACTATGTGTACTGAGACATCTTTCAGTTAACTTGTAAGGTCAGCTAACACATAATTTAGCCACCACAGTTATTCTGATAACATTTAGCTAACACACAAACACACCATACACCTAACAGAAACAGTTCAACCACCACACTCATCCAGCTAACACACAGTTGAGGTAACACGCACCTTTTTGCTACCAGACATTGTTTAGCTAACTTGCGCATTTAGCTAATGCGCTCACTTAGCTAATACATCGCTAAAAGAATCGATAACTTCATTGTTCAACTCCTAACACTTCTGCTACAAAGAAATCGGTAGAGTAGAAATGCAGAACTAAGTTACAACAACAATAATAAAGTTTCACTCTGTAAGAAAATAGTATTTTTCCCGCTTTTTGTAATTAAAGTCGAGGTGGGGAAACGTGGTGTCGGCTGGAGGTTAAATCCTGTGGAGGACACAAAGTGTTTGACCACAGAGAGATCTGGCTTTAGACAACGCAATATAAATCGTCATTTATTCATCATTACATCATAAAAACTAAAGAATCACTATTGAGATACAGGAATAAGAACTATCATCAAACCAAAAAGAAAACAATAAACGCGTCATTGCACCTCCAAGATGGCGACTAAACAGGTAAAATTAGATCGAGAACAAACAGACCCGGCGAGCACAGATTTAGTACAAAAAACAGTTTCTCTGACGGTAAAACATTACATTTCCATCCGACGCTATTAAAATATTTCTATGCCAAAATAAAAAAAAAAATAACTGAGAGTCAACACACACAATCTGACGCATGCTTTAAAACATTATCATAAACAAAATAATAATAATAATATCTGATTTTCTTACTCAAGACTGCTAAGCCTTATACCGGTTTCTTATTGGAAAATAAAACTAGACAAAATATAGATTATACTGGATTTTTTTTTGTTCAAAGCCACACTGATACATCTTTAAGTTCAAGTTTGATAAAAAAATAAAACAAAAAGAAAAACCAGGTCTACACTGTGGAGAGACCAGAGGCTAGTCCAAAAAAATCTGCCCCACAAAATATCAACTTTGTAAGGTTAAAAAACAGAAAGAAAAGAGTTCGTGATTTTTCAGTTAATCCTTAGTTTTTCTCTACAAAAGGAAGGAGGAAGCGGCGGAGCGTTGCTAGGAAACCCCGATTTCGGTTGCCATCAACGACCATCCGAGGCCTTCACCGGCGAAGGAGGAGCCTCTAGTGATCCTAAAGAGACAGGAGACACTGTCAACCAGAAAGCACAGACAAGAGTTCCGTGTTCGGGCCACCCACAGGGTTTCTGCAGGCTTCATCAGATCAAACACACAATGATGCAATTTAAAACCCATTTAATGTGACAGATGATGAGTTCAAAAGACCAAGTTGGAAAAATACAAACTGTCAGAGGAAATGAGTCTGACTGAGAGACCAGAGACACTTATGTGAGTCTAAGTATTAAAGTATTTCATCACCTCTACCAGAGAAAAGTCTTCAGCCATGAGGACGCTCATCTTCCAATCAGGTCAGTATGGCATTGTTCCTTTTTTAGCACATCCCAGCTATATACAATAATTTTTAGTAATATAATTAATAATTAAATGTGGCCTAAAATTGATGGATAACGAAATACAAAATGAAACTGACTGAAGTTTTTGTGACTTGTCCTCTGTGAGCTGATGATCTTCCTGCTAAGGAATTCAATGCTTTGTAAGACTTTTCAAGACCATCAGATACCCTGATGCATGACGTCCCGTACTCTGCAGTCCCCCCGACGGATCCAGGACCAGCAGAAAGTCCTGTCTCAGGGGAACCTGCTTTAAAGGAACCAGCAGGAACCACAGCCAGGTTCCTGCAGGCAAACGACAGGTAAGTTGGCAGGTTCCTGATCGGTTTCCTGTGTGTTACCTGTATCTGGGCTGGGTTCCACAGGTAGGGCTGCTGTCTGTAGTATTCTGCTAATGCTGCAGTGTAGTCTGGCACCGAACTCTGCTGAGACGACTGACCTACACACAGAAAACATGGATTAACATTAGGGCTGGGAAATATGGACCAGAAGTCATCTCTCAGTGTTGTTAGGCTGAATGGTGAATTTCTGAACAGTCTCTGACTGTCCATCTGAGAGAAGCTGATCAGCCTGTGGCAGATCATCTTAGTCTCCATTAGTTACTATTACTGTGAGGTCACAGCGATAAGTTTAATGAGCTGGGAGTAATTAGAGTCTGGTCCTGGGTTTCACCCCTCAGTCCACATGCCTCTCTGAGAGGAGACCTGGGGCTCGACTCAGGACTGAGACATGTCCTTCCAGCCCTTCTTCATGTTTTTCATGTTAAAGGAAAACACAGATGTAATAATACTGACTCTCCTTCTAAAAACATTCAGTATACAGAGGCAGTGACGCTCACACAGAGCTCTGTATAGTAATGATGCAAACACAGCATTAGCTTTCAGTAAGAACCAGAAATCTACCCACGAAGCTAAACAGAGTCTTCAGAAGGTTTGGAGCACTGATAGTGCAGCAGCGTTCACAGCATGTCTCATTTACTCTCAGTAAAAAAACATAATAACTGGTCCCTTCCTATGTTGATATAAATACATATAAATATCTTTGTAGTGTTCTTCTGGAACCAAACCTACACCTCAGCTGTTTGATCATCATCCACCTTCTCCCTGATGTGATTTACATGCTTTATCATTTGCTCAGTGTTGTCACGGGACAGAAACACAGTCGGGTTTCATACTCTGTTTCTTGTAGTAGTCCTCCCAGGCCTTACTGTAGTCTGTCATCAAGCTCTGAGGCTGGTTCTGCTGACCTACAAATACACACAAACACAGTGAGTCTGACAGTGTTCATACTAAACTTACTACAAATTGCCCACCTCAATAAACCTTCCACCTCCAATGTTGAGCATAAAATCGGACTGGCTGCACGCGTTTCACACCGCAGGAACCGCCGGAGCTCAAAGGTGAGTTAAGAATATCAGCAGCAGACTGAGCAGACTCCTGTCCTGTCATTACTGACAGTCATCCAGACCACGCCCATTCACAGCAGATCACTGTTGACCTCCCTGCAGTGACCGTCACATGTGACGTGGACACCATGATTCACTGAGTCACAGACACACAACTTCAGATGAACCTCAGAGGAGTGTATCTCAACTAAAACTGATTTTACGACCTGTGTGTTACCCTGCTCTGTGTGTGTGTGTGTGTGTGTGTATGGACTTGCCTAGCTTCTTATAGTACTGCTCCCATGCTTTAGAGTAGTCCATCTGTCCTGTCTGAGCCATACTGTGACCTACACACACACACACACACACACAAAGAGAGTCTTAACTGCTGGACTCAAAAAAACCTGTGTGTGTGTGTATGTGCAGGTTGCTGTGTGTGTGTGTGTGTGTGTGTGTGTGTGTAGGTACACACCCTACCCTACCCTGGCTTCAGCAGGACGTAACAGTGCGCTCCTCAGTCAGTAATTAAACCAATTCTCATTCTACTTCATCATCCAGTGAATATAAAACTTTTCTGTACCTGATGTGCGTGTGTGTGTTTATGTAAAGTGTGTGTGCGTGTGTGTGTTACCGGGGTCTTGTTGTCCAGGGTTTTGCCAGCTGGTCTGGTAGGTGTTTCCCCAAACACCTGTCAGGAAGGTTTGCCCACTGCCACAGCTACACACACACACACAACACATACAGCTCAATAAAACACACTGCTCAGTGCACCTGCAGGACGTTCACTGGAATCTGTTCGTCATTTGCCTGGACCTGGCTAACACGTCCCAACAAGTCAATTAAGGCCTAATGAGTTAATGAGTGCTGCACACGCAGAAGGCTGCCACAGTTACTGCTTAGTTATTTTCTATTTTTGAAGTTGATGAAATGAAAAAATCACAGAGCTCTGACATTTGAATAAAGCCTGATCTTTAGTGTGTGTCTGCTGCAGGGGCTGGATCCTCCTCTGTCCACTTCAAAAATCAACAAGCACAGAACAACAACATCAATCGTTCTTCATATCTGCTAATTTATTTACTGCTGCTTCTCAGCAGTGTGGTGAAATCAGTGGTTCATGGTCCCGATTTTCACTGTGCTGATTTACAGCTTTTGAGAGGATTGAGCCATCTCACACAGTTTTATGTGTGTGTGTGTGTGTGTGTGTGTGTGTGTGTCTTACTTCTGGTGTGTAGCAGGGCCCTGGGTGAAGGGGCTGAAGCCAAAACCTCCATTACTCATAATACCTGAACCCTGCAGGAAGAGAGAGGACAGTTTTATTTTCTGTATCTTGTTACACCACGTTTCACACTTATTACATTCCACCTTAAATCACATTTATCACATTCCACCTTAAATATACCATTCCACAATCATCACATCTTTGTCTGATGTAGTATAATGACCATAAACCAGTGAGAACTAAATTTGCTGGAGGTTTAATTTTTCCTGAGTGCGTTTTGTTTAATTTGATGATTTTTGAATGGAGTCTGGTGAGCAGCTGTTACAGTTGGAGGATTATTGTATTTTTTAACATCATTTCAGTGTATTTGTTATTATTACCTGTCATTCTGTGTTGTGTTTTTTATTTGCAATAATTTCTTTGATGTTTAATAATGCAGACTATTTAAGACAGGACACAGAAGTTAGTATTATTGTCTTGAGGTGCGCTTGTTTTGCATACCCCGATCTTGTCGTCTATGAGCTGGCGGGCCAGGTCCATCTGCTGGGCGGTGCCTCTGATGGTGAAGACCCGAGTGTTGGGGTCGGTGGAGGGGGGAGGGTTCCTCTGTAGCTCCACATGAGCTCCAGACTGCTGGTTAATACTCTTAATGGTTTCCCCTCCTACACACGCACACGCGCACACACACACACACACACACAGGCACACGCACACGCACACGCACACGCACACACACACACACGCACACACACAAACACACAGCATTATACCAGCATTTTGATTTCGTGGTGGCTCAGATCACAAACTGGTCCAGTTCACACACATTTCCAAACAGGAGTCAGTCACTAGCTGAACCTGTGAACCACCCTTCCTCCTCCTCCTCCTCCTCCTCCCCCTCCCCCTCCTCCTCCTCCCCCTCCTCCTCCTCCCCCTCCTCCTCCTCAGCAGAATATTCTGAGGTCATTAACCCTTTGTTACCCAAATGAAGAAACCGTTAATAGACCTTTTATGAGGTGAAGAAAAGAGTGAGCGAGTGAGCGAGCAGGCTGAAGGTTTCCCTCCTCTGAATAAATCTGAACACTGTGCAGACTTTACTGATTTATTGTATTTTCAGGTACCAAACACAACATTAATGAACCCATTAGCTGTGCTGTACCAGAGTTAGCTCGCAGCTCATTTTCATCTGCAGTGAAAACAGACGCACTGTGGCAGAACAGAACTACACAAACTAAACAACAAGGCAACACACACAACACACAGAGTGGTACATCACATCCCACGTTTACACAATGTGAACTGTGTGTTAGACAAAATAAAGGCTAATTAATTATCTGACGTAAGTTTTTATACAAATATTTTCCATTTTAAATCGTGTAAGTTTTCATTTGGCAGCACTGTAACCTACTAAACATGAAGTTGTTCCTGATATTAATATTTTTAATTTATAACAATCTAATGTTGAAATGTAAGTTTGTCTTTTTGTCTCCGTGTGTCCCACTGACTGACCAGCCTCATTACAAGTCTCGTTCCATTCATGTGGTTCTGCTGTTTGGAAACTGATCGAGCTGTTTCACATCACTCCGACATTATTTCTCACATTTTATTGACTAAATAATGAGCTGACTAATCAAATATCTCTCCATCGATGAGTAACTAATAAACTCTAATCTATTTCAAATATCTGTCATCGGATCAAACTGAAAATCAATTAAAGACACTTTTGATCAACAGGCTTCAGTGAGTGAGTGTGTGTGTGTGTGGGGACAGTGGGGGGACAGTTTCTGTCCAACAGAAAGTCCTGACAAACAGTACACAACGAAAGACACACACACACACACACACACACACACACACACACACACACACACACACACACACATGGTGTCTAAACACTGGGTACTTGACATCGTTTTTCATTGCTGCTTTTATTTTGTAAGCTGCTGCTCGACCCTCTTGACCTCCAAAACACAAATGCGTGCGTGTACACAGACACACACACACAGACAGACAGACGCACGCACGCACACAGTGGCTGGTGAATGGCTGACGTGGTGAATGGCTCTGGTTCATCCTGAATCTCTGTTGCTGTTCGTTGTGCAGTTACTGAGTCGCCTCAGACGTTTACAGATGTCAGGAAATCTAAAATGTCCTCAGCTGTAGCTTGTGTTTAACACAACGCCGCCGTCATGAAAACACTGACCAGACAGACGGATTGTTAGCAGCCAGTCCTGTGGACCACAGCCAGGACATTTTTTTAAAACAATAATGGGAAATAATTCAGTTTCAGCTGAGGGATGTTGTCGGATGCAGGTCAGAGATAAACTGCTGCACTCATCATGATCCTGATGCAAGACTCCCAATATATTCCCAATGCAAGTCAGTCAGACAGAGTGACTATAAATGAGACACAGTTAAGCAAAGTAACACGCGTGGCCTTACACCTGCTCACACGACAGCGCAGGACCTCTCTGGCGTCTCTAAGCTGCGGCCTGCTCCGGTGTCCAACCACCATCACTGTTGACCTGGCCGCACCAGTCTTACCTCCCACAGAGGACAGGTATCAGCTTACCTGTGTGTCTGCCGGAGGAACCAGGGTCTAAATGAAGGTCCAGTGACAGTTTTACAGGTTCCTGCTCTCGGGTGGCACTTTGTGAAAGGCCGAACATGGCTGAATGGTCAAGTACGATGGTTTCCTGTCAACTTGGCATTTTTAAATAATCTAAAACTGCAAACACGTTGGCCAGTAATCAAACACACCTTACAGGCTTTGCTCTCCCATTTTGCACAAATGGAATAAAAAGCAGCGTCATACGTTTGACACGAGTGCTGGAGGAACTTTGACTGGGCACATCAGGAAATTTGAATTCCTGCACTTTAAGAGAAACTTTTCATGAGTCACGTCCCTCGATCTGTCTGATCACAGGACAGGACAGGGCCAGTTACAGGAAGCCTGATTCTTTACTGTTTAGTCTAGAAAATAATTAGCAGATTCACTGATAATGAAAACTGCTGCAGCACCAACAGTGGCAAGCAGTGGTCAGTAAAAACTTTTCACACATCACAGTCATGACAAACCCTCGGGCTGCAGGCAGCTGTCACAGGTGGCAACACGCGACCACATCAGAAACAACACTCACGGCGGCGCCATCACACCCTCAGTCACACGCTCATTTCTGTCGCAGAGACTGGAGCACATTTCTCCTCCTACCTTTGCCGATGACCAGGCCACACTTGTCAGCAGGGATGGTGTAGGTCACTTCCTGTAGAGGACCAGGAGAGCCCATAGTCCAATCACCACGACCTCTGACCCTCCCGCCCCGCAGGGCTGAGCCGAAACCATCACGCTCCTCCAAAGAAACACGAAAAATGAAAAGGTTTATAGTGCAGGTCATCAGTGTTCAGTGCAGCCTAAACTCCCGTGTGTGTGTGTGTGTGTGCGCACGCGTGTGTTTGTTTCACCTGAGCGGTCTGGATGAGCTCGTTGATGAGGTGGACAGCGTGCTGACAGCGGTCTGGCTGTCCCATCACCATGGCAACACGCTCTGGACTGATACCATCATCTGGATGACAGACACAGAAGTCAGAGGTCAAAAGGTCAGAGGGTTAAACTGGTTCATCAGTTATAATGTAAACTGGATTTTCAGTGTAAACAGTCATGCCTTAAACTGGATTATACTGGAGCAAACAGGCTAGTTTGGATTATGCTGGGATTACCAGACCAGTTTTGATTCAGATTATAGTGATGTAGACAGTTTTAAACTGGATCACACTATTGCAAATAGGTCTGGTTTTAACTGGATCATACTGGTGTAAAAAAGCATGATTTAAACTAGATTAGATTATACTAGAACAAAAAGACCAGATCTAATTTGGATCAAACAGGTTTAACCAGACCAGTTTCAAAGCAGATCGTACTGATGTCAACAGACTTGTTTTAATCTGGATTACACTGGTGTGAACCTACTCTGATACGGATTATACCAGATTTGAGTTGACTAGATTTAAAGTTGATTTTACTGATGTTTGAAGTGAATTATGCTAATTATCATTCAACTGGATTTTAATGGTGCAAGCAGACCATCTTTATATGGATTTACTGGTGTGAACAGACCTGCTTTAAACTGGATCCGGACTCCTGCGTCATTCTGGATCTTCTTGATCATTTCTCCATTTCTGCCGATCACAATACCAACAGCAAACCTCGGAACTGGAACCTGGAAAAAGACACAGCATCTTTCAATACTGATTCAGAGGACAATCTTTCCTGCTAACGGCTAGCAAATGCTAACAGTGTGCATTTGTGTGTGCGTGTCGTACATCCAGGCTGGTTCCTCCCAGTCGGGCACTGAAGTCGTTGCGTCCTGACCTAAAATCTCCATCCTTCTCCCTGATCACTTCCAACACCAACTCCCTCGCTGCCTGAAGGCGGAGAGGGAACAGAGTCGTGTCAGACGTGTGTGACTGTGTGTGAACTACATATTTGTGAGGCTGAGACACAGACTGACATTAGACTGGGTTCAGATTAATCAGGTTAGAATTAGTTTACGATGCAGTTAGGACGTAGGGAACGGGAACGTGTCAGCGAGAGTCCTCACAAGGTCACAGTAAAACGTGTACCTGCACTTTGTACGGGTCTCCAGAGATACGAAGGGGTTTGTCGGCTCCTGTCGGCATCGGACCGTCCTGGATCATCATCATCTTTACTCCTGCTCGCTCCTGACACACACACACACACACACACACACAGAGGTAAAGGGAAAGCCTCAGTGGGTGTATGGTTTGTACTGGTTTTGGTACTGGTGCCGTGGTGTCGTCGGTCCCTGTCTCTGCCTCATCCTGCTGCGTCCTGTCAGACACTGTACCTGCAGCTGTTTGATGGTGTCTCCTCCTCGGCCAATCACCAGCCCCACCTTACTGGCCGGGATCAGCATCTCCTGCACCGAGGCCCCGCCTTCCCCGTCACCATGGAAACCTGGGCCGTTTCTACAGCGGTCCACAATCTGGACCAGCAGCCGCTTTGCCTGCCTGTAAACGCAGACATACAAACACACACACACACACAGGAGTTTAGCAGCAGGTGGAGGTGAGGAGCTGATGAAGTGAGGAGGTAAAGGTGGATGTTTAGAAACCTACTCGATGCTCTCCGGAGTTCCGGTCAGAGAACACGGCCGCTCCATCAGACCTCCACTGTCTGCACACACACACAGTCACACACATACATGTAAGTTACACAGGTACTTCAACCTGTCCTTCCACGCTGCCCGTCATCCACTTCATCTTTCCTGAGTGTAACTTCCACAGAACAGAGACGTTCAGTTTTAGAAGAAGAAGCCAATGAGAGAAGCAGCAGCAATGTCTGAACCTGCTGTTTAAATATACCTGAGCTGAGGTTCCACACCTGAGACACACTAAACCCACAGAGGAAGTCAGGACAGTTCTCCAAGATGCTGGAACAACCTGCCTGACAGGTGCCTGAGAGCAGGTGTGCTGAGGAGAACTGATGCTGGTTTAAAAGTGAAGAGGCGTCACAGTAAATCCTGATCTGATTCAGGTTCTTCTCTTTGAAGCCAAAATAAATAAAAACTATTCACAGCTTTATTTTTGAAAACGTCCTGACTTTACTTTCACTGCCTGAACCTTGTGCACAGGACTGTTTGTATCATAACAGTGAACCATCACTCAGTGGAACCGGACACACGGTCTCACCAGCAGCGATCTGGATCTTGCAGCCGGACTCCAACTGGATCCTGGTGATCTGTTCTCCTCCTCTACCAATAACTGGAGGAGGAGAAGGAGGAGAGTAGGGTTATTTACAGTGAAATTACTGCTTTCAGTTGTTTTTGTCCATGTAAACAATCGTTTTTGATTCGGGTGGAAAGGGTTCAGGGCTCTCGGTCGGGTTCTGGGTGAGATGGAGCAGTCAGAAACAAACGCTGAAGGGCTGAACACTGGATCGCTGCACCGGTCTCATCAGTTCAGCTGCTGCTCAACACTAAAATCTGATTGGACGACAAAACCCTCAGACACCTGACCAGCAGCACTGACTGAAAGGTCAGAGGTCATACTTACTGAAGCCCACCATCCTGTCGGGGACCTTGTAATCCTCTGTGATTACCCTGCTGTAACACACACACACACACACACACACACACACAGACACATTAACATCCAGGTCACACAGAAACCCCACAACCCTGTGTGTGTGTGTGTGTGTGTGTCGATAAGTGATTATGCTGATGCAGACTGTAGGAGGGCAGATCTATAACACTTATCTACTGTTACACCCCGACACACACACTGATGTCTATTTGCAAACAAAAGTATGATGCATGCTGAATGTCATTATCCGTGTTGCCGTGCTGTGTGCATGTGTGTGCGTTTGATCAATATGAACTGCTGCTCGTACCTTTGATGCCCCATGGCTGCTAGCTGGTTACCTACTGAGAGACAGAGACACAGATTAGACATGAATGCAGCTTTTACTGCAGATCTGATGGAGCTGCTGGACAAAACGAACCCTGAGCCCGGTCAGACAATCGTGTTGCTGCAACATGACAACGGAGAAAAAACACGACGTGCTTCTGTGTTCTAAGTTAATACCTGTTAATACCAGGTGTGAACAGGGCCTACGTCAGCTACAACATTCTAGTTTAGGTGGAGGATTCTAGCTCAGGTTAAAGGTTCTTGGCCTGGTAGAAGGTTCCAGGCCAAGTGGTCGGTTTAATAACTCAGGAGAGACACAGTTCTAGCTCGAGTTAAAAATCACTGGTCCAGTGGGAGGTGAAAATGTTCTGGTTGGATATTTCCGATCCTCCCCCTCCATCTGCTCACCTCCATCCTCTCCTGGTCGCTTCTGTCCGGGGTAGTACAGCGAGGGCTCGACACTTCCTGCTGAGCTGTTGAGGTGGGACATGGCTTCTCCGCCCATCTTACCCACCATCTGAAACCCAGACAGAAAGACACAGCTGTAACACCTGGATATCAGAAGAGACGGACTCAGGGCTGGACAAGGAGCTCGGTCCCGACACGGCAGAAACAAACCAGGATTCAGTATCAGCAGAGATTCAGTGCAGCGAACAATTCACATACAAATCAGTCTCAAGTCTCAGTTATGAAATCCTGAGTCAATACTAACAATCTCCAAACCAGGTCCCAAACCTTTAGTCACGTCCTAAGTCACAGTTGACAGTAACAAATCAAGATCAGGTCCCAAGATCCAGGTCATGATTCAGTATAAACAAGTCAACACCAACAAGTCTCAAGTTAAACAACAAGACGATACCAAACAGTGCAAAGTCAAAGTCCAAAATCTAACAACTCCCAAGTCAAGTCGGACAAGTCCTCAGTCCACACCAAGGTCAAAGTCAAACCCCACAGAGACCATGTCCAAAGCTGAGGCTCAGTCTACAGATCCAGGTGAAGCCAACAAGGCTGAGGTCAGATCCCAAGCTGAGAATCAAGCAACAAATCAGGACCAAGTCAAGTCCGAGTCGTCAGCTTCGTGTTCTCAGTCTTGAACAACTCGCTGCTCCTTTTACAGAACTGACTGCTCATTAATATCACATCATTAAACAGAACAACATTAACAGCAGAGAGAATAACAGCTCGTTATCACAGAGATAGAGGACACCAGGTCATGTGACTGGAGTCCACACTGAACATGGTGTTTTCAAATGGGACCTTCAGCCATTTAAACCCAATTTACTATTAAAACAAAAGTTAAAGATGATGATTTCCAGTGTTGAGAAGAAGAAGAAATCTCAGTTTGTGTTGTTGATGTTCCAGCAGAGCTCAGCCTGAGCAAACTGCCCTCACACTGCTTCCTCCCTCCTCCTCCGTTAACAGGAACCTTCCTAATAAGGTTCCTTGTTTGGCTGCAGAGCTCCTGTGCAGAGTCGTGTTGGAGCAAGCAGCTGCTGCAGATGTGTGATGAATAAATACGACTGATCACACACGTTCAGCTCTGAACAGAGGGAGGCTACCTGTACCACACTGTAAGTAATGTTAGCAAACTAGTTAATTATTGATTAATCTGCAGATTATTTTCTCTATTAACTAATGAATCGTTTGGTTTATCAAATGTCACAGAACAGTCAGAGCTCAGTGTGGAGTCAGGAAATAAAACCTCACACACGCTGGAACCAGGGAGTGTGTAACAACCAATCAGTTATTGCCAATTCATTTTCTATAGCTTTACACTGATCGCTTAACAACTCGTTTCAGCCCGTTACCTGTGACTGTACGCCCACTGTTCCATCACGTACGAACACGTCAGACTGACAAACCCCTGAAGCATGATGTGCAGCTGACATGACTACCGCGTGTTCGCTCCGTGTTTCAGCTGTACCGGCTCACACACTGGGAACGTTTCAGTCACAGCATCTTCATCACTATCTTCACTTTCAGCTGCTTCATTAATTTGATGACCTGATCTGACACCTGGGAGTCGTGTTCACAGGTGGGCGGGGCTCTGAGGGCCAGTTATCAGTTCATCCTGCTGCTCTCCAGCAGCCTGTCACTCAAAAGTCTATCGACTGCTCAGACACTGCAGCTCATTCACAGCTATTAGCTTTTAGCTGCACGCTGACCTCACCTTGGCTGGAGAGCACACTGAAAAACACTGCTGCTGCTGCTACACACACACACACACACACACACACACACACAAAGGTAACCTTGAATGTCTTCATGATAAAGAGAAGCAGAGAAAAGAGCAGCAGAAAAACCAGTGGAGATATCTGCTGCTCTCATTCTCACACACACACACAGGACGACTGAGTCACTGCCGTACCTGTCCACACCTGTCACCTGCACTCTGTCCACATCTTCACATCTCAGTTCATGCCTCTGTGAGATTTCACTCACAGCAGTTCTGACATTTCTGTATCAGCAGGGAGACGCTTTGCATCAAACCAAGCGCTCCTCATAAACTGCATCAACAAATGACAGTGGACGTACGAAGGAAGCGAACGTACCATGTGACCAGTAAACTGAACATGTTTGGGTTTCGAACAGTTAGTGGGACAAAAGGACACCTGAAGACGTCTCCTTGGGTCTCAGGAAGGTGTGACAGACACTTTTTTACATTTCATCCACTATAACTAAATAACTATCAGATTAATCACTAATGAAAAGAGTCATGCGCTGCAGTCCTGGTGACGTCTCCATTATACAGAGTGCAGGGCGCGCAGAACCCTCGTCAGCAGTCACAGAAAATCCAACATGTGAATATGTTTACATGAAACTTCACGTCAGGTAAATTCATCCCGTTCAACCGCACACGTGTACGACAGAGCCTGACACAGTTCGTGTTAGACAGTAACATGACATGAGCCGCGGCTCAGCAGATTTATGGTGGAGATGAATGATGGAATCAACACGGCTCTGACATGAGTGTGTTTATCAGCAGTGACTTGATTAAAGCTGCAAAGCGTGGTCTCCACAGAGAGTCTCCGTCTGTTACTGGCAGTTTTCACTCTTTTCTAAAAGTTGTCAGACAGTTCATTGATTAGGTGAGAAAAGAACCAGATGAGCTGAAAATCATTTCTGGTTGCTGCCCTGCACGTCATCATGGAAAGTCTGTGCCTACAGCGGCTTTCACTGCTCGGTGTTTCCTCATACAGGGTTTCTGTCATGAGTGTTTCTAAGAGCTGAAACAGGTTCCTGTTTTCTGCCCAGATTCAGAGATAAATGAGGATCTTCTGCTGCTCTGAACACCTCAGCATTTAAAGAAAGACGATAAATGTGTGATTCTGTGGATCGACTCACAGCTCCACTCTCTGAAGTGAAGGAAATAATAAAAAGAACAATGTCTGAATTCAGTTTTGGTCGTGTTCATCCACTCGTGGTTACTGGTGCTACTACCAGCTGTAAGAAGGCAGTAAGGTGGGCAGATCCACCTTAGCTACTGTTAATGAATATCAGCTGCAGTTTTTTTAATCAGCCAGGTAATTAAATTCATATTACACACAACATGAGACAGATTACACAAAATGTGCCACAAAAATACAAATGGTACCACGTCAGTCAGTGATCCTAACATCAGGCTCATCAGTTTGAGGGGAGCCATGATGCGATTCATTCACTACTAACTGCCTTCAAATGCCCGGTGTGACTGCTGGGTGATGGGATGATTTCAGGAGGGTCAGACATTTTGGTTGTCAATCACCATCAGTTAGAAACTGCATGACTGTAGCGAGCAGAAAAAAAAGCTGAGGCTCTCTGCTTTTCATGAACATAGTGGTTGAAGAAGGACGGAAAACAGACAACAAGGCCTGAGATTATTTATCAGACGTGAATTTGTCCTGGACCCATGTTTAGATCACGTGGAACAGTCCTATGGGGCGCAGGTCCAGAGACCCAGAAGAACTACAAAGACTACAAGAGACAGAACGACCACAAAGAGACAAAATGACCAACAACAAAAGAAAAGACACTAAACGAGGAAATGCAACAGAAATATTTCAGATGACGTTATATGTCTGTGGTCACTGAGACACTCAGGGCCCATTAACCCCCACTGTACATGTCAGAAACCACGCCGGGCTGAAATGATTACTTGATCAGTCAATAAGTTGACTGACAGAAAATGAAGGCTGTAAATGAAAGGATAAGTTATCAATCATTTGACTTTGTCCAAGCAAAATGACCAAAAACTCTGAGAGATGAACGTGTGTTTGTTTCCCTCTGACAGTAAACACAACAGACACAACGAGAACGATAAGGCATTTTCACCGTGTTCTGACATTTTCTTCACTGATCAGAATTTATTGATCAGCCCATTAATAAAGAAAAGCCTGTCAGATGTATTGATAATGAACATTATTGCTGGTTGAGGCCTGTGATGGAGTCAAACCACCTTACTGAGGTTTTCTGTCTGTTCATGACTCAACACACAGAAACATTTAAAGAAATTTGATAAAATACAACTTTACAAGAAACCAACACAGTACAGATTCTGACAGAGAGTCCAGGACCACAGCACGGAGGACGGAGCACGTTTAAAACAAATACGCAAATACTGAAATGATTGAGACAGAGAGCATGTGGCGTAGAGCTGGGCCGGCTGCCCACTGCGCCCGGCTGCTGATCCAGCCTTGTTTGCCTGAAACAAACTTCAGCACAGATGAATCCAGTTTATCAGCGAGTGTGTGCAACTACAGGAACATGCTGCTGGTTCCCACACTAACATAGTGAGGTGGTTAAACGTCCTGTCTGTCTGTCTCTGTCTGTCTGTCTATAGGAAGCAGACACACCTCCCCTCTGCTGTATATGGTTCTGAGGCTGTTGCATAACGCCAGCCTACTTTCTAACCAACTTACAGTAAACAGCAGCCTATACGGGGAGGGGAGGGGGTGGCGGTGGGGGGTGGGGGGTCCAACTCTCATATTAACTGTTGGGAAGCGGATGAGGCTTTAACACCGTCTGAACGCACACATTTCAGTGCACCCCCCGACCCGTCGAGGACAGTTTACGGGTGATTAAAGTCCTCACTGTCTCCACCGTGTTTCTGTCCCGCAGCCCAACAGGTTGTCTGCTGCCTCAGTGACACGTGTGGCCAAACTTCTGTCCTGCTCCCACCCCCCCACCCAACCCGGTCCCACTGCGCTCCCCTCCGAGTGACAGCTCCACAAAGTCCCCCTAAACTAACTCCCGGACCGTGTCAGCCCGGACAAAGTGTGCAAAACCCGCCGCAAGTCCAACTCCGAACAGCTTTCCGAGCTAGTTAGCATGCTAGTGTGTTTGTGAGTGTGTGTTGACGGAGCATAAGTTCGGAGCAGCAGCAGCACAACACGGGAGAAATCGAATAAAAGTGCTTTGGCTCGATCTAAACGGCCCGGTTCGGCCCGGAACGGGTGTGTGCTGAGCCCCAGTGGAGTTGTTACCTGCCGGGCCCTCTGTAAAACATCGGCCAGGCCGTCTGACTTCAGCCCCGGCTGGTTCATCGAGGCCTGTCCCTGCACCAGCTCCGCCATCATAGCGCCACTAGTTAGCCGTTAGCCTTTAGCTGTTAGCCGGATTAGCTCGGGCTGCTAACTGAGCTGAAGCTGCCGTCAGAGAGCGCGTAGAGAAAAGAGGTCTCACTCCGAGGCCTTTTTCAGGAAACACAAGGAAGTAGATCTGTTGGCAGAAAACACGGTGTGTTTAACATGACTGCGTTTAGTATGCGATGGTTTTATAACTTGTATAATTAGCATTATTTATGTTAGTGTTTGTATCTGGTATAATGCATCTTTTCTCTCTGTATGAGATGATATAAGATACAAATGTGATGAACCACCTCTCCAACTTAAGGTTGGGTTTCATCGTTTATAAGGAAACTGGTCGTGTTGGAAGAAGTATTCAGATCTGTTGCGTAATTTGAAGTAGAAATACTCCTTTACATGTAAAAGTCCTGCATTCAGAAACGCGTGTGGTAAATTTACAGGAGTATTAGGAGCAAAATGTACTTAAAGTATCAAAAGTAAAAGTATTTATAATGCAGAACAAAGGGCTCCTGGCAGCGTCACTGTCAGTCAGTCACTTTTAACTACTTCATGTACAAATACATCCAAGCAGTGACTGACACTTACGTTCAGTATCGATTAATTAATTGATGAATGAATTGTTTTGTCTATCATTATTTGACTGCTGGTCGGAACACACAGTCGATAAATTAAGAACATGACGGGAAGATTTAATGATAATCAATAATAAAATGCAGTCGTTGGCAGAGGTTTTACTTTTTAGACACAGAGTGGTTCCTGGCCTTTATATAAGATCTCTGCAGCTGCTCAGCTGTTGGCAACTCGCTGCTCCGTTTCCGCTTCCGCGTTCAGTCACGTGCTTCAGCCAGCTCCACAGGTGGAGAGCGGAGAGAAGTTTGAGGAGGAGAAGAAGAGTGGGATCGATCAGGGTGATCAGTGATTGGGCCGAGCGGAGGTTGAATCAGCTGCTGAATGTCAGTCATTCCTCCGCTCCCGCTGAGGTCACTGTGACGTTTGCCTTCGTGACCTTTGACCTCTGTAAATGTTGCTGTAGAAGAAGTTTGTAAATTAAACACCGATTCCGTTGTTTACACTGTGAACTGTTCTGGGTTTAAAAGTGAGTTCAGTGTGCAGATGTATTTATTCATACAGTGCAGACCTGAGGATCTGATGCAGCTGAATGTCTCTGGGTTTTTCTGTTGAATCAAAAAGTTTGAACACATTCGTAGATAAAGGAAATAACTGTAACTGCAGCTTTGATAACGTTCACGAGTCTCCGAAAACTTTCCTCAAATAAAAATGAGATATCTCCTGTCTTCTTAAACCCAGGACACTGACGGATGTTGCTGGTTTTTCTGTGAACACAGCTGCCAAATGGAGTTTTTAAAAGGCGGGTGCAGAGCCAATCTTTATCTTTGATTGGTTATTTCTTCTCTGATCAGACATGTCATCGGTCAGGTGATCAGGTGACAGACGGCTGTGAGTAGGAGGCGGTCACTGATAAATAAATCAGTCAACAAGTCTTTCGCTCTGTAGTGTGATCAGTGCAGGACCTGGTCTGGACCGGACTCAGAAAGCTCACTGCAGACGCAGCTCAAGAGCAAAGTAACATGTCATCAAAGGTCAGAGGTCATTACAGCGTCATTCTGTGGGAACGTGACTCCATCTTTCAGCGTCTATCAGAGAATCAGCCAGAGACAGAGTGAGAGCTCTGACTGAGACTCTGAGGACCTGCGGTAACCCTGTGACCTCACCGTGACCTCTCGTGACATGAGATGACCTGCCACACACACACACCTGGCAGGTGGTGTCAGATGGTCAGATAGTTCATGCACCTGATGGATCTGAAGAGCAAACTTTGGCTCTCATTTAATCCACGACCAGCTCTCATGATTGATTTCTGAAAAGAAAAAAACATGGAAACATGTTTATGATCAGAGACAGGAAGGACCCGGCTGCAGAAAGATCCTGTCCCAAGCGGACGGAGGAGCGGAGGTCTGAGGTGGATGACGGGTCACCTGGCCCTGCTGTGTCTCCGACGTTACTGAGACGTCCAGGATCAGTGAAACTGAGATATTCTACATTGTCAAGGATGTGAAGACTCACGAAGCTACAGTCAGCTATATACTGCCTGTCCATCACTCACACACACACGCTCAGTCCTTAGACTATCTACTAAACTGCTTTAATGTGTGTGTGTGTGTGTGTGTGTGTGTGTGTGTGTGTGTGTGTGTGTGTGTGTGTGTGTGTGTGTGTGTGTGTGTGTGTGTGTGTGTGTGTGTGTGTGTGTGTGTGTGTGTGTGTGTGTGTGTTTGTGTGTGGGTGTGTGTGAAAAACCCCATATGGCTCAACAAATAGAACCCCAATTATTAGCAACACACACACACACACACACACACACACACACTGCAGTGGGTCTTTAATGCCACTTAAGGCTGTTAGTGTTTCCTGTTGACGTCCAACAACAGGCTCTTCACAAGCCATCATTTTCCACTCTGCAGACCTCTTAATATATACACACAAATAACACACACACACACACACACACACACAAGATTTTGTGTCCTTGCAAAAATCATTTTGTTCACGTGAAATTTCTACACTGAGTCAATTAGACAATAAAATAAAATGAAAGTCTGAATGAAAGAGAGCAGACACATTAAAGGAACAGTCCGTCTCTTTCTCAGACTCGGTATCTCCGGTGTTCCTGCTCAGCCCTGACTCTGTCCGTGGGAAACATAAAGAGCTGGAAACAGAGGCAGAGGTTTCTCTGTTTCTACCTGACAGGTGAGTAAGACATGAGCTCAAAATCCCAAATGATAACTGATCCCACCTGTTCAGTTAGCAAGCAGTTACCTTTGTCACGTGTGTGTGTGCTGAGTTGTGAGTGTCTCAGTGTGTAGGTCAGTATAGCTGGGTAATATACCGAAAGGAAGTGTGTAACCTGAACCCTGAACCCAGGTCTGAACCCTCAGACAGACCTGAAGGTGAGAGGACCAGACAACATGTCCTCACTGATGGTTTGAAACAAGATTTATCCACACAACCACAGACAGACATGTACACACACACATGCGCGCACACACACACGCAGAAAGACAAGCCTTTCAGTTCACGGACCATTTGACTCTAACACTCGTTGCTCTTTATCTTTAAGTCCCCCTCCATCTCTCTCTCACTGGGTGGACGCGGCCCCTGTTTGTGAATCACAGGCCCCGGGGTAGGGGGTGGGGGGGGTGGGGGTGGGTGGATGGGGGGGTTTCCTGTGTTTGTGGCCCATGTGGATGAATACTGTAGGTATTTTAGGAATCGTTCGTATTTGCCCCATTATCATATAATTATTTGCTGCCACACGAGCCGCTGATTAAAGCTCGGCGAGCTGCACAGTGAGCGACACCAGTGTAAAACCAGCGGGACTGAGACAGCAACCAGTAAAGCTGTAACCCTGCAGAGGGGGCTCAGGCTCAGAGACAGACAGGTACGATCCAGCAGACAGACAGATGATCAGAGCTCTGGCTGCTGCTTTTAGACGACTCATTACTGCGACCTCCTGTGGACTGAATCCATTACACATTACAGAGACAGCACAGACACGCCCACTCTCATCCCAGCACATCTAAATGTATGGAGCCACAAACTTTCCTCCTGGATCTCTACATTTAGAGTGGTTCAGTCCGCTGAGCACAGCGTGATGATGGACGTCACCCATCTGCAGAGACGGGAGGCTCGGCTGAGATCGTCCAACGTCTCCGCTTCTCAGTGTCTTTAGTCACAGACACAGATGAATTCGATCAGGACAGATCAGGATCAGACTGTTCAGACTCCACAGCCGACCGAACTCAGCTGGTAACAACAGTTTGGGGGGTCTGAGCAGTGGATGGGGGGGGGTCTGAGCAGTGGATGGGGGGGGTCTGAGCAGTGGATGGGGGGGGTCTGAGCAGTGGATGGGGGGGGGGGTCTGAGCAGTGGATGGGGGGTCTGAGCAGTGGATGGGGGGGTTTGATTGTAAATGAGATTTTTAGCTGCTGATGTTGATGAGCAGCAGTTTGTGTTTCGCAGCTTCACCATATTTACTGTGTGTAGTGTGAGTGCAGCAGAGGACGAGGACAGTTGGAACGAAGAGGAGATGGTGTGTGAGGATGAGGAGGCGATGAAGAGGAGTCATGTTTATCTGATAGATGTCACAGTGAATACAAACAGCCTGATTTCACCTCCTGTCTGTGTCTGAGTCTAAGTGAGATTAAAGTCTTTACCTCCTGCTGAGAAAACTCACATCAGCTCTCAACACAAAACATCGTCTGAGTCTCTTTTTCAATCTCCACTGCTGCTGATGGTCTCTGTTTCTCCCACAGCAGTGGCAACAACAACAACAACACTATTACAGCCTTTGGAAAGGCCTCTGTGTGTCTGGTCCAGGTCCAGGTTCAAACGTTCATTTAAACAATAAAGAAGTGGACGTTTTGTGAAGTTTTTCTTTTCAGTATTAAACGTGTTCTCAGATTTATATCAACAGAAACAGAAAGTATCTGTTTAATGTCGGAGAAAATTTCATGATCCAAGTTTGTATTTAGTCCAGATGAAGTGAGGCACAGGTGTGAGAGCAGCTGCTGACAGTGTCCCAGCCCCGTGTTTTTCTGGAGGTCACTTCAAAAAAATCTTGTCCTTGTTAAAATTTTGTCCTTTACTTTGAAGGACTTTTAAAATGGAAAGAAAACCTAAACCTCAGGGTGGACGGTGTGAGTTCTGGTAGACAGACAGTTATACAGGCAGTCAGACAGGCAGCAGGCTGGCCGACAGGCAGGCAGGCCGACAGGCAGCTTACAGCCTCCATTCACTCACACACTTCATTTATTTCAAGTTTTAATCTAATTATTAAGTATTTTGGGGGGGTGAGCTCTTTGTGTCGCAGCAGGCTGGGTGCTGACGGGGTGTTGCTGAGAAAGCCCCCTGTCCAAAAACATTTAGTCCAATGTTTTCGTATCATTTAAAGGTGCTGGGGCGTCATGAATACGAGCAGCGGCAGCAGATGGATACCAGATTAGCCCACCCGTCACTCCCTATTCTCCACACTCCCCACCTTTCTTCTTCCACAAAAGTTTCTCTCTTGTTTCCCTAAATCCACCCTCCATCTTCTCCGACTCCAATCACCCCCTCCGTCCATCTCCCCCCTCCTCCTCCATCACCTCCCGTCCCTCCCCTTCACCTCCCTAAGCCTCTTTTATTGCTCATTTCAGCGCGATAAAGACGAGGCAACGCGCCTCCTCAGGCAGAAAGCAGCCGTAATGAATTCATGGGCTGTAAAGGCCTTGATCCCCCCCCACTGCCGGGGGAGGGACGCTATTGTTTAGGAGTATATAGGCTTGTCTATTACCTGTACACACACACACACACACACACAACCGCTGAAAAGAGCCATTTGTTGCAAAAGAGCCATTTCACTGAGACAACCCACCCCCATGTTATAAACACACACTTTCATTCTCACACACACACACACAGTTACAGAGCACTACAACAGTAACAGAAGGTGGTGAGCCTGCAACAAAGACAGGCCATGAAATTCAATTAGCAGTTTTTAAAGTGTGTGTGTGTGTGTGTGTGTGTGTTCACTCAGCAGGTCTGGATCACTTCTCTCTTTAACTGCCTCACATCAGCTGTCATCTGTCTGCTAATGGACAAGCTTTTCTCTGCTCTGAACCGTTTGGAGACACGTCGACCTTCTTCGTTTTTCTTTCTTTGTTTTTCTATTAATAATAATTCTAAGAATAATAAAGATATAATAACGTTTCAGCAGTGAAAAGAAAACTTTCCTGAATAGAAGCTTTTCAGGGTGAACGTTCGTCCGTCATGTCGAGCTGAAGGTGAAATCCTGGATCTGGACTGCAGTGACCTGAACAAGGTCCTGCTGATGCATCTGGTCTCAGTCTGACCAGTGCAAAACACTTAAGTTTGTCCTGAGGATGGCGCTAGAGGAAAGAGCAGGGGGTTTAGAAACTAAAGGGTTCATCCTCTGGAGAGCAGGAAGGAGATCAGGGGGTTTCAGAATCAGGCACATCCTGTCTGAGAGAGGCTGAAGAACTGCTCCATGCTTCTGTTTCCTCTCAGCTGGATCCCCGGGCTTCTCCATGATCAGGCTGCTCCAACACGTCTCCACAGACTCTGACTCAAAATCCTGCAGCTCGACTTCTGACAGGAACCGAATGGAACCTGCTCCTCAAAGCCCTCAGTGATCAGACGCCACCAGATCTTCAGCAGCTCATAGTTCCCTGTGAACACCGGCTAACTGTGGTTCCTGGTCTCCTCCTCCTCCTCCTCCTCCTCCTCCTCCTCTCCTCCTCCTCCTCCTCTCCTCCTCTCCTCCTCCTCCTCTCCTCCTCTCCTCCTCCTCTCCTCCTCCTCCTCCTCCTCCTCCTCCTCCTCCTCCTCCTCCTCTCCTCCTCCTCCTCCTCCTCCTCCTCCTCCTCCCTCCTCCTCTCCCTCCTCCTCCTCCTCCTCCTCCTCCTCCTCCTCCTCTCCTCCTCCTCTCCTCCTCCTCTTTCTGTCTGACTCTTCGATCAGGAAGTGTCACTGCAGCAGGTACAGAAACCAGCTGCTCTTTGTCCTGATACAATACAGACTGAGTGTGTGTGTGTATGTGTGTGTTGAGGGTTGGACCATAAAAATGTGTCCATCTGTTTGAAAGAACTCCCTCAGCTGTGGCCTCAGAGGGGACGAGTGTGTGTGTGTGTGTGTGTGTCTGTGTGTTGGTTTTGACTAATGAGCGTGTATTGTGTTGATAAACGTCATGGTGTATTAGTTGATCCTCAGCATGAAAACAACTTGTGAGGCAATTATGTACTAGTTGGTGTGTGTTTGTGTGTGTGTGTGTGTGTTTGTGTGTGTGTGTGTGTGTGTGTGTGTGTGTGTGTGTGTGTGTGTGTGTGTGTGTGTGTGTGTGTGTGTGTGTGTGTGTGTGTGTGTGTTTGTGTGTGTGTGTGTGTGTGTGTGTGTGTGTGTGTGTGTGTGTGTGTGTGTGTGTGTGTGTGTGTGTGTGTGTGTGTGTGTGTGTGTGTGTGTGTGTTTGTGTGTGTGTGTGTGTGTGTGCGTGTTTGTGTTTGTGTGTGTGCTCCTTTTCTTCAGCACAGTGAATCAGACTCAGCCTGTTTTATTATTTTATTATTTATCCTCCTTTGTTCTGCTCAGCTCAGACTTCATCGCACTGGCTCCTGCTCTGTTATGTTGTTGTGTTGTTGCGTTGTTGTGTTGTGCTGATGTTGTTTCTGTGATGATGAATTATAAATGTAACAACAACAATGAAAAATCTAACTGATTCAAAGTGATTTAAACTTTCAGAAGATGTCTCACACAGTGTGTCTCTGTCCCTGGACTCTGGGCTGATTGTGGACAGATCTGAAGTTAAACGGGCTTCATGTGTTTCCTCCTCCTCTTTATAATTCTCTATTTGTTTCTCCTGTGTGTGTGTGTGTGTGTTTCTATGAACTCTTTGTGTTGTGAGTCTTTTGTTTGAGCAGCTGATGTAAATGTCATTTCTTTTGTTTTGTGTTTTTCTTCATGTTGTTGCAGCTTCTTGTTGAAAAGACCCTGAACACAGACACACACTCTGAATGAAACAATCCGAGCTGCTGCCGCCTGCGCTCAGGTGATTACCTGTGACTCCGTCTGTCACGCATTGTGTGTTTTAATGGAGAAATCTGTTTATGACTGATTCTCTGCTGTTTTTGTTGCTGCAGCATCAAAACATGAAAACACGTCTTTTCAAACATAATGAGTGTGTTTGTGTTTCCCTGCTTTTCATTGTGAATGTGACAGCTGTGATAATAAGGACTGATGAAGAGGAGAAGAGGAGGAGAGAGGAAGAGGAGGAGAGAGGGAGAGGAGAAGAGGCGGAGAGAGGAAAAGAGGAGCGTAGTGTTTCACTGTGGACGGTATCTGTGGCGTCGTCCTGTCCAACACTCAGGTTCATGAGTATTT
>CM028882.1:26952332-27029832 GCA_016801885.1 Toxotes chatareus
CAGATCAGCACCCAGACACAGCTCCCTGTGAACCTGGCTCATATGGGGGAGCCTCCGGCTGATGGCTGGGCTGGGTGGAAGGAGGAAGAGGAGGGAGAGGAGGGAGAGGAGGGAGAGGAGGAGGAAGCACTCCGATCTGTGTAGAAATGCTCTGTCCTGCATTTAGACTTTCACTGAAGAAGAAAAGCTAAAGCTGAAGCTGTCAGAGAAATGAGCTTTAGAAACCAGTCACTGAGAACAAAGATGCACAGATACCTGCAGAACCTGGAAGTTCCCTTCAGTTTCACAGTGTTCCAGTCAGACTTGTCTGTGGATCCGTGGGTTCTCTTCAGGCCACAGCCAAACCGCCGCACTCACAGACGGTAAAACGTCTTTTCCTGTCAGAGAAAACTTACTGAGCCAACAGTTTAAAACATGAGTCTAAAGCAGCTAATTCTCACATCAGAGTCTGAGAGTCTGAGAACTGACTGACTGACTGACTGAATGAGACTCAGAGACGTGAGTCCATGTTCGGATGTTTGAGAGAAACAGCAGCAAACATTCACGTGTAAGAAGCTCGAAGCTGAGAATCCTGGTCCGGGGTCAGCGGCGGTCGATATTCAATCTCCTCAGTGAGACGGAAACAATGAGACGAAACAGAAGTCTGTTCATCCGGAAGAAGGTCAGGATAAAAAAAAAAAAGAAGAGAGAGAGAGAGAGCGCACCACGGGGGGTCAGAGGATGGGGGGGGGGGCTGACAGATGACGGTGACTGGTGGTCTCTGTGGCTCCGGCTCTGTGGCTCTGGCTCTGTGAGTCCGTCTCTGTGGGTCCATCTCTGTGGGTTTGTCTCTGTGGCTCCGGCTCTGTGAGTCCGTCTCTGTGGGTCCGTCTCTGTGGGTCCGGCTCTGTGACTCCGTCTCTGTGGGTTTGTCTCTGTGACTCCGTCTCTGTGGGTCCGTCTCTGTGGCTCCAGCTCTGTGACTCCGTCTCTGTGGGTTTGTCTCTGTGACTCCGTCTCTGTGGGTCCGTCTCTGTGGCTCCGGTTCTGTGACTCCGTCTCTGTGGGTCCATCTCTGTGGGTCCGTCTCTGTGACTCCGGCTCTGTGGCTCCGGCTCTGTGACTCCGTCTCTGTGGGTTTGTCTCTGTGACTCCGTCTCTGTGGGTCCGTCTCTGTGGCTCCGGCTCTGTGACTCCGTCTCTGTGACTCCGTCTCTGTGGGTTTGTCTCTGTGACTCCGTCTCTGTGGGTCCGTCTCTGTGGCTCCGGCTCTGTGACTCCATCTCTGTGGGTTTGTCTCTGTGGGTCCGTCTCTGTGGCTCCGTCTCTGTGACTCCGGCTCTGTGGCTCCGGCTCTGTGACTCCGTCTCTGTGGGTTTGTCTCTGTGACTCCGTCTCTGTGGGTCCGTCTCTGTGGGTCCATCTCTGTGGGTCCGTCTCTGTGGGTTTGTCTCTGTGGCTCCAGCTCTGTGACTCCGTCTCTGTGGGTTTGTCTCTGTGACTCCGTCTCTGTGGGTCCATCTCTGTGGGTCCGTCTCTGTGGGTTTGTCTCTGTGGGTCCATCTCTGTGGGTCCGTCTCTGTGGGTTTGTCTCTGTGACTCCGTCTCTGTGGGTCTGTCTCTGTGGGTCCATCTCTGTGACTCCGTCTCTGTGGGTTTGTCTCTGTGGCTCCGGCTCTGTGACTCCGTCTCTGTGGGTCCATCTCTGTGGGTCCGTCTCTGTGGGTTTGTCTCTGTGACTCCGTCTCTGTGGGTCCGTCTCTGTGGGTTTGTCTCTGTGGCTCCGGCTCTGTGACTCCGTCTCTGTGGGTCCATCTCTGTGGGTCCGTCTCTGTGGGTTTGTCTCTGTGACTCCGTCTCTGTGGGTCCATCTCTGTGACTCCGTCTCTGCGGGTTTGTCTCTGTGACTCCGTCTCTGTGGGTCCATCTCTGTGGGTCCGTCTCTGTGGGTTTGTCTCTGTGGGTCTGTCTCTGTGGGTCCATCTCTGTGGGTCCGTCTCTGTGGCTCCAGCTTTGTGACTCCGTCTCTGTGGGTTTGTCTCTGTGACTCCGTCTCTGTGGGTTTGTCTCTGTGACTCCGTCTCTGTGGGTCCATCTCTGTGGGTCCGTCTCTGTGGGTTTGTCTCTGTGACTCCGTCTCTGTGGGTCCGTCTCTGTGGGTTTGTCTCTGTGGCTCCGGCTCTGTGACTCCGTCTCTGTGGCTCCGGCTCTGTGACTCCGTCTCTGTGGGTTTGTCTCTGTGGCTCCGGCTCTGTGACTCCGTCTCTGTGGGTCCATCTCTGTGGGTCCGTCTCTGTGGGTTTGTCTCTGTGGCTCCAGCTCTGTGACTCCGTCTCTGTGGGTTTGTCTCTGTGAGTCCGTCTCTGTGGGTCCATCTCTGTGGGTCCGTCTCTGTGGGTTTGTCTCTGTGGGTCCATCTCTGTGGGTCCGTCTCTGTGGGTTTGTCTCTGTGACTCCGTCTCTGTGGGTCTGTCTCTGTGGGTCCATCTCTGTGACTCCGTCTCTGTGGGTTTGTCTCTGTGGCTCCGGCTCTGTGACTCCGTCTCTGTGGGTCCATCTCTGTGGGTCCGTCTCTGTGGGTTTGTCTCTGTGACTCCGTCTCTGTGGGTCCGTCTCTGTGGGTTTGTCTCTGTGGCTCCGGCTCTGTGACTCCGTCTCTGTGGGTCCATCTCTGTGGGTCCGTCTCTGTGGGTTTGTCTCTGTGACTCCGTCTCTGTGGGTCCGTCTCTGTGGGTTTGTCTCTGTGGCTCCGGCTCTGTGACTCCGTCTCTGTGGGTCCATCTCTGTGGGTCCGTCTCTGTGGGT
The DNA here is from genome assembly GCA_016801885.1 of Toxotes chatareus. Classification (NCBI taxonomy): domain Eukaryota; kingdom Metazoa; phylum Chordata; class Actinopteri; family Toxotidae; genus Toxotes; species Toxotes chatareus. Next base: position 26,955,117 of record CM028882.1, read on the forward strand.
TTGTCTCTGTGACTCCGTCTCTGTGGGTTTGTCTCTGTGGCTCCGGCTCTGTGAGTCCGTCTCTGTGGGTCCGTCTCTGGTCTGATTCTTGGAGCTGTCCCCCTCTGACCCGGGTCAGGACACAGTCTGGATCCACTCACAGTTTTACTTTGTTCTTCTTGACAAACGTGTGGTTCTCATGTTTTTTTGGTTTTGTGCGTCTGGATCATTGTGACGTTGCCACTCCCTCAGCCGCTGATGTCATCAGAGCCCGCCCCCATGTTTCAGGGTCAGTGCTGAGCGGTCACTGGTCCCGGTCCATGCTGGACTCCACCTGATCCAGACTAACCTCAGACTGAGCTGCCATCGATCATCATGATCTTAACAAGGTTTAACTCGTCGTTTGGTGAGTCACACAGGTAACCAGCAGCTCAGGTACATGGTGACCTGTGATGTCATCATTAGCCAACATTAGCTGCTACGGTACATGGTGATGGACAAGGAGAGCAGTCTTATCTGATACACACTCAGGTAACTCACCAGGTGTGTATGTTATCTCTGCCTCAGCCCCTCCCCCACCCTTTCTGTTCCTGACCTTGGTCCCGACCCCTCCCACCTGTGCCATCATCAGGTAACTCACCTGAACACCAGCAGGGGTCAAAGGTCAAACCATTACTTTCCCATGACCCCTGACCTCCTCCCTCTGTAACAGTATGAGATTTAGACCTGTATGAGTGTGAGAACAGAGGAGGAGAGGAGAGGAGGAGAGGAGAGGAGGACAGGAGAGGAGAGGAGAGGAGGACAGGGTGAGTTAGATGAGCTCCCAGCATGCTTTGCTTCACCTCGCCCTCCCTCTAAAGAGCTTTCAGTATCATTTTGCTTCGTCTGTGGGAGAATCGATCGCCTGATTTCATCATCAGAGAGAAAAATCAATCAAACGCCTCCACAGATCAATACAGCTGCTGCTCACGTCCAATAACAGCATGATCATCTCTCTCACACACACACACACACACACACACACACACACACACACACACAGGTGCAGACTGTACAGAGTTCTGCTTATTTCATTAATAAATTCTAATTAACTTTCATAAAACAAACACTTTAATAAAATGAAGCAAAAACATTATGAAATGCATCAAAGTGTTTTGTGTGTCTGTGTTTGTGTGTTTAACACTGACACACAATCCGCTGTGGTTTTAAGAGCAGGAAATTTTTGTGTTTAAGTTCCAGAACAAAGTGTTTTATTTTAAATTTAATCATTTTAATTTGAATAAAACACAAATTTGAGGAAACAGAATCAGAAATAATCAAATCATCAATAATCTGTGCTGTGTGTGTTTGTGCTGTGTGTGTGTGTGTGTCTGTGTGTGTGCTGTGTGTGTGTGTGTGTTTGTGCTGTGTGTGTGTGTGTTTGTGCTGTGTGTGTGCTGTGTGTGTCTGTGCTGTGTGTGTGTGTTTGTGCTGTGTGCTGTGTGTGTGTGTGTGTTTGTGCTGTGTGTGTGTGTGTGTCTGTGTGTGTGCTGTGTGTGTGTGTGTGTGTTTGTGCTGTGTGTGTGTGTGTTTGTGCTGTGTGTGTCTGTGCTGTGTGTGTGTGTTTGTGCTGTGTGCTGTGTGTGTGTGTGTGTGTGTGTCTGTGTGTGTGCTGTGTGTGTGTGTGTGTTTGTGCTGTGCTGTGTGTGTCTGTGCTTGAACGCACCAAAGATGAATCTGATCACAGTTTCATCATCGGAAACAGTTCAGCAGCAAATCATCGATAACATCCGAACACGAAAAGCATCGAGACGCTGATCAGTTCAGTCTGAGGACAGAAACACACACACACACACACACAGCAGGAAACAGCTCCGAGAGTTCGATATTCACTTAGAGTAGAGAGGTCACACAACAGCTAGACCTTCACACACACACAGACAGACACACACACACACACACACACACACACAAGCACAGTGACCGGTGGGTTTTGTCCAGGTCTCTAATAACCTGCAGACTGCAGCCAAGGGCAGCACCTGAACACCACACACACACACTTCACTTAGAGTAGAGAGGTCACACAACAGCTAGACCTTCACACACACACAGACAGACACACACACACACACACACACACACACAAGCACAGTGACCGGTGGGTTTTGTCCAGGTCTCTAATAACCTGCAGACTGCAGCCAAGGGCAGCACCTGAACACCACACACACACACTATAAAAACATATACACCACAATTATGAGTTATTGATTTTTCCAAAAAGCAGCAGCTGTAACACTTTGTGTGTCTGTGCTGTGTGTCTGAAGTTGTTGTTGTAAGGTTTGAACAGAGATGGATGTTTGTTACACCTGTCTGTCCAAAGCCAGACTCCATTGACAGATTCGGTGATTTAACGGGGCAGAGCGCAGGACTCGGCCTCACGGTTCGTCCCTGTTCTGGAGTCAGAGGTGAGGTCCAGTCCAGTCCAGCAAGTGGTCGACTTTGATGCTCAGTCCACGCAGTCTTTCAGGGTCCAGGCCGACGTCATGTCCCGCCCCTCGTGACGAGCTGCTGTGCAGCCAGGTGAGAGCACCTGAGCAGGCGCTGAGACTGTGATGAGCTTTGGTTTGGTTCAGTCAGTCAGAGCAGTGACAAACCCACAGCCTGTGCTGTGAACAGAACACGACAGGCTTCACGGTGCTGAACTGATTTATTACACGTCTACAAAAACACGTCCCAGGAAATCAAACACACGCAGAGAACATCAGATGGAACTCAGGTCTGATGTTTTAAACCTTAGAAATGTGTTTGTTTGTTTGTTTGTTTGTGCGTGCGTGCGTGGAACAGAGGAAAAATGAAGCAGCTTCAGCAGGTAAACGACGCCACCTGCTGGACAGCTTCACTCATTACAATCTAAAAAGAAGCAGTGATGGAAGAAGCGGATTCAAAGACACTGACATGTTTTCTGTCTGTAAAAATCCCAGAAGGCCATAAAACACACGGACAGCAGCGTCCATACAACACACACCTCACATGACAGCAGCACATTCTGTGATTGGTCGCTCTGAGAACAAACAGACGCTCGGGAGAAGAAGGAAAAGGGAAATAAATAGAGACAGAGGAAGAGGTGTGTGGTTCAGAGCAGGTCTGTGTGCATCATCCCTTCATCTAATCACTCTGGAAAATGGAAAACAGTAAAATCATTCAAGATCTTGTTTTTCTGTTGTGTCGAAAACAATAAAACCAAAGGCAGGAAAAGCTGCGATTGACCCGAGGACGTTGTCTCACTGCAGAGAACACCGGACAGAACGTCTGCGGTCTCAGCTCCGACAGTTCATCAGACTCCGTCAGCGTCACAGCGACGCAGTCACGAGTCACAGTGGAAACCAGCAGTCGTGTTAATGTGATTTGAAGAAAGTGGAGTTTGGTTCCACCAAACAAACCTGAGGAGCTGCTGAACCTGGTCTCCGGTGTGTCTCGTGTGTCTCTGGTGTGTCTCCGGTGTGTGTCTCCGTGTGTGACTCACTCAGGAGCGCCCGGTGGCCCCGAGCGGTTCCGTTCTACCTGACCCGGCTCAGTGAGCAGCTCCAGGTGCAGCCTGTCGCTCTGTGACACTCTCAGAACCAGCACAAACTCGAATCTTCAATGTTTTCCATCTTCCCTCCTCCTGTTCTTTTTAGCATCTCTTCTTCTTCCCAGCGTCACCCCTCCCTCTCCCCCGCCCTCACCACTCCTTCTTCTTCTCATCCATAGAGACCCCCCCGGGCCCCAGGGCCACCACCAGCAGCAGGCCTCCGATCACTGACGTGGTCTGGAAGAAGTCGTACTTGAGGAAGTCGTGCATGGGTCTGTACGAGGGGACGGTCCAGAAGGCGTTGAAGGTGAAGTTGATGCAGAGCAGCCAGGCCACCAGAGTCAGAGCCGCCAGCTTCGTCTTAAAGCCCACCGCCACCAGGACCATCAGCGCTGTGCCCACTAGGTTCTGCAGGATCTGAACACCAGGTCGGTGGTTAACAGCAGGACCGAGACAACACAACATTCACTGTCTGATCTGTGGGACGGAAGAAAAGCTGACAGATCATCAATGCAAAGCTGAGTAATCAGATGTCAGAGTGTCCTTGAACGCACCAGAAAGGAAGAGACACAGCTGCAAAGACTCAGACTCAGTGTCAAAGCAGACTGTGTTTAACCTGTGCCAAAGAAAACTTCGCACACTCAGTGTCGTGTGTGTGTTGTGTCGTGTTGAGTTGTGTAGACTCACACTGAACAGGCTGAGGTCGAAATGCAGCAGCGTCATGAACATGAGGACCAGCAGGACTCGACCCCCCAGCTGCAGCAGGTGCTTCGGAGAACTCTGATGACTGAGGGAGGGGACGCCAGCAAACACACTGCGAGCCTCCCCCCTGCACTCAGCCAGGAGGAGGAGGAGACCCCCCCCCAACGCCAGGTTCCTGCGGGGGGCGGGGGTTAATGTGTTAACAATCTTTTCTCTTCTATGACATTTGATCAGTCGCCTCAGTTTCACACTTCTAATACAAAACTTCTATTTAAAAATCTTTAATTTAAAAATGAAGCGTTTATCTGCAGTTTGAACTGAAAAGCCTTGAAGGCTGAGGTTGTTTTGTCTTTTCTGACTGAGACGGACTTCTGTATGTTAGCTGGTCACAGGTCAAAGGTCACAGACGCACCTCATTAAGAACTTGAGGTCCCACAGGATGCTGTAGGCCACCGTCTGAGGGGACACAGGAACAAACGGTGACTTTCACATTAAGACTGATGCTGCGTCTCAGTTTCAGAGGACACAGGGACAGAAAACATGATGTTTGTCCAGTTAGTTAAAAGAAATAAAAGATGATCAGCAGCTGAAGCTGCAGATCAGAAACTCAACCTCTGCATTTGTTCAACGATGTTTTAATATTTAAAGTTTCTGTTGAACTGGGAGTTTGTTGTTTTCAGAGAGGATTAGTTTTGGTTTTCTGTGGTTTATAATCTGTGAGTGAGTGAGTCAGACACGAAGAGCTGAGCTGAGACTGAAGCCGACGCCTTCACACTGTTTATCTTCAGAAGTGTGAGAGAAAACCTGAGGTAACATAAATAAAACATACACTGCACCAAAAGGAAGTTCTTAAATGTTGAAATATTTAAATGGAGTTCTGACTGGGAGTGGCCTCAGAGGTGGAGCCTGCGTGAAGCACAGGTGTGTCAGCTGTTTGTGTTGAACGTACCTGCAGGGCGATGATCCCGAACAGAGCGAAGCAGGCGTTCTGAACAAAGTTTCTGCTGAGGATCAACACACAGCCACCTGCAGAGACACGGACACGTCAGCAGGTCACAGGACACGTCACTGTGACCCGCTCGGGTCGGGAGCATCCGCTTCCTTATCGTGGAGTGGAGCTGCAGGAGGTGGAGCTCCGCCAGAGACGCCGCGCTTCACCACCATCACAAGATGGTTCACACAGAAAGAACATGACCCATGAACCCACAGCGAGAATGGACCGCGTCCTAACGAAGGACTTCTCAACACAACAGACTGATCACCTTACCTCACCTGGACTTTTCATGTCTCACACTATCACCTCTGTCCTACACCGGACTCTCATGGCTCATGTCCACTGACGGCACGAACACACACGAGCTGTCTCTCACACTTTATTCAGTCAGTTCAGTTGTTGTATATAATTCATCCTGTGATTGTGTTGTTTGTTTGCCGCCTTGTTGTGTGTGTCACAGACAGCGTCACACGGTAAATCCACCACGTCTGAACCACATCACTTCCTGTCTGCGGGGAAGAGACGGTCAGCGTACACAGTACGATGCGTGCATGTACGTGTGTGTGTGCACAAATATTACCCAGCTGTCCCACCAGGTTGAGCAGGACGAAGACGTTGGCAAGGAAGCGTCCACAGCTCCAGGTAGAGTCGATGTACTCACTCTGCTCCGCCCATTGAAACCACATCCTGACCCCGTCCTCCAGGAAGGTGCTGACCAGGCAGAGCCGGGCCACGTGGGGCAGGTAGTGTTTGGTGACCCGGAGGAACTACGGCGGGAAGGTGGGGGGGTGTTAGACTTCCTGTCTGAGACTCAGTGTGAGAAACACCCTGCGTCTTCACACACACACACACACACACACACACACACACACACACCAGTCCATCTGCAGACAGAGATAAAGCCGTCTGATTGGACGAAGGGTGTGGCTGCTTCAACTTTTCATTGGCTGGAGTTCAGTTCTCCCGCCTCCTCCCACAATCCCAAAAACTCACACATCAGGTTTAACTGGCTGCTTTGCATTGGCCCCAGGTGTGTGTGTGTGTGTGTCTGTCTTTGTGTGACTGACAGTCAGCTGTTACAGGCTCTGTCCAGGATCCAGCAGCAGGTTTTACCCTCGGGAGGTGAACTAATCCAGTTAATCTACAGATTATTGATTAATGACGTCATCAAAAACAAAGGCATTACGTTTACTGTAACTTAAAAAAAAACAACCGCTGATTAATGTTCTTAAAATCGATTAATCGACTCATTGATGAAGATCTGCTGCTGCTGTAGTGTGTATGTGGCAGAGAACATCCTGTTTCTGCTGCACGAAAACGGACTAAAACTAACAGCGAGCAACAGCTGATTCAGTTTCCTTTCACTTCTTATGTTTCAGCGACAGACAGTCAGACGTGTTACCCGACCACAGCGTTAACGGCTGAACTTTACCTCCCTTTAACGTTCACTTTCTCCTTTTGTTACAGTAAAAACGTTTGATATCAACGACGGAAATATTCTTCTTCTTTAGTTTCTGAATCATCTCAGAGAAAAGTAAACCCAAATCGTGGACGTCGCACCAGACTCCGTTTAAAAATCAGTGAGTTTTAAGTTTCCTCGCGAGTCCATCGACATTCCTGTCCGGAAGAAAATAACTGAAGGCCCAGAGCACATCCTGAGGAGCGGCTCCTCACTTCGGCAAACAAGTCACTTCACTAAAAACATATGTTTTATATATTTTTTTTAAATGTTCATGCAGGAAGTGTTTTAAATACGACAGTCAGTAACTTTCCTCCTACAACAAAGAGTTTGATTCTGCTCAAAAAAAAAAAAAAAAGTTACCAAAAGTTTGCTTTTCCTGAACCTGAGAGCTGTTTTGGTGAATGTGTTCCGGGACAGTCGCTCTGCAGACGGAGCTGAATAAAATGAACGGGTTTCTGAACCTCAGGAAAACCGCTGCCTGTTCGAGTCCCAGCCCTGTCTGTGGCCGGATCGGGGTGTACGCTTCCCGGGGAAAAGAGCTCACCTGGTCGGCTACATCCTCCGCCTGGCTCATCAGGTCTCCGTGTCCCATGTTGCTCTCCGCTGTTACGCACTTCTGTGCGGAGAAACGCGCCCAGTTCAGGTTAAAGTCAGGTGAGAAGCTTCCCAGCGCGGCCCGCCGTCATCAAGCAGTGATGATGATGATGCTCCGCCGTTGCCTCCGACCCACAATCCCCTGCGAAAAGCGGGAGAGCGCCCCTGTAGGCGCCGCGGGGTAAAGCATGCCACGTGGACTGTGAGACTGACGCGAATTCAAACTTTAAAAGGATTAAATAAAGTTTTATAATTATTAATGTTTACAGTTTGACTTCACAGATGTTTTTATAATCAAAGGCAAAAAAAGAAAACTGATGTTTTCACTTTATTTTAAAGTGTTTCTGACAAAAGTAAGTGACACCCTGCCCCTTTTTTCTGAGTGATTTTTTATTGTGGCTGAAAAGAAAATTTCATTCTATCTGATAAATAAATCAACATTAACAGCTACAATAGAGTAACTAAACTATTCTTTCTCTGATCAACTGACAGAAAATTATCAATGGTTTATTAAGAACATTCATTCATCCAGCTTGTCCCTCAGGAGCAGCGGCTCGATGGCACTGAGAAGAACATGATTCTCACACTGCTGCCGGGCTTCTCCAGGTGAGAGGGAGCTCTGTGCAGGAGGAACATCACAGCTCCTCCGCTCCAACACCAGGCTGGTAGGCAAACTGCACCGGGTCCATCGATGGCCTCACCAGGGGGCGGAGATGGGTGAGTACTAGTCACTCCAGTGTTTTCATCAGGTGTGATGTAAGTGCCCCAGGGGGGCTGAAAGGGTTGGAACAGGAGGAGTAAGGGCAGTGGGGGGGTGGTTGTGAGCTGGATTTCCAACCAGACCATCAGGGGGCGCAAGTCACCTGATGATACAGCTCACACTTTATGAATGTGTCCTGTATCAGTACACAGAGGAACAGGTGGAGCGTGGAAACAAAGCTGAAAGATAAAACAGAGAAGACAGAGTGATGAGAAGCCACAGAGGAAAGAAGAAGATGAACACGTCTGAGGGAAGGAGCAGTCTGACGGAGGAGTTTCACACGGCCCGTTAGTTCTGCATTACACGTTGCAACAGTGGCAGGAAACAGATGACACACTCAACACTGTCTGTAGATCAGCGATACCACAGACACAGAGAGAGAGAGAGAGGGAAGGAAAGAGAAGGTGAACCACAGCAAACTGACAGACGAGAGGCTGAAACCCTCTGGTCTGCAAAGAGTCCAGCAAGGAAACCGAGAAAAACCAGAAGAAAGAGGAGACGAAATGAGGAGGTGAGAGGAGACAGGAGGAGGAAGCCAGAGGATGAAGACGAGAGAAACAAGAAGCTGAAGTTTGAAGCTCTTTGATAAAAGAAAAGCAGCAAAAAGGTTCAAACGCAACAATCAGGGAAAAAAGGAGGTGAAGAGGAGAAAAGAAGAGTAAAGAGAAGAAAGTGGACGACAAATAGAGACGAGCAGTTTGTCTTTGAGCAGAGGAGGAAGCAGAAAGTCAGAGAGGAGGAGAGGAAATACAAGAAGGCAAGAGAAGAGAGGAGGCAGACAACAAGAAAAGTGGAGCAAGAAGGGAAGAGGAGTTAGAGGAGGTGAGGACAGGAGGAAGAGGACCAGCAGTCGTCATGGAGGAGGACATGAGGAAACAGGGGATGCTCTACCTTCAGCAGCAGAGGTTTGGAAAGGTACAAGAACACAAACAGCAACACAAACACAACAGCATGCTAACAACAGAGCTAATGTTCACACACAGAAATGTTTGAGTGACACAAACTGTCCCAGGCTGATCTGAGATCTGCTGCTGTGCTCTGACCGACTGAGGGCTCAGGACTGCAGAGTGCGTTCTGTGTGTTCCAGCGTTTACTGAGTGTGTCGTGTGTGTGTTGTTGTGTAGAAGTGGAAGCGTGTGTGGTGTGTGCTGTACAGAGAAAGCTCCTGTTCCATCTCCAGGCTGGAGTTCTTCGATGGAGGAACTGTGGAGAAAAGCGACAGAAATCTGCGCAAAACGCAGGAACACAAGAAGGTACAGTACTCTCTGCCGGTCTCTGCTGAGCTCTGCCGGTCTCTGCTGAGCTCTGCCGGTCTCTGCTGGTCTCTGCCGGTCTCTGCTGAGCTCTGCCGGTCTCTGCCGGTCTCTGCTGAGCTCTGCTGAGCTCTGCCGGTCTCTGCCGGTCTCTGCTGGTCTCTGCTGAGCTCTGCCGGTCTCTGCTGAGCTCTGCCGGTCTCTGCTGGTCTCTGCCGGTCTCTGCTGAGCTCTGCCGGTCTCTGCTGGTCTCTGCCGGTCTCTGCTGAGCTCTGCCGGTCTCTGCCGGTCTCTGCCGGTCTCTGCTGAGCTCTGCCGGTCTCTGCCGGTCTCTGCTGAGCTCTGCCGGTCTCTGCTGGTCTCTGCTGAGCTCTGCTGGTCTCTGCCGGTCTCTGCCGGTCTCTGCTGAGCTCTGCCGGTCTCTGCAGGTCTCTGCTGGTCTCTGCCGGTTTCTGCTGGTCTCTATTGTGTTCTGTATTGTACTGTGTCATATTCTACTCTGTGTATTCTACTGTACTTTAACTTGCTCTGAATGATTCTCTTATTTATTCTTAATCTATTCTACACGACTTTTTCCAGTTTTCTTATCCCACTTTGTTTTGTACTGAACTTCACTGTTTTCTACTCGACTCTACTCAACAGCTCAGCTGTGTTCTATTCACCTTGTTCTACTCCACAGTCCTGTATTCTACTGCACTGGTGCTCTGCTGTTTTCTGTTGAACCCTGTTCAACTCTACTCCACTGCACTTTACTCTGCTGTTGTGTTCTACAGTGTGTTGTGTTGCACTGTACTTTACTATATCCTGTGGTAGCACAGTGTACTGTACTCTGCTGGTCTCTGCTGGACTCTGCTGGTCTCTGCTGGTCTCTGCTGGACTCTGCTGGTCTCTGCTGGACTCTGCTGGACTCTGCTGGTCTCTGCTGGACTCTGCTGGACTCTGCTGGTCTCTGCTGGTCTCTGCTGGTCTCTGCTGGACTCTGCTGGACTCGAATTTGACAAAATTCACAGATTTCCTCATATTTCATCATTCATCTTGCTCTGTTGTCATAACAACACACTTTTACCTAGGTGATAACACATGTGTGCGTCTCCTAGGTGATCCGTCTGGCGGATTGTGTCCGGGTGTCAGAGGTGGAGATGGATGGATGTCCCAAAGATACAGGACCCTTCCTGGTGGAGACCACAGAGAAGATCTATGTGTTCGCTGCAGACAGAAACCAGGTGGAAGACTGGACTCACAAACTGTGTGAGATTGCCTTCCCTGTAGGTACACACACACACACACACACACACAGGTGTCTGGCGGTTCTGGTCCTGACGGAGCAGAACCTGTGGACAGGTGGATGTTCAGATCTGTGTTTGGTGTGTCAGTGACGGAGGAGGTGAGGACACGCCTCCTCTTCCTCAGCCAGTGAACGCCACGCAGTCCTGAACGATGGCGGTTCAAAACTGGAAGCGGTGGAAAAGGCATGTTGCTGTCACATGACACGTCACGTGTGGGATTGAAAGCGTGAATGAAGGTGTGACGTTTGGTTTGATGTTTCTGCAGTAGCTGAACACAGAGGACAGGTGTGCAGAAGGGCAGGTGTATCAGAGGTGTCCTCACAGTACAGAGGTGTCCTTCACACTAAGGGACGTCACAGTTTGAGGGGAGTGGGGAGGAAGCTGCTCGTGTGTGTTTTCCATGGTGTCACTGCCTTTGGCAGACGGTCTCTGGTCTCTTTCTTACCTTCAGGAAGTCTCTGAGTGTTTCATGTTGATCCTGGATGTGATTTGACTCACGAGGTTTCATTTCAGATGCTTTGCCTGTTTAATTGATCTTATTTTAGGTGCATTGCTGTGAGTGGCTTTTTGGTTCTCAGCACCACTGCAGTGCTTTGCATGATCGTCGAGCTGGTGGTTTAAGATGCTCAGAGCAGTAATTCACGTGGGTTATGGGCTGATTCCACTGCTCTTAGACAAACTGAAATCAGTGATTAACAATTCATTTCATCATCAGTTCATCTGCGGACAGTTTTCTGATTTCAAACATCAGGACTGTGAGACACGTACGCAGACAGCTGGTTTGGTTTGTCTGTCCTGACTGTGTGAAGAGTTTTAAAAAGTGAACTACAGTACCGTCAGTGTTGAGAAATGTGAGTTAGTTATTGTAAAAGATGGTCGGACGATCTTCAGGGTGCCAGGTTACTTCATGGTTCTGAACAAGAACAAGTTTAAATGTTCATGGCGATGTTCTTCAAAAACACTGACGTCTAAGATGGACAGTTACTGGGAAACGAAGCGTCTTCAAACAGACTTGAACGTTCACATGTTGTCCACCGACGGCAGACTGAAGAGGAACCAGACAAAGTGAAGCGGCTGTTTTGTAATCTCTGTGTCGGCCTGTTTGTGTTTGGTGGTGAAGAAACGGCTCTGATCCTGGCTCAGTGTCGTCCGAACAGCTCGGGTTCATCATCACACTGGATCTTTGTGTTTCTAAAACGTCAGAGCAGGAACGCCTCAGCTGATCCCTCTGCTGTTCTGATGTTTGTGTGCTTATAAATAGCAGGATGATGACAGACACCTGACAGGCCTGAGTCACAGCTCGACTTCCTCTTTCTGACTCACAGCGACAGGAAATGCACATTTTATACATATAACAGCCAATCACACGGCAGCGTCTGTAAACTCCAACAGCACAGTCTGACTGAGTCTGACTGAGTCTACTGAGTCTGACAATGATCAAAGGCAGGCTTTTATTTTGAAGGCCTCTCTGGCTCTGTCACATGCTGTTTGTCCAAACTTCAGACTCACAGAGCGTGGGCAGGTGCTCGGTGACCGAGCGTCACTTGGCAGGTGAGCTCACCTGTAACCTGCTGCTGTGACGTTTGAAGACACTGACGTCTTCTCTCTGTGGACGTTACAGAAAACACTCGCATTTTTTTAATGCAGAGCATGAAAAAATTTTAAGAATTATTACTAAATACTTTGATTCATAAAGAGAAAGAAACCCAGCAGCGTGAATGTGTCCATACACTTCCCCTCTGTCCTCCTCGGATCAGCTGCCGTGTTCGTTTGGTTTCCTCTCGGTCACAGAAACACGTCGGCTCCTGTGCTGCGTCTGGAAAACCTCATCAATCAAACTTCAACGCTCACTGATGAATCGCTCCACGTAAAATTAATTAGCAGCTGTTTTGATAACTAACGAATCATGTGAGTGATGTTTGAAGCAGAAACTCAGATGTTCAGCGTTTCTCAGGAAACTCAAACTCAGAGTTTCACATTTCACCCGTTTTTCTAACATTTCATTGATAAAAAAAGTGATTATTGGTTGATTAACAGAAAAGAATCATTAACAACTTTATGCCGTTTGTGTGCAGATGAGTTGGACGGAGCACAGTGTGAGGCGAGGCAGCCTGCAGAGAGGAAACAGGGTGGATGAAGATGAAGGAATGGAGGACAACTCACTGTACAGCGGCAGAGAGACAGGTACACCTGTTCACCCGTCTCCATGTCTTTTCTGTCTGTCCACCTGTGTGAAAGCTGTTTTTACCATCTTTCTGTTCCTACATGTCAGTGAGAGACTGTCCTCTGTCCTCTGAGGAGTTCAGCCTCCTCACAGTGCTGAACCAGTGCCGGTCAGCTGGACTGTGGGACGGACCTCTGCTCGCAGGCAGTGTTGGTTCCTCCTGGTCAGTCTGAACTGAGTCAGACCTGAAGCACATGTTGCTATGACTCAGTGTGATTTCACTTCCTGAGGACATCATCATGTCTGATGTCCCTCCTGCAGAACCTCATTCAGAATCCTGCTGTTTTTAAGTGTCCTTCAGTGTCACAGTGATCCAGTGAGACGTGTCTGTCCATCCATGCTTCACTGCAGACAGGAGCTGACCACAGCTGGTTCAGCTGTTGTTACTGGGACAGTTGGACTGAATGGACACAGATACAGGACAGAACACAGGGAGTCTGGAGAATATCATTAGCTCCCTGAAGCCTGACCTTATTCACAATGAAAACCAGGCTATAGACGCTCTACAACTGCACATGTTGGAGCATCATCATCATGGACGTGTTCAGGTTGGTGTGTGTACTGGGACAGAACACCAAGGACCACCTTAATACCAACCGCTGGCCGCATCGACCGGACCAGGTAGGTGCAGGTTGGGGTGGATGTGAAAACTCAGTTCTCATTTTAACCCAAACCACGACCTCTGAAGTACAAAGCTTCAGAGACTAAGAGACTGAGGTCCAGGTCCAGTGTGTCCAGCTCTGTCTCCAAGAAAGGAGATCACTGTATCACGAAGACGCTTTCTGAGTGATGTGATGATGGTCGTTACCTCGGGGTCACCTTCAGAGGACATGTAGCAGGCAGCAGATTTATAGACAGCAGCAGAGTCTCTAGGAGGTGGACGGAGGTCATATGAAGATCTGGACTGTCAGACCAAAGACCAGGTCCACATCCAGAGTCCCGTCTGTGGTTCAGACAACCAAAGCTCTTGGTTCAGGCTCAGGAAAGATGGTGGCTCAGCTTAATGTCACTGTGAACTTCTTCTGTGTCACATAAGAAAAACTAATTCTCCTCCAGTTTTTAGAGCAGTGTCAGCTGACGTCTCATCACCTGTCTCATCAGCTGCAGAACATCTGGACCAGTCTGTTCATTACCATTTAAAAACTTTATTCATGATTCACGTGATGCACATTTGGTTGAAAATCAGCCTGAGATTTTGGCCAAAGACAAAAATCTTCAAAAGCTCCTGTGACACAAAGTTTTGAATCCTGAGTTCAGATCCTGCTCCGGTTCAGATCCTGCTCCGGTTCAGATCCTGCTCCGGTTCAGATCCTGCTCCAGTTCAGATCCTGCTCCGGCTGTGTTCTCATGTTCGTGCAGCTGTTTTCAGTTCGACCTGCAGTCAGAACTTCCTCTGTCTCACCTTCAACCACACCTCACTTCCTCTCACTCGCTCTTTTCCCATCGCAGCTAAATTTAGCAGCCTGCGGCCAAAATGACGCATTTATCTGCTGCAACACACACACACACACACACAGCACAGACACACACACTCACAGTTCAGTTGGACTCACTGGTGACTGTGGAGGTTAGGGTTTTACAGTGGGACGCAAACATCATTTTCTGGCCGGCCAAAAGTGTGTGGACAGCAGAACAGAACTCTCCCCCCAGTCTGTGGGTTTGATCCCAGTCAGAAAACTGGTTCACGCAGCCCGAGTCTCTGTCTGCTGTGAACATGAGAACAGACAGAAATAGTTTGTGTGAAGAATGAAAACAGAGCTGAGAGAGAAGCCCAAAGCCCCGCCCACTTTCTCACCTCCAAACGGCTGACCAATCACTGAGAGGTGTGGCTGCGATGTCAGACACAGCCACAAGCTCTGATGACACAAAGGGAGGTTCACACATTGTTAGATGTGTGAACACACAAAAACAGTACATACAGCATTTTCCACTCATGAGCTGGGGCCAGTACAAAAGGATGATGAGGATGATGATGATGAAGATGAGGATGAGGGCATTAAACCATGGAGGTGTAATGAGGCATGTTCTTGTTCACCCAGTGCCACAGACTGAAATCCACCTGAACCAGGTGCTGTGAGGGTCTGAACAGAACCAGAACCAGTCTCATGGTGCTGCAGTCTGTACAGGTGGATGATGAACTGAGAACAAACAGGTGATCTCTCAACATGTTACTGAGACGATCAGGATCAGTGTGTCTGTGAGCTTCGTAGAAAACAGGATCTGGTCACAGTTACATTTCCACCAGAACGTCTTAGTTTCCACATGTTGTTCAGCTTCTACAAAAAAAACAGCCACTCAAAAGGCTACAGTGTAAACTGGACTATAGTCACCTGGGAACAGGTAGTGGGTCCTACACCTGTGTTTGGTATGTGTTCACCTGAGTCTGAGCTGGGGTCGGAGACCTCAGGCTCTTTGACGCCTCTGGATCAGCTGGAAAATTCCCTTTAATGTGAAGAAGCTGAGGCTGTGCTGAGCTGCCGGTGAACGGTGCTGAGTGAAACTGTAAAGTATGAAACAGCTTAAAATGGAAAAAGGCCAGTAAATGTCTCAGAATAGTACGTTACACGTCCGTCTTTAGTTTCCGTTTTCTCTATTTTCAGGAACTTAGAAAAAAAAAGAGCTGAAACCTGAGTGTGAATAGCTTCTCACTGCAGACACTCGTTCAACTTTTCCACTGTGGTTTTCTCGTTTTACTGTCGTTATGTATTTGTACACACTCTGAGGGCCAGTTGTTGGTGTGTGTTGTGTAGTGGAAACTGGTGTGTGAGTGAGTTCCTGCTGCGGTGAGTGTGTGGCAGGGTGTTGCAGCGCTGCAGTGACCAGCAGCTGCAGGGCGTCCTCAGCTTTTATCTTCACAGGACAAACTTCCTGCTTCTCAACAGGAAGCTGAGCTCAACAGCAGCAGTGAAGAAGAAGAACTCAGTTACTCAAAGCAGTGAAACTACTCACAGATACTGTCACAGTACTGCATTCACAGCTGTACATCAGCAGATTGTACCGAAGGTACGAAAAGTGAAAGTGCTCCTGATTTAGACAAAGTGAAACCATGACCTTGCCTCGGGAACCAAAATGGCGGCAGCCGGTTCTGTATGTGCTTGTTATATTTACTGGATCATTGTCATTGATGCATCAGCTTGAGCAGCAAATTTAATGACACACCTTCGTTCTGCTCTATCAGTCTGTGAAAACTGTTCTGAATGCTGAGTCACACCTGAGCACGAGCTGCTGCTGTTTCCAGAGCTTCTGGACCCGCGTTCCTCGGCACAGGTGAGAGGCGCGTCACGTGCAGGTGTGGTGACTGTGTCTCTTCGTGTTTCTATTCGACCTCTGCTGGTTTCGACTTGAGCTGCAGCTCTGATTGCCAGTCTATATTTAGTTGGTGGAGACTGTGAAGTAATGAGGTGAACCAGGACTCTGAGCGGTGTGTTTGTTGTGTGTTTGCTGTGTTTGTTGTGTGTTTGCTGTGTTTGTTGTGTGTTTGCTGTGTGTTTGCTGTGTGTTTGCTGTGTGTTTGCTGTGTGTTTGCTGTGTTTGGTGTGTGTTTGTTGTGTGTTTGCTGTGTTTGTTGTGTGTTTGCTGTGTGTTTGCTGTGTTTGCTGTGTGTTTGTTGTGTGTTTGCTGTGTTTGTTGTGTGTTTGCTGTGTGTTTGCTGTGTTTGCTGTGTGTTTGCTGTGTGTTTGCTGTGTTTGCTGTGTGTTTGTTGTGTGTTTGCTGTGTGTTTGCTGTGTTTGCTGTGTGTTTGTTGTGTGTTTGCTGTGTGTTTGCTGTGTTTGCTGTGTGTTTGTTGTGTTTGCTGTGTGTTTGCTGTGTGTTTGTTGTGTTTGCTGTGTTTGCTGTGTGTTTGCTGTGTTTGCTGTGTGTTTGCTGTGTGTTTGTTGTGTTTGCTGTGTTTGCTGTGTGTTTGCTGTGTTTGCTGTGTGTTTGCTGTGTGTTTGCTGTGTGTTTGCTGTGTTTGCTGTGTTTGCTGTGTGTTTGCTGTGTGTTTGCTGTGTTTGCTGTGTGTTTGCTGTGTGTTTGCTGTGTTTGCTGTGTTTGCTGTGTTTGCTGTGTGTTTGCTGTGTGTTTGCTGTGTCTTTGCTGTGTTTACTGTGTTTGTTGTGTGTTTGCTGTGTGTTTGCTGTGTTTGCTGTGTGTTTGCTGTGTTTACTGTGTTTGTTGTGTGTTTGCTGTGTTTGCTGTGTGTTTGCTGTGTGTTTGCTGTGTGTTTGCTGTGTTTGCTGTGTGTTTGTTGTGTGTTTGCTGTGTTTGTTGTGTGTTTGCTGTGTGTTTGCTGTGTTTGCTGTGTTTGCTGTGTGTTTGCTGTGTTTACTGTGTTTGTTGTGTGTTTGCTGTGTGTTTGCTGTGTTTGCTGTGTTTGCTGTGTGTTTGCTGTGTTTACTGTGTTTGTTGTGTGTTTGCTGTGTGTTTACTGTGTTTGGTGTGTTTGCTGTGTGTTTACTGTGTTTGGTGTGTTTGCTGTGTGTTTGTTGTGTGTTTGCTGTGTGTTTGCTGTGTTTGCTGTGTTTGCTGTGTGTTTGCTGTGTTTGTTGTGTTTGCTGTGTGTTTACTGTGTTTGGTGTGTTTGCTGTGTGTTTGTTGTGTGTTTGCTGTGTGTTTGCTGTGTTTGCTGTGTTTGCTGTGTGTTTGCTGTGTTTGTTGTGTTTGCTGTGTGTTTGCTGTGTTTGCTGTGTGTTTGCTGTGTTTGCTGTGTGTTTGCTGTGTTTGCTGTGTGTTTGCTGTGTGTTTGCTGTGTTTGCTGTGTGTTTGCTGTGTGTTTGCTGTGTGTTTGCTGTGTTTGCTGTGTGTTTGCTGTGTTTGTTGTGTTTGCTGTGTGTTTGCTGTGTTTGCTGTGTGTTTGCTGTGTTTGCTGTGTTTGCTGTGTGTTTGCTGTGTGTTTGCTGTGTTTGCTGTGTGTTTGCTGTGTGTTTGCTGTGTTTGCTGTGTTTGCTGTGTGTTTGCTGTGTTTGCTGTGTTTGCTGTGTGTTTGCTGTGTGTTTGCTGTGTTTGCTGTGTGTTTGCTGTGTGTTTGCTGTGTTTGCTGTGTTTGCTGTGTGTTTGCTGTGTTTGCTGTGTTTGCTGTGTGTTTGCTGACTGTTTTAATAATCACATGATCTCATTTATCCTTGTTCTGACAGAATGAGGGAGCAGAATCCTCTGCTCATAATGACTAATCTGATCAATAACCCGATCAATAACCTGATCAGTGAGAGTCACAGACAGTCTCTGTTTCAGACATACGAACACAAACAGTGAAACACAGAGGCTTTATCTGAGAGAGACGTGTGAGAAGAACAGAGGAAAGTGAGGAGAGCAGCAGCGAAGAGAATTAACATGTGAACATGTGAACATGTGAGGACAAGCTGCTGCAGCTCAGGTTTTCATGAAGCAGGACTTTACACCACAATAAGAACTTTTCTTTGTGTGATTGACGTCACGATGCTCCTGAAGCTGCTACTGTTTCCCCACATCCTCAGACACCTGCAGCACACACACAGAGGGTGTGTGTGTGTGTGTGTGGTTTCCTCCTCTCCGTGGATCAGAGAACAGACTGTGGGCTGACACCAGCATTTCAAACATGTTAAAGTCAGTTTCATTTGAATTATTTGTATTTTGGTGACACAAAACGCACAAAGAGAACGGAACAGACAAACAACACAACACAACACAAAACAACTGCTCACACACCTGATTCCCTGTGAAATGAAACGAGCTGACTGGTCTGAGCCGGAGCCAGAAACTGGTCCAACATAGAGGAGTAATGGTATTTCTGTGTGTGTGTGTCAGTGCGTGACTTCAGGGTGTGTGTCCGGAGGACAGATGCGTCTGAGCGCTGCAGACTGAAAGGAGACGGCGTCCTGCGAGCAGATGTGGACGCTCTTCACCTGCTGGATAAGGCGGGGAACGTCGTGTACACCTGGCCGTACAGATACCTGCGGCGCTTTGGACGAGACAAGGTGACACACACACACACACACAGAGAACCATCACAGATGATGCTTCATGTCTGATTCACATCATTTGTGTCACTTCAGGCCTTTCACAGTACTCTGAGAATACTCTGAATATTCACAGTATTCTCTGTACTCTGAATATTCAGGGTATTCTCAGAGTAGTACTCAGAGGATCCTGATGACTCAAAGTAGTTCAGACAATCAGGTCCAACAAAGTCAGGATTTTAAGACTGAAGTCTGGTGTAATCCTGACCCTGTTTCCTGTCTTCAGTCCACCTTCTCCTTCGAGGCGGGGCGCAGGTGTGAGTCTGGCGAGGGGAGTTTTGAGTTCGACACCAAACAGGGGAACTTCCTGTTTCAGGCTGTGGAAGCAGCCATCAACCTGCAGAGGATCTCCTTTCCCCACAGACAGACCTCCGGAGGGGGGCAGGTGAGTCCAGAGACCCCCCAGAGCCTGAACCTGCCCCCGCCACCCATCAACACGCCGCTGGCCCAGAGCAGGACGCAGCCACCGCCTCAGCCCCGCAGCCACATCCCACAACCCCCTGCTGCTCAGGTCAGCTGACATTAGGCCATCTGCACATGGTTTCAAAAATAAAGGCAGGACATTCAGCATACACAGGATTTTCAGAATAAAGTTTGGATTTTTAATAATAAAGTCATGATTGCCAGAATAAACTCAGGATTTTCAAAATAAAGTCTGCCTCGTCTGCTGTTGGCTCAACACTGTAGGAAACAGGTTGATGTTGAGAACACGTTGCTTTAGATTGAAACTTTTAGAGAAGCAGGAAGTTGCTCTTTTTCCTCCACATTAAACCCATCTGACATTTCCTGTCTGCAGGCAGATGATGGCGTGTACAGCATGGTGGCCGAGCATCCGAATCTTCAAATGAGTCATCACAAAGACAAAGAGAGCTCTGCTTCTTCACAGCAGCAACAGCGCCCCCAGCTGGTAGGACGCCGACTGTCTGCAGAACACAGAGCCTCTCACTTCACTCTAGATGTTCCCAGCTGGGACCCAGATTTGGTTCTGATGGTTTGTTCTGATGCGTCACTGATGAGTTGAACTCAGAGGCTCTTCCTCTGCCTGGGTCCAGTCACACACCACAGTAACAGTAATTCAGCTTCCAACAAACCAACAAACCAAAACTTCAAATCACAATTTACAATAAAACAAGTGAAGAACTTTAAAACCCTCACATGTCACTGAATCTGCAGCGGTTCAACACGTAGGAACTGATGTGATGCCAGTGTGTAAATTCTTACCTGGCATCTTCATCTGCTGGACGGTCTCAGTTGCTGCAGTGGCTGAGACGGTAAAGGACTGGGATGAATGAGATGGTCACTGATCCGATGGTTGTGTTTCTAACTGTCTCCTGTTCTGCTTTCAGTCTCGTCTGGAGCCTCCGGTCGACAAAGCCCTGACTGGAGTGAAGAGTTTGACCCTGGACACTCGCAGTGTCCCTGCCCCTCGTAAGAACCAGGTTAAGATGATCTCCAGTTGCCCTCTGCCCCACGCTGAGCCCGGCCCCAACCCGGCCCCGGGCCTGGCCCCAGGCCCCACCTCCACCCCTACACACAACTCCCGCCTTAGCCCCAAACTGAGCTCCAACCCGAACCCGGAGCAGACGTACTCCCAGATCACACTGCCGGCCGCCGGCAAACGAGGCACCAAGAAGGAGAGGAAGGAGAGAGGAGGCAGCCTGGCTCCTCCCTGCAGCCCCCCTCAAATCGCTACAGAGCCAGAGTACTCCCTCCCCTTCGACACCATCGCCAAGAATGTCATGGCGGACATGCTGGACTCCCATCAGCCTCGTGAGTCCGGTGCTGATCCGCTCTACGACAGCATTGACGAGATGAAGATCAGAAACATTTTCAAGAACCAAGCTGATGCCCTCGGACCAACATACGGGAAGGTGGAGCACATCTACGACGAGCCCGAAGGCTGCGCTGCCGCCACTGGAGGGCAGAAGTCCACCGCCCCCACCTCGGTGTACGATGACCCTGAGGAGATGAGAGGAGACGCCTGGAGGATCATGGGTACAGCTGCTGACCCGAAAGGTCACGAGTACCCGTACAACCCCCGGGTGGATGACTATGCTGTGCCCAAACGACCCCAGAGGGCGTTTCTTGTTGCACAAAGCACCAACGAAGAAGAAGAAGAAGAAAAAGAAGAGGAAGAAGAAGAGGAAGACAAGGAGGACGAGGAACCGAAGCAGTATGAGCAGAAGGATGAGCAGCGAGACTCACCATACAACAATGTCATGGTGAAGATGGTGTAGAGACAGGAGGAGGAACGGCACATGTCCAATCAATGCAAGTGAACGTTGGAGAGTTAATCAATAATCACTGATCGTCTGCTGATCATTGAAACTCTCTTTTGTAAATTCATGAAGCTTTAGCTTGTTGAAGCCGTCCTCTTCTCTGAAGGACGGAAAGTGTCATTGTCACTCAAATATCTTTAATACTGTGAAGACGTCACCTGGAGCTCAGGGAAATGATGAAGCCGTGTACCTCCATCTTCATCTTCACGTCTCTGCATCACACGCTTCACGAGCTAATGCCGCGTAGCTCAGAGAAAGAGCAGCATCTCAGGTAACAGCACCTGAGAGCAGTTTGCATCACAGTCCTGAGGCAGTCCGCACCTGCAGTGCAGGTGTGCCTGACTGGCCTCGGCAGAGCACTGCCACCATCTGTTAGTTTCCTTATCCCTCAGTCATTCAGGGGAGATTACTAAAACGTTTCCCAGAGTCCACGGTGACGTCTTCACGTTCCTGTTTCTGCTGGTGAAGCTGGCGTCAGACTGAAATCCGCTCCGTTCATTACAGTCAGGTGCTCCTAATGATGCATTCAGGGACCCTCCAGCCTCTGAGGTTAAAGCAGCAGCTTCAGCGTTTTAATATGAGGTCTGAAAAAAGTGATTTTCTTCCTGACAGCCTCTGTGTTTACTTTACTCTCTGTTCTTTCTTTGGATCCACATCAGCTGCCACCAAGTTGTCGCTGGTCTTCCTGGGCTGCAAACAAAAACAACTATTTACACACAGAAAGAAAGCAAGTGAAAAACAAGCAAACAAGCAAGCAAACAAAACAGCAGTTTGTGGGTTATCTTTGGTGTTTTTGAGCTTTTCGACTGGAGAATTCAGCGTCTCCAAATGCAGCACATGGACAGAGCATCAGCATTTCTGTACGTGTTGAAATGGGGAGGATTGTGGAAGAGCATCTGCTTAGTGAAGAATTATTTCTTTTTACTATTTCATGAATCTGACCTCAGATCTGCAGCACGGAGAGCTCTGAACATGAGTCAGATGTTTTCATCCTGCAGAGGGCAGCAGAGCTCAGGGTTTTATTGTTGTACAGACTCATGTCAGAAACAGCATCATCATCATCATCCTCACCATCAGATCAAACTGAGCTGTGCTGGATCTTTGAGTGGATTCACACCTGGAATCACGTCTGTGGCAACTGTCTGTGATTTAAGGCTCAAATGTTCATGTCTGGGTGAACTTTGAGTCCTGAATCAAACCGTCTCTGTGTAAAACCCTGAACATGTTTGTCCTGTGAGTGTGTGATACACTCAGGACGTGTGCTGTGCTGTTTCGACTGTAAACAGATGTTTTCTGGATAAACAACCTGTAAATCTGAAATAAATCCTGATTTATGACTCACAGATTATCTGAGTCTTTGTTACTTCAGTCAGTTTTGATTTAAATCCAACTGTTACACACACAGTGATCTGCCTGTCTGTCTGTCTGCCTGTCTGTGTGTCTGTCTGTCTGTGTGTCTGTCTGCCTGCCTGCCTGTCTGTGTGTCTGTGTGTCTGCCTGTTTGTGTGTCTGTCTGTCTGTCTGTCTGCCTGCCTGCCTGTCTGTGTGTCTGTCTGCCTGCCTGTCTGCCTGCCTGCCTGTCTGCGTGTCTGTGTGTCTGTCTGTCTGCCTGCCTGCCTGTCTGCCTGTCTGCCTGCCTGCCTGTCTGCCTCCCTGCCTGCCTGCCTGTCTGCCTCCCTGCCTGTCTGCCTGTCTGTGTGTCTGTCTGCCTGTCTGTCTGCCTGCCTGCCTGCCTGTGTGTCTGTCTGCCTGCCTGTCTGCCTGCCTGTCTGCGTGTCTGTGTGTCTGTCTGTCTGCCTGCCTGCCTGTCTGCCTCCCTGCCTGTCTGCCTGTCTGCCTGTCTGTCTGCCTGCCTGTCTGCCTGCCTGCCTGCCTGTCTGCGTGTCTGTGTGTCTGCCTCCCTGCCTGCCTGTCTGCCTGTCTGCCTGCCTGCCTGCCTGTCTGCGTGTCTGTGTGTCTGCCTCCCTGCCTGCCTGTCTGTGTGTCTGTGTGTCTGTCTGTCTGCCTGCCTGCCTGTCTGCCTCCCTGCCTGCCTGCCTGTCTGCCTGTCTGTGTGTCTGTCTGTCTG
This sequence comes from Toxotes chatareus, assembly GCA_016801885.1. Lineage (NCBI taxonomy): Eukaryota > Metazoa > Chordata > Actinopteri > Toxotidae > Toxotes > Toxotes chatareus. The sequence goes on from CM028882.1 coordinate 26,978,243, forward strand.
CAGGACTCTCTGACACACGCGTGTTCACTGTGAGCAGAGACAGTGAACCGGTTCAGTGTAACTGTATCTGCTCACAGTTTACTCTCTACAGGAACATGTGACTGATACTGTCTGACACTACAACCAGCCACACACACACGCACACGCACACACACACACACACACACACACACACACACACACACACTGACACTGACACTGAACCCCCCCAGGGACACAGCAGGCTACAAAAGCGTCCCAGCATGCATCTCTCTGTCCGCCTTACAACACACTCAGCTGGGGGAACAGAAAGAGAATCAGAGTGTGTGTGTGTGTGTTTTGACTCACTGGCCTGGAAGCTGAAGAAAACTGTTTCCTCATGATTCTCAACACCAGAGAGATAAAGCCATGATGTCATACGTGTCCTACTTCATGTTCACAGCTGAGCTCAGCAACGAGGACGACGTCACACGGACAGGAAAGGAGCTAATGAACAGAAGCTAATGGACAGATGCTAACAGTCGTCACCTCTTGGATGGAGAGAGAACCAGAATATTTTAGCAAAGGCTGTGGAAACATTAGCCCTCTGTGCTGCGTGACGAAAGTATATGATGATGATAATGTCATATAATAGAACTATTTCATTAATGAACATCTGTAGGCTAGAAAATAATGTGCATTAACATTAACATGTCAATGTGCACATGGAACGTGTTCGAGCTCATGTGTCCAGAACAGCGGTAGTTTCTGTTTGTGTTGACTGTGTGCACAGCTGAGCAGTTTAAATATACAGCTCAGTGTGGTCTCTGAAGAATTAACCAGAAAACAGACAGAACTCGGCTTCATGTTCACGTTTTTCTTCACACCATCTTCTCGATGTTACTGAACACAGAAACTCAGGACCCTCCTGGACAGCGTGAGAACGTGAGGGCCCTGTGGGTTTATGTTTATGAAGTCAGGTTCTGTCTGCCATTCTGTTGGGTGGCTGTTACCATAGAGAAGAAGCCAGTCTGAGGTGTTAATCAGAACAGCTGACCCAGAATTTCCTTTAACTGCTCATGTGACACAATTTTAAGGACTGTGATTGGCTATTCTTTGCTGAAATGCACTTTGGGAGTTGTAGTTGACATCTCTCCTTCAGTTTTTATGTCTGACAGGAGAGATTCACTAACATTGTGGGAGCAGTGAATGGGACTGTTACTGCAGGAAGCTCACGCCTCACAGCTGCGCAACAGAAGCCTGATCTATGACGTCATCCTGACCTGTGCCACAGACTGTGGGCTGAGTCCAGAGGCAGATTCAGCTGATGACTGATCACTATTACAGCCTGCTGTGGCTTTATACAGGAGACGTATAGAAATTTAGAGGCACAGAAAATGACTGTTAGTGTAATGACAGTAAATGTATACGTTATTTCCATCCTAGCTCCATATTTAACACCTGATTCTGAGTTTACCTGGAGAACTGGAACCAGTTCAGATCTAGACACATTAAAACAGACCAGATGTCACATCACTGTGCGTGTGTGAGTTAATTGGTTATATCTGGTGGGGAGTGGGAAATAGGGTTGGAAATGTTTGTTTCCGTGGCAACCACAATAAGGATCCGGCACTGCATCCCTGTTGCCATGGCAACCGTGCATGATTGCAGCGGACATGGTGATGAATGTGGCTTAAAAACAGAAACAACCACAGAAGAAGAAGAGCAGCGTCTGAGTGGTGGATTTCTTCTTCTGCTGCTTTTATTACTCTCACACTGAAAATCAGAGTCTGAGTCATAAACCGTATTAAAAATGGACGTCGACTCCGGGTCTGACAGGTGAAGCCAATGCGGAAGTGTCTTAAAGTGCAATACCACCGAGGGCCGCTAGGGGCTGGCTCCAAAAAATCTCCGTCGGCTTAGAATCCGATTCAAAAATAATCGATTTCACACTGGAAATCTGAAACACAATTCCCTAATTCATTAAATATCACACAAGAACGGTATATTTGGGGGCGTGACTGTTTGATTGACATCTGTGGTCGAGGGTGATTGACAGGCCATTTAGATGAAGTCATGGCGCTCATATGCCGGTGAACTCCCGTCGTGCACAGCGTTTTGATTTGTAGTGTTAGTTATTTATCAGTGGAACTTTCCACAGACTGTTCTGTTGTTAGCTTGTTTTCTTAACTTTCCATCCAGTTTAGAGTTAAGTAAAATGTGCGCAGTGCAGCCCAGACGTTGATGCGCTTTCCTTTTGTGAGACCGGAGAAGTGGAGACGGTTAATATCACAGTTTATATGAATTACCTCTGCGTCTTGCTAACCAAGCTAGCGAGCTAGTGCTAGCGCTAGCGTTAGCTATGCTAACAGCACTTGGCCCTGCCGGTAAGGTAACCACTGTTAACTCGTGCGTTAATGTAACGTTTGTTTTATGTGGGCCTGAAGTCCTGGACCCACATGGTGACTCGCTCCCAGACCTTCAGTGCAGCTCGGTTCTGGTTGCGGGGTCTCTGCCTTCAGTCTGATCTTCAGCAGGTGAACTGAGACCAGGTGAGAATATTCCACCTTTGGTCGTCCAGTGACTTTGATGCATTTGTCTGAATGTGATCACAGAATGAGCCAGAACGGAACCGGGACCGTGTCTGAGAGACGCGGTGGGGGTCGCGGGTCTTGGTCTCCGCCCGTCGTTTGACTTAGGCAGGTTTCTGTTTACATCTTGTTCCGGAACTCCACCAGCTCGTTTGCCATTTTCTGCTCTTCCGGACCACACCTGTGTTTTTAACGTGGACCCAGCAGTTTTAGCAGACAGCCACCTCTGATACCTCCGCCAGGTTTTCCTTCTCCACCTGTCTGGTCTTTGCTCCTCGCTGACAGACAGAACTCAGGGTAAAGCTGAGACTTTGCTCTTTAATGTGCGATCAGTCATTTTATGTCAAATTCAATATGTTAAAGCCCAAAGAGCAGAAACGAACTGTCCAAATAATTAAATAAAATATTATTTTATCTTAATATCAAACTTTTATCAATAAAACCTGACATACGTAGTGAAGTCATAGTGTGTAAATGTAGAAACAGGCCGTGAACGGTGGCCGCGCGGGAACGCGACGGTTCATTAATTCACAAACGCCGGGGATGAAGCTCGTGCTCGTGCGGTCGCGCGCCTCCTCTCCTCCGTCCGGGAGCGCGGGAGCGAGCGTCAGGATCCAAGGGCAGACCGCGGGCTCGCGAGCATCAGGTCATCTGGAAGTCCGCGAGGATAACGAGCATCAGCCGACAGATACCGAATAACGGGAGCGGCGTCTGGGAACGGACATGTTCACGAGGAGAAAAACCTTTACATGATTATTTGTGTTACACGAAACGACACCGCGAAGACACGGTGAATCAACAGGGAGAGACCGGATCAGCGATGTCAGCGGGCTTCACCGACTGAACCGGACCCGAAAACTGCATCTGACCGGTCCAGGACGCGACGGACACCGGGGTTCAGTCCTCCTCCGGTCAGAGACGGTGAAGGCTCCGAACGACAACAAGCCGTCACCGGAGATTTACCGCGCTTCGTTTGACTACAATAAAAAAAAAAAATCAACAAAACAACGACAACAACAACAAAAACAGCCTTTAACCTGACAGACCCGAGTCTCCGAACCGGAGCAGAACAGAACCAGCGGACTGCACCGGACTGAGGATCACCGTGATTTAAATTGAAATCAACAGGAGACCGACTGAACGACGCAGCTCTGTAACGGAATTCAGAGCCGAGAGGCGGAGGGAACATCGGTGTCAACGGGAAAACCACAACCTGAACCTGAACCAGAACCAGAACCAGAACCAGCTGAGAACAGTAAGTCCCAGTTTATGATCATTTCTTTTCTCTGTGTCAGTGTTCTCAGGTGATTCATTCAACAAATGGAGTAAAAATTCATATTTTGTCATATTTAAGATTCTCATGAAAACAAAAATGAAATTAAATGAAGAGAAAATGGAAAAACTTTATTGTTCTGACTCTCAGACCACGTTCTGTCCGTTCGTCCTCCTCCGCTCTGCTGAGCACAACCACAGCCTCCCTGCAGGACACAGGTGTGCTACGGCCTGATCACAGCCGGAAGTGAGCTCACGGGAACGTTTCCTGTTGACCTCAGCTTTGGTGACCTTTTACCCGCACTTCGATCTGATCCTCGCACCTGAGTCACAGGGAACGAGGACACGGGTTTATAAAGGGAACTGTGTTTCTGATGAAGGTGGCTCAGCTGGATCCCAGCTGGATCCCAGCTGGACCTGCTGTCAGTCAGACCTTAGACCTCTGTGACTTGTGTTACTCTGGACTTTGTATAATCCTCCTCCATGTGGTCTAACCTCCCTCTGCTCCTCCTCCTCCTCAGTGGAGCTGCGTGGCGTGCTCCTCCTCACCGTGCTGCAGTGCTGTTCGGTGGCCCGGTGCGGCTGTGAACCTCGGCTGGTGAACATCGGCGCCGTCCTGAGTCAGAAACGTTACGAGCAGGTGTTCAAGGAGGCGGTGAGCCAGGCCAACACTCTGTACGGAAAGGACAAATTCAAGATGAACGCCATCTCCGTCACACACAAGCCCAACGCCATCCAGATGGCTCTGTCCGTCTGCGAGGACCTCATCTCCAACCAGGTGGGGGCGCTCTCCTCCTCGGCTCTGAATTAGCTTAAAGGAAGCTTGGAGGGGATTTTATGTGGTGTCATTTATAAATGTGTGCAGTGAGTCGTGAAGCTGTATCTCGGTCAGTTGCTCCGCAGATCTGCAGATGTGTGTGTGGTTGTCTTTGCCCTGAGCCCGGGCTCTCAGGCTCACTCTGTCAGGAAGCTCCTCAGACAATGATGGAAATATATTTTACACGTGAAAATCTTGATTTGTGTTTACAGACTCATGGTCGGTACACTCACAGATCTGTAAACACGTTTGCAGATTCCTTGGAACGCTCGCGGGTCTGAGTACAGACAGACACACCAAGACACAGCTTCACACCTGTGCACACACGTGTAAATAAGGAGCTCGTTTTTGTTTCTGTCCGTTTGGGAAACGCAGTCGTCAGTAGTGTGATGACTGACATTGGCATTTCCACCAGTTCAACAGGTAAATCCTCGTCTTCCTGTCTCTGTCATCCAGGAAGAGTTGAACTGGGGACAGCTGGACTTGGACTTGACTGACTGTTGGGGGTCCCAGGTCTTTAACCTGAAGCTGCCCTCGGTTCAGCTCTGCCTGGACTATTTTCTTAGTCTTAAAATGAACAGAATATCGTCTGATTTTCAGTTGAGCTCTCAGAAATTTTAACAGTTGTTTCCCTCCCGAGTCCAGAACACCTGAACCTGAGGGAAGAAGACCGAGTCCCACAGGTGGGACCAGAGTCCCATAGGTGGGACGGTGGATTTTAAAGAGTATAAAAGAAAATGAGAATATTAAAGAAACGGAAACAGAAAGACATTTTCACATTCAACATCCTCAGTCCATGTTTCCTTTGTGGAGGAATTGAGGCCAACGTGGCAGGCGGGGGCGGGGGCGGGGGGTGGTGGGGGTCATGGCTGTCAGATTAACATGTTCTCTCTCTCTGAAGAAACACAGATGTAATCTGTCCATCATCCCAGAGGAAAGATGGAGGGATTATAGAGACATTAACACACACACACTCTCAGTGTATAATGACTGTATAACTGTGTGTGTGTGTGCGTGTGTGCGCAAGCTCATTCAGGACGCAGCGTCAGAACAGATCACATAAACTCTGATTGGTTGAAATGTCATCAAATCAAAACGATGAAAGAAAACCGAGTAAAAAACTTCCAGAGGGATAAAGTTTCAGTTTCAGGAGTTAGTCTGTGCCACCATCTTCATCTTGGTGGGTTTGTGTGTTGCAGCAGCGTTTCCTCAGCTCTGACTGGAGCAGCCGCCTCCCACAGAGCGTGGCTGTGTGTTGATGTGCTGGTGGGACGTCATGGCGGGGGGTCAGGGCAGAGCTCTGCTCACACACCAGGACTCCACTGCAGGGGAACTTCCTGAGAAAATAAAAGCAGCTTTGAATGAAACTCTGAATCGCTTCCATCTTCTTCTTTTTCTGCAGGTGTATGCCATCCTGGTCAGTCACCCTCCTCAGTCCAACGACCACCTGACTCCGACACCTGTGTCCTACACTGCCGGCTTCTACCGAATTCCTGTGGTCGGTCTGACGACACGCATGTCCATCTACTCTGACAAGGTAACCTGACTATGAATCATTGGGTTTCCTCAGGTGTTCCTCAGGGCTCTGTCCTGGGTCCAGCCTCTTCCAGAAGCATCAGCATCAACAACCACACTGAGCTGTTTATGAACTGACTGAGCTGACGGAGGTGGTTTTAACATCGTCGCTTTGAGGCTGCACATGGGACGGGAATATTTCTGAGTTCAGCTTCAGATTTAGGAACATGTAAAGAAGAAGGTTCAGGATGTGTGTAATGATCCAGGAGTTTCAGAGGTCACACATGTTCAGACTGTCCTGGCTTATCTTCATGCATTAAGTGCAGGTTGTAGAATATTTAAACTGCTTTGTCCCAGTTCCGAGTCTCTCAGGTTTACAATATTGATGAAACCAGTCAGAGTCATCAGTACCACAGTATCCCAGCTCTCCCAGTGAGCAGCGCTCCAGTTACTTCCCAGTCTGTTCCAGAGGATTCAGACTAGTGATGAAATATTCACGATTTTTTATGTTTGCTCACTTTGCATTTTGTAAATTGATAAAAATAAACAAATATTATTTTTACCCCCTGACAAAGACATGAACCGTCCATAATTTTGATGGTAGGTTTATTTGAACAGTCCAGGCCTTGTTGGCCAGCACAGAGGCCAGATGTTATAGTTGGTCACCAGGGTTGCACACATCTCAGGAGGGACTCTGCTCCACTCCTCTTTACAGATACTCTCCATCCTGGAGGTTTCGAGGCAGCTGCTGGGCAACTCGAAGTTTCAGCTCCCTCCACAGATTTTCTGTGGGATTAAGGTCTGGAGACTGGCTGGGCCACTCCAGGATCTTAATATATTTTGATGTGGATTTTTCAGGCCAGGCGATAGACCCAGTCAAGGGCCAGTTGAAGCTGGGTCCAGGTCCGGCTGAGTCCCCACACCTTAATCTTTACTCTCTTAAGTTTTTGTCTTCTTGAAAAATTCTAAGTGTTCAAATCTTCTTCAGAGAAAAATGCAGAGTCAATCAGGTGCTGGAGATCAGAGAGGTTGAGTCCAGAAAGCTTTATTCTACAAACACAGAGTCTACAAGCATGAGAAGTCCTGCAGGAGCATCTGAAAATCTCAAAAGATACACCATATTATATACCCGGGGTTGTACCCATCCCAAGGACACTTCTGGGCGTGAATTGGCACGTCTTTTTTCATTTTCCCTTTCAGTTGGTGCATTTTTACCAGCGTCAAATTCTTCGTCAAATTTGTCTTTTTTTTCCTAGAATTTGACTGGCTTCGTCTCTCTTGGTGTCATTGCTTATCTCGTGTACCATTGATTGTCCATTTTTAACACGCTTCACATGCATTTTATTTTTAATGGGATCTGAAATTCTGTTGTTTGCTTTTTTTTAAAAAAACTTTTGAGACTACCTCAAAGTTAGCAACAGGTATGGTAGGAGTGAGTATGACGTGAGTACAGCACATTCACAGGAGCAGACACAGATGAGTAAAATATTGGGGAGTCAAAAGGGGAGCAACAGGAGCATGGTCATCTGTATATGGGGAACAGTAGTGAAACAATGTACGGGACAGAGGGACTTATACCTTTGAGGTTTGTGTGTGTGTGTGTGTGTAATAGATAGTGGAGCTGTGTCAGTGTGTGAGGGGGTGAGTGAAATGCAGAAGCAAACAGAGTCAGATCTAGGATCAGCAGAACATAAAGGGATTTGAACATACTGAAGAATACATTATACACATTGCACAAAATTTGACACTGCAGCTTCTTGTTGAGCCAGTCCTTTGTTGCCTTGGCCGTATGTTTTGGGTCATTGTCGTGATGGAAGACCCATCCACCACCCATCTTCAGTGTTCTGCTGAGGCCAGGAGGTTCTACGGTACTTGGCCCCGTTCATGGGCCCCTCAATGCGGTGAAGTCTTCCTGTACCCTTAGCAGAGAAACAGCCCCACGGCAGAATGTTTCCACCTCCATGTTTGACAGTGGCGATGGTGTTGTTCTCTGCCTCCAAACACCCTGATGCCAAAGAGCACATGACATTCTCCCAGACCTTCTCTGAGTCATTCAGGTGTTGACTGGCAAACTTCAGGTGGGCCCGTACCTGTGCCTTCTTGAGCCAACCTTGCGTTCTCTGCAGGCTCTCAGTCCATTACGGCAAAGTCTGTTACCAGTGGTTTTTTGGTGACTGGTCCCAGCTGCCTCCAGATCATTCACAGATCCAGATCCTTCACCTTTCTCAGAATCATCCTTACCCCACGGAGTGAGATCTTGCATGGAGCTTCACTGACTATTATAATTATCACACCAGGTCTCTGTCTCACCAGGTCTACAGTCTCGTCCCTGACGTCCTGTGACAGCTCTTTCATCTTGGCCATGGTGGTTTGAATGGAGGAGACTGATTGAGATTAGGAGTCCTTTCCTAAAGGGACAGAACTAATTTGTGTGCCTCTGTGGGGGTCAGAATTCTTGCTGGTGGGTAAAGGATCAAATATGTATTTCACTCAATCTAAGACAAATTAATTTATGTATTATTTTATTATCTTATTCTGGGCTTTATGTTGATGTTCTGTCTCTCTCTGTTCAGATAAACCTACCATAGAAAGTATGGACTGTTCATGTCTTTGTAAAGATGTAAAATCAGCAGGGGATCAGATGATTGTGTGTGTGAGGCTGTGTGAATCCGTTTCATCAGTTTGTGTCAGCTAACACGTTCACGTCAGAGATCAGTGCTCTGTGATCCCTGTGAAGGAATCTGGTCTGATAGGGTTAGGGTCTCCTCCTGTTCCACGCAACACATGAAGAAGAACCTCGCCCTCCCATCTGATCTGTGCTCACCGTCCTCCTCCACAGAGCATCCACCTGTCGTTCCTGAGGACGGTGCCTCCGTACTCCCACCAGGCTCATGTGTGGTTCGACCTGATGAGAGAGTTCAGGTGGAACCACATCATCCTGATCGTGAGCGACGACCACGAGGGCCGAGCCGCCCAGAAGAGACTGGAGACCCTACTGGAGGAGAGAGAGACCAAGGTCAGCTCACACACACACACACACACATAATCAGGATGAAGACACGTGTGTGCTGCATGTCGTGTGTTTATGTAACTGTGTGTGTGTGTGCTTTGCTCTAATCCAGGCGTGTGTGGTTTTCACAGTGTGAAAAACCTTGTGCTGATGAGCGCGTGTGTGTGTGTGAGTGAGTGAGTGAGCTGTTGTCTCATCCGTCCACCCGTCTGTCCATCACACTGCAGTTTCACCTCTGTGAGCTGATAGTAAAGCAGTGAGTCCTGCCTCAGCTCCATGTGCAGGGAACCAGCTGATGTTCAGCAGGGACAGACACACAGCACACTCGTCCCTGACATGTTGTAGAAGTGTTTGGTGATGGTGGAGTCGCTGTGGGTGGATGTTGTACTGAGAGGTCGGAGATCCGAGCATCATAACAACATCTCCTCATTATGTTAACAGACCCATGACATCTGGCCACAGATGTTTTCTCGGGTCCATTTTGCAGATTAGTTGGATATAAATATAATTTCTAGGAGACGTGGGGACAGGACGTTGTTGTCCACGGTCACATGATCAGCAGCTGAGCCAAGAAATATTCCTAGAAGTGAAACTGCTCTGTGTCACCCTCCCTCACCCCTTCATCCCTCCATTACCCCTCCCTAACATCTTTCACCCCTCCCTCATCCCTCCATCACCCCCTTCATCCCTCTCTCACCCCCCAGGCTTCATCATTCTTTCTGAGGCTTCACCACAGCTTTTCATTCATCGCTGCTTTTTCTTCTCTGTCTTTTGTGTTTATAATCTCCACCAAGAAGGTTTTGTGTTGATGAGCAGTTTGTCAGTCAGCAGACATCAGATGCTGCTGCAGATGATGAGGAAGAAGCCCGGCTCTTCATCCATCTGTTTACAGGATTCCAATCCTCGCTTTTTATTTTACCGTGTCTGATCATGCGGCGTGGCAGACTTGTCTTTGAGCCTTGGTTTCAGGATCACGCCTTATCCACGTTTTGAGACAGAAATCAGGGCGCTGTGCGATCGAACACCTGATCTGTGCAGGTGCATCGGCAGTAAAACGAAAATCGGGAGCGTAGCATTCATTACTGCTGGTCACATGATCAGGTGTGATGTTCAGGAACCAGAGACACACCTGGATCGACCTTCAACATCTGGACACCAACGCTCCTTTGATTACAAAAAAACATGTGGCACACATGTTCTGATTAAATGTCGGGTCCTGAATGTGATCAGGACCAGCACCAGGTAAAGCTGCGTATACAGGGTCTCTGCTGTGTCGTCATAGTGACGCTGCTCAAAGAGAAACGCAGACAGAAACGCAGCTTAACAACATTTCATCAGGTAACGTGACCTGGACCCAATTAACTAATCAGCATGTGATGACTCAGTGTAAACGTGTGTTAGAATGTGGACCAGTTCACTGTGAGCTGAGGATCTTCATCCTGCAGCTCAGTCCCCTGTCCGGGGAGGAGGAGACGTGTCCTGAGGGACGCAGCCTCAGACTCAAACATCTCATCACTTATGCTTTACATGTTTACGACAGGAAAGAAGAGAGAGTCCGAGACCTCGGTTCATTACGCTCAGCTCGGTGGACGTGACGAACTCGCTCTGAGTCTCTGTTAGTTCTATAATTTCCATTATTTCCTTATGAACTACAGCTCTTAGTCCAATGAAGAGAGTCTGTCCTGTGTCCCATGATTTTCCACCGCTGTGTATTATGACAGAGACGCAGACGAAATGTCTCCTGTCAGTAGGTAAAACAATCTCAGTCTTGGTGGAGGTTTGAACAGTGTTTTTATTTTCTGCTTTTTTTTTATTCTGTTCTTTTATGTTTTTCTTCTTCAGTACTGTCTCTCTGTCCGTCTGTCCGTCCTCACCATCTTTGAGTTCTTCACCTCCGTCTGCTGTCTGGTTTCTCATCACCTCCACACTGATGGAGAGTCGGAGTCGTGCAAACACATCTCATCTGCTTCTGTCACAGCTGTCGACCTGCCTCACTGTTAAACCGCCCGTCTGTCTGACTGTCTGTCCACACATCGGCAGACAGACAGCAGAGAGTCCGCTCAGGTCTGTGAGCATCAGAGGGTGAAACTGAATAAAGCTGCAGGAGCAAGATGAGATGGGGTGAGATGAAGATTAACCTGTAAAGATCTCTGGTTAACAGGTTATATCTCGCTTCTTTAATCTGGACACAGACAGAAATTCACACGATTAGAACTCTGTCTCATTGAAGGACAGTGTGTCCAGGACCTCTGTGCACTGAGCTGAGAGCTGAATGGAAAGCAGTGACGTTGTTGTTAGTGTGCGTACAGTGTGTGTTTGAAGTCTCATCATAAACTCAGTCAGGAGCAAGTGAAGGGAAATAAAGGAGGTAAAGTTTAATGTGACTCCGTATCTCACAGTGTGAGCCAAAGATCTTCATGAATATTAGAGCGGAGAGAGCTCGGCAGCAGACATGAATATTACAGCACATTAGTTAAAGTAGGTGAACAGAGCTGCAGCATGTTGTTTCTGAATTAAACATCTATCTGATGTGTTTCATAATGTAATGATAAATATCACAGCAGCACACAGGCCTCAGTCACACTGAAGCAGACAACAGATGCAGCCATGTTGAACTTCCTGTACACACTCTATACTCTGAACTCTTATAGAAGCAATGAACCTGCACTGTAATGATTAATTCAACATAACGGACGTTTCCACAGCACTAATTAGACTCAGTTGTCAGAAAGGACAAAAATGAAATGATGAATATTTAACTGGTTTCACATTAAAAGTCTTCATCCTTCTCTGTCATGGGAGTTGTTGTGGACTGTGGCTTGCTGGGTCCTTCACAATACAACTGGATCTGCTCATACGGGCTTCAGTGACAGTTCATCAGCTGATGTGTGATGGACCCTGCACTTTGACCTGTGTGTGAAATGAATCTTTGCATCAACAGGAAATGTTGAATTACGCTGATGGAAGCTTTATGTCAATCAGAGAACAGCAAAGATGCAGCGCAGTGAATGAGTGAATGTTTTAGTTGGAGGGTGACTCTGACATGACTCTGTTGTGCAAATGAACATTAAACTAAACTCAGCGTGTGAGCTAATTTCCACACCATGTTACCATCATTAGCTGGGTGAACAAGCCTGTAACATTAATCATGAAGTTAGCATTTGGCTAATTTGAGCTGTTGCTCCACAGTCAGTATATTTTGATCCATGAAGTAAAACCCAGCTACATCGTTTTAAGGACTGGTCACAACAGGAAGTTGTACAGCAAAACTATATTTTGTTCTAGAGTCAATGACTACTGAAGTGTAGCTAACAGGCTAACTGCTAACTGCCAGACAAGCTAACGCTGCACGGCCTCGGTGGTTCTCGGAGACCATCAGTTTTCTCTCCGCTGTTCTGTTTCTTTCCCTCTGACATTTTTTTCCACTCTCACATTGTTCTGTTCAACAAGTCACTGAAGAGGAAAGTAAAGCTCTCACAGTTAACACGCTCAGTAACAGTATCATTAGCTTAGCTCAGTCGCTAACAGTATGGTTCTCCACAGTGCAAGTCGAACCATTTGGACGGAATTACTTTGCCCTGTGAGCCAGTCCATTAACTGCAGTGATTCCTTTGGAATGAACTGAGTGCAGTGTGTTTTCTGATGAACAGAAAAATAAAGACAGATGTTAACTTTTTTTTTTTACATCATTTATCAGATGTGTGACTGAAACTGTCAGAAAGGGAAGGAAAAGCTTTATAAAAGCAGAGTTTGTGTGTGTTTATGAGAGAGTGTGTGTGTTGTTCAGGGACTCTGGATGTAAATTTAATGAGATTAACATTTGGAGCGGATTGAGTCGAGGACTAATGGGACACTCTGCCGCCACACCAGCTTAACATCAGAGGAAGTTTCCTGAGAGAAAGACTGGGTTCATCCTCTGCTCCGAGGAAATCAGACTGACCTGGTTTATGACACGAAGCCGGTCACTTTATTTACAGAGACGCTGCTGACTTTCATCTGAATATACTCACAGCAACAAGCAGTCGCTGGCTGTTTGCTGCTGTTTCTGTTTTTGAGAAAGGTTGTTAGTGTTTTTGTCCTGAACCATTGGTTAAAGGACACCAAGGCTCAGCAGTTGTTTGTTAGCTCGACCATGCTAGCTGGGTTGTCTTATAGATCTGTTGTTGGGGCTGTGTATGATGAATGAGAATCAGAACACGTTGAATCAGGCAAAAAGAACTGCACCGAGAACCTGCTCTGTTAGCTCAGCTGGTAGAGCACGAGACTTAATCTCTCGGGGTCGTGGGTTTGAGCACCGCCTCCCCTGGTCCCATGGTTGTGGACTGGGCAGCAGTCGCCCCCGCGACCTGGGCCCTGACCCAGGTAAGCATCAGATGATGACATGACCAAAAACCCGCAGGTGGATTTGGTCTCTGGTTGCTCCTGTTTTTGAGGCACGCAGGCATTTTGGTTTGTTTCCACACGTGGATCTCAGTTTGTTTGTCGGAGGCTTTGATCCACAGCTCAGTTACAACAGATTTATCATATATCATCTCGTTTTAAACATTTCCAAGATTTGAACAGAAGTAGACAAAGGAGAGAGCTAAAATAAACCCTGTTTTTCTCCTTATCTCCGCTGATGACAGCTCTGTGGTTCAGGTGTTTGACAGAGTTTGACAGGTTTCCTTTTTCAGACACTCTCTGTTTCTTTGTTCTCCGTCTGCTCTGAAAATAAAACACAGCTCTGTTCAGCTCTGTGGTGTGAACTTATCTCCTAAACTAAATATAACTGAAGAAATAAGCTGTAAAGGTCACTGGGTCACACAGTGAAATATTACAGTTATTAATCAGCAGCTGATCCTTTCAGTTGCTTTCTAAAATGAAGTTATTCGTCTTTAACTGAAGCATCTTTACCAGGTTTGTTACTACTTTTTATTGACCTCTTCTCATCGTGATCTTACTTTGTTCATCTACCCGGGATTTTAGTGATGTACTTACGTTTAGGTTTTGTAAAATTCAGCTTAAGTGGAAAAGTGAAAAGCTAAGTTTTCCTACATATGATCATTTTAATTTATAAAGTTTAGACAAGTCTAAATGTTGGACAGACAGGTGAACGTACAGGTGGGCAGACAGGTAAATGTGCAGGTGGGCAGACAGATGAACAGACAGGTGGACAGACAGGTGAACGTGCAGGTGGGCAGACAGATGAACAGACAGGTGAACGTGCAGGTGAACAGACAGGTGAATGTGCAGGTGGGCAGACAGGTGGACAGACAGGTGAACGTACAGGTGGGCAGACAGGTAAATGTGCAGGTGGGCAGACAGATGAACAGACAGGTGGACAGACAGGTGAACGTGCAGGTGGGCAGACAGATGAACAGACAGGTGAACGTGCAGGTGAACAGACAGGTGAACGTGCAGGTGGGCAGACAGATGAACAGACAGGTGAACGTGCAGGTGAACAGACAGGTGAACGTACAGGTGGGCAGACAGGTAAATGTGCAGGTGGGCAGACAGATGAACAGACAGGTGGACAGACAGGTGAACGTACAGGTGGGCAGACAGATGAACAGACAGGTGAACGTGCAGGTGAACAGACAGGTGAACGTGCAGGTGGGCAGACAGATGAACAGACAGGTGAACGTGCAGGTGGGCAGACAGATGAACAGACAGGTGAACGTACAGGTGGGCAGACAGGTGAATGTGCAGGTGGGCAGACAGGTGGACAGACAGGTGAACGTGCAGGTGGGCAGACAGATGAACAGACAGGTGAACGTGCAGGTGGGCAGACAGATGAACAGACAGGTGAACGTACAGGTGGGCAGACAGGTGAATATGCAGGTGGGCAGACAGGTGGACAGACAGGTGAACGTGCAGGTGGGCAGACAGATGAACAGACAGGTGAACGTGCAGGTGGGCAGACAGATGAACAGACAGGTGGACAGACAGGTGAACGTGCAGGTGGGCAGACAGGTGGGCAGTCTGTGATGTGGTTGCGTGCTCCCTCCAGCCTCCTGACTTGAAGCAGAAATCATTTGTGGATGCTTTGCTGGCACCATTTTTCTGACTGTCTATAACCTTCTTCTGTGTCTGCGTATTTTCTCTGTGCACATTACCCATCAGACTAAAAACAGGAACTATGAAAACATCGACCAACAGAACTTTGACTTCAGGAGAACACCCAAGGTATAAACTTGCATGGTCAAACGATGCACGCCGCCCAACCAATCTCTGAGCTCGCCCAGTAGTCGCCAAACACCAGTCAGCCCTGCCCGCCCAGAATCCAACCCAGCTCCAGAGATAGACTCTTATCCTGGTGGCACGTCTTTCTCCACCATCTCTTTTCTTTCTTTTGATTTTTCATGAGTCCTGCACACTGGGAATGGGTTTACACTCGCAGGAGAGACGCCCTTCCTCTTCCTCCCCCCACCCCCACCTCTCCCTCTTCCTCCCCCCTCAGTTTTTTCCATGTGAAGGGTTGCATGCAGCCAGGCTGAGGCTTGGCTCTGTCTGCAGATTTGAGGAACGCCGCCCAACTGGATCCTCTCACTTCTCTGCAACATCAAACCTTCTCTTTTTTTTTCTTTTGGGAAATGAACCACTCCCCCCACCCTTCCTGCTCCTGTACTCCCTGCCCCCTCGCCCCCCCTTCCTTTTTCTTCACTCAGAATTTTTTTTTTAAATTTGCGGTTGCATCAGCATTCTCTAACATGCACGTCCCTGATTGGTTGGTTGGTTGGAGTCTTGAAAGCGCCTCAGTTTGCATGTGCCACCACACCACGCACAACTTTTTGCCCCTCCTTCTTTGTATTCAAGCTTCGACTTTGAGTTTCCTTTCAGTTCAGCAGATCTTCAACACTTTTTGTCTCCATTTTTTGGCCCCGCCCCCTCTTCCCGTGGTAGCGTGGGTGAGAGGGAGCATGGTCGAGGCTTGGGTCGGGGGTGGGCAGGGTGTCGGGGTGGGAGGTGGAGGGAATCTTGATGGTTCTGTGCTAATGATGCCTATTCTATGATGTGTTCTGTGGTGTTTTGTGCTGCTGTGTTTCTCAATGTCCTACGATGCGTGTCACGCTGCACTGTTGCCTGTTACACTGCGTGGTGGACCTCCAGGCGGAGAAGGTACTGTTGTTCAGCCAGGACACCAACCTGACGGCTCTGCTGCTGGAGGCCAAAGACCTGGAGGCACGGGTCATCATCCTCTCAGCCAGGTTTGTGTAACATTCAGGTTGTTTGCCAGGTGGATCCGGGGCATTTTCAGCACGATGCACAGACATCCACAGTAGCTTCATGGCCGTTTACCTTGTGTGTGTGTTTCTGTGTTTGCAGTGAGGACGAAGCTGCAGCCGTGTATAAAGCAGCCCGTCAGCTCAACATGACCGGCTCTGGTTACGTCTGGCTGGTCGGAGAGAGAGAGATGACCGGCAAAGCTCTGAGCGAAGCTCCAGATGGTACATCAGCCTCTGCCTCCTCTTCTTCCTCACTAATCTTCTTCTCTCCTCTTCCTCACTCTCTCCCTCCTCTGGAAGTTTCTTTCTGTCATTCAGCTCTGCTTCCATCCAGATCTCAGCCTAATTCTTAGTAGAGTCTTAGTAAAAGCTGGCGTTTCCATTGTGACGCTGGAGAAAATAAAACAGGCTGCAGACATGTAGCTCATCAGTCAGATAACAGAGATGTTGGACATCAGAAATCCAACCTGTCACCTGCACACACAAATAGATCAGAGTCTTCAGGAGCCGTCATTTCTCTTCCCTTCTCTTTTATTTCTTTGTTTTTATATTTGCACTGGCACCTGGATGCCACGCTGCTGCACACTGACACAGTTCACATTAATCAAGTTCCCACTGCAGTGAGCACAGCTACAAAATATAACAAGGTAAATACGAAGTAAAGAGAGGAATGAAGAAAAAAGCTATCAAACTGCCAGGTGTGGACCCGAATACAAATCTGCTATTCGACAAAGCACAGTGGATTTTTATGAATATTTATCTCCTGCAAATATTTTAAAAATGATTTGTTTTCTGTCCATAGTTAAAAGTCTACGCTCATTTGCTTCATAAAAAATAATAGGAGCTGAGGTAGATACGCTGGATAAGAAGTGTTTCATTTGAAGACATGAAACATGTTATTGGCTTCAGTGTGACTTACACTGTCAGAGGAAATAATAGAAAAAGCTCCACCTCATAATTGTGGAACTTCATTCAGAATCCTCCTGTTTTTAAGTCACCTTCAGTATCACAGCAATCCAGTGACAGGCTCAGTACATCCATGGATGCACTGCAGACCGGAGCTGCTGATAACTAACTCAGCAGACTTTTAATGAGGATTGAACATTTGAGAGCATCATCTATGTTAGACATTGTCCCCATAAGCTTTAAATCACTGGATGGAAACATGGCTGCTCTCTGCCTCTCTTTCCTTGTCTTTCTCTCTGGTAGTGCTGTAGGTCTCTGATGAAGGAAGCTAATCCTCATCACAGTCAGTTAGCTTCTCAGCGTCCTGGTGTGTTTCTCTCTCTGGTTTCTTCTGACTGCTGGTTGAACGTTTAAACATAAAAAATAAACATAGAGAAACATGTTTAAAGGTTCCTAACCACTGTTTTCTTTTCTGACTCATTGTAACTGTGGCTTTAAATGTGTCTAACATCTTTTTGTTTATTTCATTTTCTATAGTGTGTGTCGTCCGCCCGCCCGTCTGCCTGTTAGACAAGCCAGTAACATGCTGTTAAACTGGGAAGGGGGGGGGTTGAGCTTTCTGTAGGTTCGATGGGGTGGGGGTCGGGTGTTGGTGGAGAAGGGCTGGGGGGTTGATAAACAGCTAGTGTTGCTGCGGTTACCGTGATGTATGTCTGAACAAACACTGGTAAGATGCCGCCGCTGCTTCCTGTGACCTGCTTGATGCTTTGCCCTTTGCCGTTGGTCAATAGAGGCCCCGCCCACAGTAACATGGACTGTGGGGGCAGAGTTTATTGAGTCAGCTGATTACTCAGGCAGCCAGATGAACACTTGACGTAAACAAAGCTTTGCAACATGACCAAAAGTATGTGGACACCCCCTAAGACATTGTCAGATCTTTTTAATGTCACATAGGATTCCATTTAATCAGTTTCACCTTCATACCTTCCACTGTATGATGATATGATGAAAAAGCAGTAGAGACCATCTGGCCCAGAAACATTTATGATTATATCACATTTATTTTAATATTTCTCAGCTGTATAAACCTATATATACTTTAATAATTTTATATACTATAAAATAATTCATTAATTAAATAATTAATTCAGGTAATACAACCGGGACTCAGATAAGCAACATAAGATAGATGGATGGGTCAACCAATGAAAATCATTCATTCTTTTTACAGTTGCAACAATTGATTAGCAACAAACATCAAACATTTGCTGGTTATAGGCACAAAATGTAAAGATTTGCTGCTTTTTTGTCATATACAAGAGTCAGTGAAATGTCTTTTGGACTGATGGACAGACAGCAGGTGAGAGACAACATTTAAGGCTTTTCAAACCTTCTAAGGTTTAAAAATCCCGGCAGTCAGTGTCCTCGGGGTCAGTGTGGAAAGTAGAAGAGGAGAAGTGAGCGTGTAGAGATGGGAGTTGATGGACATGTAGGATACCAGAGTTCATGTCATAAACAAGCACATTACAATCACATTATTTTATTTCATATGACTGCAGTGTTTGGGTGTTCACGTGTTTGTGGCCACATAGCATGGCTAACATGTTTGGTTCATCATGAAATTTCAGTCTGTTACTGTCCTTAAGGTAAAACCAGCTCAGCCTCAGCTTTAAATTTCATTCTACTGTGGTTGGTTAATTTTACATGATTTAATTCACTACCTACAAAACCATGTAGTCACTGCTGAGCACTGTCCATCAAAATTAGTCAAAAGCTGTTGGACGAATTGATGGTGAGAAAATGCTCGGTGGTGAAGTGCACTTTGGTGATTTGCAGGTAATGATCTGTCTCTCTGGCTGCCGGGTAACCAGCTCCCCGCTCTGTTGCTGTGGCTTTTTGTTTGACAGAACATCCTCACCAGCCAACTGCTGCACTCTTAGAAATGATGTGTAATTTTTCACACATCCTTGTCTCCCCCAGACTCCAGATGTGTCAAAAATTATCCATCGTTTTCTAAAAAGTGTGGCAAGACTGCACTCTGAAAATAGTCCTCAGCTGTTTTGTCTCTGTTAGGGAAGGTTTGACGTTTCTTTTTAGGGAACCTGCTTCAAACATTAACTCACAGAGTCTTAACATTCATATTTCTGTTTCATCCCTGGTCCAGAGATCACCTCCACTTTAGGTTCATAGATAAATCATCACCAGGTTGAACTTGGATGTACTGCTGTAATTGTGATGCAGTCACATCCATGTAATCTCTGCTTTCTAAAAACTTGAGTTAGCCCACAAACAGCATTCCAAACTTCTGAAGACCTTTCAGCGTTGGATTATATACAAGATGTGAACAGAATAACGTGAACACCTGGAGGTGAACTATAATACAACTCAGTAGATCAAGAACTCTACAGCCTCATAGATTTTCCACTGACTGTGTCGACGAGGAAGTTTGTCCGTGCTGCACAGCTGTTGTGTTGGATTGTGTTAGACTGTATGGGTGTTTCTGTACGTGTACAGTCTGAAAAGGTTCTTTCTGAAACGAGTCCCTAAAAAGAAACCTATGAAGCTGTACTGTGACATTATGGATTTTGATGTTGTTCTTGTTCACCAGACACCTGTCACATTATGAGGGAAGGGTTTCTGCATTTGGGGCTTCAGCTAACTAAACAGCCTGCTAACATTTTTAGCATTCCTCAGTGGAAAAAAAATAAGATCTGCTCCAGTGGATCACATTCATTTTACATAGAACAGCTGATGGGCTGTAAACTTCAGTTTTTAAATAGAATAACAAGCTCTACCCATTCCACTGAGAAACGTTAGCTGGTTGTGCACAGGTTTGTGTAATTCAGGCTGATGATTATGTCCATTTATTTTAATCTGGAATGCCACAGTATGTTTGCTCATTTGTTTCACCTGAGAGCTCTAACAGTAGGTTCAGGAAAGTTAGCTTGGTGTACGCTTTAGTTTTAGGGAGAGTTGTCACCAGACTGCAAGGTCCAGAACAAAACCTGATAACCACACGAGTCTGGAGATGGTCAGGTTTTTCTAGATGCTAACAGAGTTAGCTAACTCTTCCCTTTAGCAACAGAAAGAAATGTTAGCAATCTGTATTCTGTTGAGGAATCCAAATGACTATCCAAGCAAGTTGTTCCCAAAACCTTTGGAGGAAAATGTCACCTGTTACATGTTACCTGTAACCGCTAGTTTTGGTGGGAATATTAGTGGTAGCTAGTTGTTCCTAGTTGTAGGAAGTATTAGTGATATGTCCCCAGTGGTTTTATTGGAGAATCTGTTTGGTCCCAGCAAGATGTTTAAAGGGAAATGTTAGCTAGTTCTTGTGTTCACATCTAGGGAACAGGAGGCAGTGTTTTTTTGTTGTTGTTTTTTTTTGTTTGTTTTTTTTTTAGGAAATATTAGTCACACTCTTCAGTCCACCTTAATGCTAACGGTGTTAGCCGGCTGCTTATAGAATTTTCAGTAGGGAATGCTAACGATGTTAGCCAGCTCTTGTCAGCTGGAGGACAGATGTAGACACTTTCTGTTGCAGTGTGACGAGTTTCTGCTGAAGGAAAACACCAGACACAGTTCATAACGTCTCAGTGCGGCTTTTTCTGTCCTGAGACAAACGGCTGTGATTCTCAGAGTGAACTCCCAGCATGCAGTTTGGTAGTACTGAACACCAACCTGATGCCTGAAGCCCAGAGTGTGTTTGAATTACACTGAAGCACTCTAATTATATCAGTAAAATTAAAGTGTGTGTGAGAAGTTTTAATTAACGTGTGTGTATGAATGAGGGCAGTTTTCAGTCTGTATCCCGTTTAACTCCCTGCTGTGTGTGTGTTGTGTGTGGTGCAGGCCTGCTGGGCCTCCAGCTGATTAATGGTAAGAACGAGTCGGCTCACATCGCAGACGCCGTGGCGGTGGTGGCTCAGTCTCTGCAGGAGCTGTTTGAGAAGGAGAATATCACGGAGCCTCCGCGGGGCTGCGTGGGGAATACCAACATCTGGAGGACCGGACCGCTCTTCAAACGGTCAGTGTCACCATCACCTGGGCTACAGGTCAAAGGTCGGCCTGGGGGCGGTACTGATGACTTATTACTGAATGGTGTCATATTTTCTGTGAACTGTTTAAATGTGCAGAAATCAGTGTGTGGTTAGCTGAGTTATTGTAAGTGGGAATAGAACAGGGAGATACTGACCACTGAATATTTCATTGGCTCACATGATAAGATATCTGCCCTCAAATGAAATCCTTCAGCTGATTTCTAGATCAGTCTTATTTAACTGATACTCAGCGAAACATACTGAAAGCATACAGCTCTGTCCCCACCATGCCTGTAGAGCTATGTTGGCTCAGTCAGTGAGCACTGCTGGAAACAACTGGCCCAAGGTTAAACCTAATTACTGAAGAGGAAGAGTTTTGAAGAACTTAGTGTTGCGTGACCACTGTGCCTTCGTGAGTTTATCCAGTCTGACTTCCTGAGAGTGTTTCTAATCCTCAGAGTGGAGTCCGTTCCTCCACCTTCAGCTGGAGATAAAAGCTGAGAGTCAGAGACGCTTCACTGATCTGATCTGGATTCAGCTTCAAGTCAGACTGACACAACTGGGATAACAAAGCTCTCTGCCCCCCCCCCCTCTGTGTGACCTATATAGATGATCAGGTCCAGTTGAATCATCTTCATGTGTGTTGACCAGTATCACACTCAGTCACCGTGTCTCTGTAGTAACGCAACAGCAGCATCATGTGACCTGTTGTCACTTCAAGCCCTGTTTCTTTGTCATTAAATTAAAAAATAAAACCACACAAGACCAGATTTCCTCAGAGCTGACCCCGACCTTCCTGCTCCATGATTCGCTCCTCAGGGTGTTGATGTCATCGAAGTACCCTGACGGTCTGACGGGACGGATTGAGTTTAACGACGATGGCGACCGACGTTTCGCCACCTACAGCATCCTGAACTACCAGCAGAAACCAGGTCGCCTCGTCCAGGTTGGAGTCTTCAACGGGTCACAGGTACATTACATCTGTTTCACCTGGTTTCTCCTGGTTATGTTTCAGTTACAGGATGAAGACCAGCTGGTGAATGTGGCTGCAGTGTTGCTGCAAGGCAGACTATGACTAGGTTAACTACAACTCCCACAGTGCACTTTGGTGAACGAGTGACAGCATAACTGATGAGTTGTGTGTGTTTCCAGACATTTTCAGACATTAATATATAAGATTTGTCCACACATTTACTAATGTCATGACACCTGCACAGACACTTACACAGATTGAGATACACAGCTCTCCACTTATATTTACTGTTGTGCAGCACCAAAGATCCTGTGTGTGTGTGTCTGTCTCTGTCTCCTGCCCCTTTAAATATGCATGTACAGATGCAGTATTGATGCTGTCATTTAGTCATCTTGTCACAGTGAGACCTGCCGGGAACAACATTACAACCTGTGTGTGTGTGTGTGTGTGTGTGTTGCAGGTTGTGATGAACCCCCAGAGGAAGATCATCTGGCCTGGAGGAGAGACAGAGAAACCAGTTGGATACCAGATGTCGACTAAACTGAAGGTACTGCAGCTGCAGCAGCTGTTACAAGGACTGGTCCTGGGTTGGACGCTGAGAGCTGAGCTGTGATTTCAGTCATTAGGATGAATGAATGAATGATTTCAGACAAATCTGAGACACTTGATTGTGAAACAGTGGAAACTTCAGTGGAGTGGGGGCTCACCATCAGCCCCCTGCAAGCGTCTGACAGGAATCTATGGAGGTAAATGGAGAATTTACCTTTCAGCGTGAGCAGGTTCCACAGGATCGAACCACACAGTTATCAGTATGTTTATGTGTGAGGTGCCACAGCAGCGATGCAGGCCTGTTGACTTCCATCCACACTCTGGAGTCCATGCATAATGTGTAACGTGTGTGTTTGTTGCGTGTGTGTTCAGATTGTGACGATCCATCAGGAGCCGTTTGTTTATGTGAAGCCGACAAAGAGTGACGGAACTTGTAAAGAGGAGTACACCGTCAACGGAGTCTTAATCAAGAAGGTGATCTGCACCGGACCCAACGGGACCATACCAGGTACTCACACTCGTCTCCTGTCTGTCTCTAAACTGTCCAACAAACAAATAATCATCAAGATAAAATGAACAGCTTTTTGACAAGTCTGTCCCAAAGTGACGACTCGCCTCAGTGTCCTCACTCCAATTTCCTCACATTAGAGACCACACACAGTTTGTGTGTATGTGTGTCCAGGTCAGCCCATCGTCCCGCAGTGTTGCTATGGTTTCTGCATTGACCTGCTCATCAAGCTGGCGATGAGCATGAACTTCACCTACGAGGTTCACCTGGTGGCTGATGGGAAATTTGGCACACAGGAGCGAGTAAGTGTTTCTGTGTGCGTGCGCGGGTGTGAGTTCGTGCGTGTACATGCGTGTGTGCGTGCGTGCGTGTGTGCGCGTGTGTGTGTGTGAGTGCGTGTGTGTGCGTGCGTGCGTGTGTGTGTGCGTGTGTGTGTGTGTTATTTCCTCTGTAGATGGGGCATCATTGATCACTAAAATCTGTTTGAACGATATTGTTGACCCTGAGCTTTGCTTCTTCTCAGGAACCTTAAAGGTTATGGTGAGCATGTGCAGCCTTAGAGGAACACCTGCAGACATACCTGCAGACGCTGTGCAGGGCTGAACAAACACCTTACCTCTGCTCTGTGTTTATTAGAATGGTTGTAATAATTGTGTGTTTCTGTTTACACTTAAAATTCTCATTCAAAGAACTGAACAGAACGTCAGTCAGACTTATGTTATATACAGATGTTTTATACTAAACTGCTTTTCCATACTAATGCAAACAACTGTTGTATATTATTGCTTAATCAAATCATAAAGTATTGTGCTTTATGATGTCATAGTAGATGGTATCATGTTAGCCTTACATGTTCTTGTCACGAAGACAGTGCTGTTTAAGTACAGCACGGGTCAGAGAGCACGCGTGTTCACGTCCACGCAGAGAAATCATTGATTCTGGAAAGTTAAGGAAACGTGTTTCCTGCTGTCTGAGGTGTGACAGCAGCTGTGGGGATCAAACCCACGGTGAAGCAGGCCGATGAACAAACACATGAGCACATCACACTGATGTGAACAGAACAGTCAGCTTTCATCACGTTCTCATCACGTTCTCCACTGTCTTCAGTATTTAGATGGAAACTTGACTCCTGATGATGTCACTGTGTCTCTGACCTGTTTACTGATGCAGCACCAGTAGATCACAGAGGCTTGTTGCTATGGAAACCACCGCTCTGTCCCTGACTCTGACCTTGTTGAGGCCGAGAGACATTTAGATATTACTTTCTCTCTCCCTCTCTCTCTGTCTGTCTGCTGCTCCAAATCACGCGCCCCCCCTCGCCCCCTCTCTTTTTTTATTCTCTCCAGGCCGTCTGCTCTCCTCTCTCCTCTCTCCTCCACAAAGCAAAGTCATGGGAGATAATGTTGAAAGTTAAAGACTGAAACATTGAGACGCGGTCGACTAAAACAATTCAAATCACATGTAGTTAAAAATCAGTTATGACTGATGAAGCTGAGCGATGACAGGAAGTCACTGAAGGTCAGTGTGTAAAATCACTGTGCCGAGGATCAGACTTAGTGATGGAAGCACTGATCTGAGACACTGTCCATGGATCCCAGTCAGATGTCTGTCCTTCCTCCTCCTGCAGGTGAACAACAGCAATAAGAAGGAGTGGAACGGGATGATGGGGGAGCTGCTGGGAGGTCTCGCCGACATGATTGTCGCCCCCCTCACCATCAACAATGAGCGCGCTCAGTACATCGAATTCTCCAAACCGTTCAAATACCAGGGGCTCACCATCCTCGTCAAGAAGGTGAGCTGACACTTCACGTGGTCTCTGGTCCTGAGCTTTGTCCTCTGATCTTTCCACTGAAACAATAAAGAACAATACCCACAGTTTTCGTCCTGCAGCCGTCTGAAGCAGGACATCCAGTGCTGGAGACACGTTCAGACAGAAACTAGAAACAAAATGTACAAGGACTCGCTGCTGAAAGACGTTAGTGTGGAAGTCTGAGGTCGTGAAGGAACTCAGAGCCAGCTGAGTGGGACCAAACCGAGGGGACAGGCTGAAGTGACGCTCTGAGACCTGACAGGGTCAGAGACATAAGTGGTGAGAGCAGTGGAGCTGTCAGGACCTGGAGCCATGCTGTGACCCCACTTTACCTTTAAACCAGATCCAGTTCTCCTCAGCACACCTGCTCACAGGTACCTGTCAGGCAGGTTCTTCCAGCATCTTGGAGAACTGTCCTCAGCTTCTCTGTGGGTTTAGTCTGTCTCAGTGTCTCTGTCTCTTCGGGTGATCCCAGACTGACTCCATGATGCTGAGCTCAGGTCTCTGTGGGTCCAGACCATCTGCTGCAGGACTCCTTGTCTTTCTGGTCCTGCAGTGGTAGAGATCCAGTACGGTCACTGACAGTCTGACCTGTGAGCGGCGGCTCTGGAGGGCATTTTGGGATATTTTAGGTGGGAGTGACCCAGTTCACGGCCAGCGATCGGCTCCACAGCAGCAGGAAGCAGGTCGATAGTTTCCATCGACGCTTCCGCCTCGAGGCGGTGGATCCAGGTTCAGATTTCACTGTTACTCTGTGTCAGATGAGCAGCTGCTCCTCCAGCTCTGCTCAGGGTCTTGCTCATGGGCAGTGGCAGGAGGGTTCCTACAGCGTTTTAACATTTCACTGACACGTGGTCACTCAGTGGGCAAAGCCTGGAACCTGTGGGCGGACTGAACGTGACGTCCTCGTGGCGTCTCGGTTTAAGTCTCATCCACAGCTGATGAATCCTGATGCACACAGCGAGTGTTTGTGTTGACTGTGTGCGTGTGTGTTTGTGTGTTCAGGAAATCCCTCGCAGCACTCTGGATTCGTTCATGCAGCCGTTCCAGAGCACACTGTGGCTGTTAGTCGGTCTGTCGGTCCATGTGGTGGCAGTGATGCTTTACCTATTAGACCGGTTCAGGTAATCAAACTGCAACACAACACAAATATGCTACAGTACAACTCAGTGCAACAACTAATATGATCCAACACAAGCCAAAGCAACACGACACAAGACAGTGTGATGCCGTACAGTACAACAGTAACACAACGCGGCTCAGTATAAAGTGGTGTGTGTTTCTGTGCAGCCCATTCGGAAGGTTTAAAGTGAACAGTGAAGAAGAAGAAGAAGACGCCCTCACCCTGTCCTCCGCCATGTGGTTCTCATGGGGAGTACTGCTGAACTCTGGGATAGGAGAAGGTGAGGGGCCTCCTCCACAGTAAGTCTGATCATACAGTGCTGCTGTGACGTGTGGGTGACACCTGTCCCTGTTCTGTGTAGGAGCGCCCAGGAGTTTCTCAGCGAGGATTCTGGGTATGGTGTGGGCAGGATTCGCTATGATCATCGTAGCATCATATACTGCCAACCTGGCAGCCTTCCTGGTGCTGGACCGGCCTGAGGAGCGCATCACTGGCATCAATGACCCCAGGGTGAGACGCAGTGAGACAGGGTTTGCTGTCTTAAGAGGATGAAATCATTCAGTAGAAACGTGGAGAGTGTGGTCAGACGTCTCCGAACCGTCGGGTGTGTGTGTCGACCATGTAAATGTTTAAGTGTGTGCAGGATGTGTGATCACAGCGTGTCCTCTCCTGTACTCTGCTGTTTTTAGCTGCGTAACCCATCAGATAAGTTCATCTACGCCACAGTGAAGCAGAGCTCGGTGGATATCTACTTCAGACGGCAGGTGGAGCTGAGCACCATGTACCGGCACATGGAGAAACACAACTATGAGAGCGCTGCTGAGGCCATCCAGGCCGTCAGAGACAAGTAGGCTCTTTGTACAGTTAGCAGCCCAATCCCTGAAATCCTTTGTGGTGCCTCACAGGTGTAATGTGAATTTACCTGTCGTACTGTGGATGGGTGTGGTCCACCTGCATCTACTGAGCTCTGCCTCCCACATGCCTCATGTTTTGTCCCCTCCCTCCTCCTGTAGTAAGCTTCATGCCTTCATCTGGGACAGCGCTGTGCTGGAGTTTGAGGCATCACAAAAGTGCGATCTGGTGACGACAGGAGAGCTTTTCTTCCGCTCCGGATTCGGGATTGGGATGAGGAAAGACAGTCCATGGAAACAGAACGTTTCTCTGGCTATTCTGAGGTAAAAAAAACACCTGCATGATAAACCACAGGGCCCTGCTGCAACCCTGATGATGCCCAACAGATACTGAAGCTTTGAAACTTCTTGTCTCAGTTCTCATGAGAACGGCTTCATGGAGGATTTGGACAAGACGTGGGTTCGATACCAGGAGTGTGACTCCAGGAGCAACGCCCCCGCTACCCTCACCTTTGAGAACATGGCAGGTAGGAAACAGACCTGACACCTGATGATTTGATCTCCCCAGGTTTCAGGTTTCACTTCACACCACCTGACATCACCTGTCTTCCTCAGGTGTGTTCATGCTGGTCGCCGGTGGCATCGTAGCTGGGATTTTCCTCATCTTCATCGAGATCGCCTACAAACGGCACAAAGACGCTCGAAGGAAACAAATGCAGCTCGCCTTTGCTGCGGTGAACGTGTGGAGGAAGAACCTGCAGGTACGTGACTCTACTGTGTTCTACTCTGCACTCTACTGCACTGTGGCCTCTGTGGATGGAGGTGTAACCTGCTTCTTTCTTTCTGCTCCTGTTCTGTTCTCACTGCTGTTTGAATCTTCTGTTCGTTGAATAATATTCAGTGATTTGATTTCATGTGTTCATCGGTGGAGGAGAGGTCCAGGTTCACTGTTCAGGCAGTTTGTGTGTCACTGTCGCTGTCATCAGCTGAACGGCCTGATCAGTGAAGGGAGCAGGATTTTATTTCAACTCTTTTCAACCACGTTGTTGTTGCAGAGTCACAAACAGGGGAGAGAGTCTTAGTGCTGAGATCATTCAAAACTTCCCATCATGCCGAGCTGTTGATCTGTTGGGACGAATCTGGACCTTTTGTCTGGACTGTGGTTCAGTTTTAATCCAGACTGTGGTCAGGTTCTAGATCCTTCAGCGCAGAGCTCCCTGAAGCATGATGGGAAAATGAACATGAGGATCTGTGCAGATCCAGGTCTGATGAGGGTGGAATTATTAATATAATAACTGTTTTAGTTATTAACCCTGATTGTCTCATCAATGTTCAGCTTTAGTTTCACACAGAGGTCTGACAGCTGTTGACTGTTGAAGTGATTCTGCCAACCAAACAAATACAGTAGCATATAATTAGATAAATAACAAAACATTGTTGGAAAAATGAAATGAAATCAGTATCCACAGAATGAGATGAAATAAAAAGATAAAATAAAAACAGAATTTAAACAGTTCAGATTTGATGAGGGAGGTTTTTACTGTTTTATACACAGACGAGTCGAAGTGCTTCACAGTTTGTTAAAGAAGAAAAGCGGATTCGGAGAAAAAGAAAAAGAAATAATAATAATAATAATAATAAAACTGATTTATTAATGAAAATGCAGTCTGAAACAGGATAGAAATATCATCACTAACCAGTCCTTCAAATTAAAATGTTTCTCCGTGTTCTAACAGCCAGGGTTCCTCAGTGGGAGAACCGGTTCTTTTTATTTTATTACTGATGTGTAACGTCGTCCTTCAGCTCTTCGGTACAACAAATCCTGAACCGTCAGACGTTTAATGAAAGGAAAAATAAATGTTAAACACATGTGCTTCATCCATATGTGTGTGGCTCTGCTGTGAGGGAGAGTTCTCTGATCTCAGATCAGTCAGTGACAGACAGGAACCATCCAGAATCTGTTGTTGTTGGCTGCTCTGGGATCAGCTCAGTGAGAAACACTGTCACAGGTTTTCTCAGTGAAAATTAGTTCATCATGAATTCCCTCTGAGCGTTCCACGGCTGTGCAGACCTGTGAGGAAGGCAGCTGTTACTCCTCAGCAAACACAAACCTGAAAATGAACATGGTCACATGACCTGCTCCTGATCAGCTGTTCTGCCAATCCCTCTCAGCCAGTCCGAACACAGAGGCTGCCGCTCAGGCTCCCTGTAATATTCAGCCCAGTGTGCCGCAGCGTGCAGTGAGTACTACAGACTGAAGTCCAGCTTCACCTGCAGGACGTCCCTCACACAAACCCATTGTCTCATCATGTGTCTGTCACAGTAATCCTCAGTAAGCTGAGGCACAGACACGCTGTCTCCTCAGAGTCTGTGGCTGCTCTGTCTAATGGCTGCCACCAGGTAACCTTGGATCTCCTTGGACAATAACTGCAGGTGATTAAAGTGAAAGCTGCAGCTTTAGAGCTCATAAAGCATCAAATTAAACTTTATTGTTCTCTGAGGGGGAAACGAAGGGCGTCACAGCGGCAGAAGCAAAACAGAAATATAATAACTGAATGCAAACAGTAACAACACCATACTGTAGATAAATGCTGTGAATAGATGATAATAATATATGAAGATAACATTAATTTATAATAGTTCAGTAACTATATACTTTAAAATAGGGAATCAGCATGAAGCTATGTTTAATCTAACAGTGACGGAGACATCATCATTCATGAAATCATGACGAGGTGGAAAAGGCCAAGCAGGTGAATTCAAGTGCGATGAACCAGCTCTTTGTTTCAAAGTGAGTTAGGGAAGTTTCCTGCTGAATATTCACGAGCTGGCTGTAAGAAATGAAAGTCTGGCTCTTTGATTCTGCAGGCCGAGTGCCGCAGAGCTGAATGACCTCACACAGCAGACGGACCAATGAAAACACAGTCTGTCTGTGTGAAGCAGCCAAATCAGGAAGAGTTTTAAAGTAGAAGTCAAATGTTTAAATCAGCTGACAGCCTCAGAGAGGCAGAGGAGATAAAAACACATGGTGTTGCTTAACAAAACACGACAATACAACAACTGTAATTAGCAATTTTTAATGATTAATTAATAATAAAATCAAATTCAATACTCAATAATCAATAAATAATCAAATTCAATTATCCAACTGTTGCAGTTGTTGAAATGAAGTGAACTAATAATGTGACATTTGATGTAAAAGGAGGAAACAGAAGGAGTGTTATTAAGCACAGAAGCTAACTGATCTACTGTAGAACTCAAAATTACAGATGTTATTTGGTTTGTTAGTATATTTATAACTGAAAGGAAAAATCTTTTCTTCAGAGAACAAAATGTCTGAAGTGAATGAATGCATCAAAAAAAAAAAAAAAACAGTGAAAATATCCAGATGCATCTGGATGATCACACGTGTAAAACTGTAAGAAGTTCATCATTTTTACTTTAACAAACATTCTGATTCATTTACAATTTCTCCGGAATATTCACACAAACTGTGAATCGCGTCGTCTAAGTCATGTTAGTAAAGGACATGAATGAGACTTAAAGCAGAAAGTTTGATCTTCTCAGCTGGAGCTGACTGATAACCATGTTTACTTTTTCTCACAATGAGTAATTGAGTGATTATAAATCTGTATGTTATTACTCTGACAGTGTCTCGTTGTTACTGAATCAGTATTATTTCTTCATCCTCCAGAGACAAGTTCTTTCCAGGTAATGGTTTTTAGGATGCCTCTTTAGTGCATCAGCCTGAGAAACTATTTCTGACCCAGTTACAGTCTTTTCTTATCAGCCCTGAAAAATGAGCTCAAAAATAGATGGGACATAAAAAGTAATGCACTGCTGTCGATCAGTTCTGACTGAAGCAGATGTTTTTCCGGGATGTTCTTATGTTCATATGGAAACAGATTACGAATAAAGAAACAAAAACCCGCCTGTTCACACAGGAGGCAGGAGAAGAAGCCAGCTCTGCCTCTGCCATGAAAGCGTGTGAAGTCTTTGTTCCAGATGTTTTCCCACCTCGTCAGCAGCTGGATGAATAATCATCACTTATCTGCCCGGATTGGCACTCCAAACACTAGCTGCTAAAGGCTAACAGCTAGCAGAAAATGATTAGCACTTCAAACAGCTGTGTCTTCAGGCGAGGCGTTAGCGGTGGAGGATTAGCACATGAAGCAGCAGCAGCTCTCAGAGAGATGAGAGAGGAAATAATGATTGAACCCATTTTTAGATGAATCGCACCGTCCAGACAGATCAACAGAGACATCGGCCTCAGATAGAAGTAGAAGATTATTATCTGTTATTAAAGCTGACAAACAGTAACAGATCACAGTAAAAAGAACAGAATTGATAACTTTATGATGTTATTTCATTACGCTGGTATTTTGATAACGTACAGATTGTGTTTTGGTGGTAAAAGTTTGGCATCTCTGGTCTTTTTAAGGACCAAAGACACAAGAGCTGACGATGAATATGTTTATCTGCTCTGAGCTGCCAACATTAGCATGTTCAGCTAACTAGCTTACTGCCTATAGCGGTAAATATACAGTACTAGCTTTGTATTATTTTCACAATTCTAAAACTGAGCCTAGCATTGGCTGCGTTACTGTGTGGGATCACAGGTTTCGCTAGAAAAACATCCTGGATGCTATCAGAGTTTAGGCTAACCTCAGCAGCTCTGTCCACGTTTTTGACTGGCTGTTTGTAGCTATTCATTAGTTTCAGAGCTGTGTGTAATTTGTGTGGTGGAGCATGTTTATTTCAGTGAGGATAAAACTCCACTTAGCAAACACTGTCTGTAGAGGTAGGCTGAGTTTGGGCCTTATGTGGTCAAACAGCTGGTGTCTGAGCCAGGTGTTTGTGGAAGCTAACGTTCACCGAGCCATGCCCAACTTTCCGCTCACTTCCATTTCACTCTGACTTTAATTGTGTTTCCAACTTGCTCTGTTTAAAGAGGACCCCTGAGAGAGAGTTTTAAATGAAATGCTAAAAGGTTAGCTGTGTCCACCTGGTAAGAGTTTATGTTGCTGTTAGAAATTTGCCGTACCATTTCAAAATCGTACCTCATAGTATGTAGTGTGCTATGTAATTGCAGTCTGAATGATATGACATGGATGTGGTGTTAGCTGTGATGGGACAGTTGCTGCCAGTTAAACCACCAGAAAACATTGTGTACGTTATCTGTGAGCTAACATCTGTTAGCTTGATAGCTGTTGCTCTCATGCTTCACCCCTCCTGTGGATAATGGCGCAGCTTTCAGGCTTATTAGCAGGCTATCTTTACATTTTCTGTTATGTTTTATGTAACCCAAGTTTGAGACAGTTTTTGGGTTTATTCTGTTAGTTTTTAGTTTTCTGTGAATGTGGGTGGCAGCTGCAGAGTAGAGTACAGGTGAGAGCAGTAGATTTAATTGCTGTAATTACCTGTAACTGAAGGTGTCCAGGTTTTTGGGAAGGTTAAACTAACAGCTAGCTGGAGGTGTTCACAGTAACTGTAGTTAGCAGCTGGGCAGCTGTGTTAAACCTGCAGACCAGCTCCAGATCTGAGTGAGGTTCAGTCAGGATCAGTGTGATGTCTCACTTCATTCAGTTCAGTGTTTGTGATGTTATTTTTATTTTTATTTTTCTGACTGATGCTCTGATCAAAGTCTTCCACTGAACTCTCACTGCAGATGGACTTTAATGCTTGATGAAAGTCAGAATGCTTTAAACAGAATACTACAGATCCTGATTAAACCTTGAAGTAGGTTTGTGAGCCTTCTTACCACGCGGGACCTGGTTCTACCAGTCTGACGCTCACTGTGGGTCTCAGGCTGAAATGATGTTTTTAATTCATGATCAATGTGTTTTATTGATTTTGTTTTCCATTTCCTACTGAATGTGTTAATAATCCAAACTAGGGCTGGGTATTGTTGGACACTTACTCCTGGTGATATTCTGTATTTTTCTGTTCAGACTCCAGCCAACAATGAATGTGTCTATGAGCAAGTACTGTGTAACCCAAAGCCTGATATACCATATCCCCCTGTTTACACTGGTCGTGTTCCGCCATATTATTACCTAGATAATCCAGAATTCACAGAGTCGTAGTTACATCTGTAACTTTTGTTTTAATGACGACAACGGACACGTAAAGGTTCACATTTCTGTTTTTTACTGGCTGACACTTAAAGCGGTGACAGTGACTCCAGCCTCCTGTGATCTCCACTGACCAGTCCAGAGAGAAGTTTAGTTTCATTGCATATTTAATGTTACAGAGCGATGAAGATGTAAGGTTTCAGGGGCTGTAGTGAGGGGCAGGGACGGTGTAGATTTGCCCCAAACTGTGACTCAGATCAACACTAAACTACCATCTCACTGCTGCTGCTGTTATAGTTCTCACCACAGACTGGGACCACCATCAGCCAACAGTATATTAGGGCAGGGTGGGAGAGTCAGACAGTACTGAGGGAACCAACATGTTGGTTTGGATCTGAGCAGTAAAATTCACAGTAAAACCAGACTAATTCTGACGCCATGAGTCAGCCCAACAGCAGAGGAAGTCTGACAGCAGGGGGAGCCACTGTGCAGCTCCTGACTCTGAGACTCAGTGTGGTCAGTGTTTCAGACTGATGCCCAGCTCTAGCCTGAACTGTGACAGGTCAAAGGTCAAACCTATGTTCTTATATGATGTTAGAGGTCAAACACCATGTGACCATCATCCATGTGCTGCTGCCCCTCCCCCCTGTGTTTTTTGTTTAGAATGTTTAGAACACACACTCACAGGAGAGTTGACATTATAGCAACGGAGTGTTGGTATAATGATCTGATGTGTTCAGGTTAAAATGTCATCACTGCCGATCATCAAGGTCTCATTCGCCATCTTTGTTACCCCCCTCCCCCGTTCTCCCCCAGGGTGGATTTCCTTTGCTGTGTTTGATTTATTTGGTGTGGTGTTTGTGTGTTTGAGCCTCATGTGGTTGATTTACCTGCTGCTGTGTGTTCGTGGCTGTGGACAGTAAAACAGAGTGAAGCTCTTTGTTTTACTGAAGCATCACGTCATCTGAAACAGAAACCCAACACGTTAACATGTCCACACGCCAACACGTTAACATGTCCACACGTCAACACGTTAACATGTCCACGCGTCAACACGTTAACATGTCAACACGTCAACATGTCCACACGCCAACACGTTAACATGTCCACACGCCAACACGTTAACATGTCCACACGTCAACACGTTAACATGTCCACGCGTCAACACGTTAACATGTCAACACGTCAACATGTCCACACGCCAACACGTTAACATGTCCACACGTCAACACGTTAACATGTCAACACACCAACACGTTAACATGTCCACGCGTCAACACGTTAACATGTCCACACGCCAACACGTTAACATGTCCACACGTCAACACGTTAACATGTCAACACACCAACACGTTAACATGTCAACACGTTAACATGTCCACGCGTCAACACGTTAACATGTCAACACGTCAACACGTTAACATGTCCACACGTTAACATGTCAACACACCAACACGTTAACATGTCAACACGTCAACACGTCAACACGTTAACATGTCCACACGCCAACACGTTAACATGTCCACATGTCAACACACCAACACGTTAACATGTCAACACGTTAACATGTCCACGCATCAACACGTTAACATGTCAACACACCAACACGTTAACATGTCCACGCGTCAACACGTTAACATGTCAACACACCAACACGTTAACATGTCCACGCGTCAACACGTTAACATGTCAACACACCAACACGTTAACATGTCAACACGTCAACACGTTAACATGTCAACACGTCAACACGTTAACATGTCCACGCGTCAACACGTTAACATGTCAACACGTCAACATGTCCACACGCCAACACGTTAACATGTCAACATGTCAACATGTCAACACGTTAACATGTCCACATGCCAACATGTTAACATGTCCACATGCCAACACGTTAACATGTCCACACACCAACACGTTAACATGTCAACACACCAAGACGCCAACACATACAAGATAGGACTCACACCTGTTAACCTGTCAATACGTCAACACATAAACACATGCAAGACCTGAATTACACACGTGAATCACATCGAACAGCTTGTCAGCTACAAAGGTCTTTATCAGATTTGTAATGAACGAATGTTGGTATAATTCTCATGTTAGATGAGAACACACAGGTTACTGAGAACACGTCAGGAGTTCTCACAGTGAAGAGTTATCTGCACTTATACATGGTAGAAATACGAGCTGATAAAGAACCAAATCAAATATAGAAAAAACAGAAACACTGCTAGAAGATGAAATGGAGCCAGAACATGTGACAAAACTGTAAAACTTCAGCTCAACTGCAGAAGTCTGCTGGAAACAGTTTATGAATTTAACAGAGTTTTGGGGGTTTTTTGTTTTTGTAAAGTGTTGTGTTGATGACAGGGTGATGGCTGTACGTACCTGCAGTCACATGACCAGCACTCAGCCTTTTACCGTCTACTTTATTTAAAGTGTGAGTTCAAGCTAACTTCATCCAGATTCAACAGATCAAATCTTAAACTGCTCTCAGAGAACCACGTTATTTTAACCTGATAACAGCAGGTTAGTCTCAACACACACATACACACACACACAGGGAACAGATTTGTTCATGTGTGCTCACTGAAGCAGAAACAGACTGTGTTCAGGCAGACTCTTATATAATCTGCTGCTGTACTGAACAGATGGCAGAGAGCAGTCAGCTGAAACACACACACACACTCAGTCCTCAGTGAGAGCAACACCTTGATTTATACACATTCTATTATTTTACTATACTGTTTTAGTACCACTGCACCATCCTTTACTACACTATAGTATATTATATACTATATCATATATATCACTATATTATATACTATATCGTGTCACTCTGTAACCATAAATACTAAACACAGTATATTATTGTATATTACAGTATATTATAAACTAGGCCTGTACTGTACTTTATTAGATTTTTTATAACATTGCACTGTGTTATGTACTATTACTAAATGTCACTGTGATATAATAAATATGAACTACACTGCTGTACTATACTATACAGTACTTTGCTACACTCACTATACCATACAAACCATAGCACACTCTACTATCCTGTCAGTGTTACTTACTATTGTACTTATTTACGTTGATATAATGCACTATACCAGACTATTCTATCCAATATCATACTGTTCTTTATCACACTATTGTATAGTATAGTATGCTATTACTATACAATATTACACTGCACTTTACTATATGCCATTGCTATTATTACTGTAATATACTTTGGCAGTAATATGCTGTACTGTAATATATTGAACTACTATATATTACTCTGTTACTATACTGCATTACACTATAAATACAGTGTATTCTTACTATACTGTGGCATCTCATACTGTATTGTTCTATTAATCTTCTAGCTATCTGTGGTTTATTATGCTATCCTACACTGTACTATATCATACTCCTCTACTACTTACAACTACAACTATAATACATTGTGTTGTGTATATGTAGAAGTGTAGCTGCACTATCCTCCAGCCCACTGAAAACACATACACTACACCAAATTATACTACTTTACACACAGTTATATTGATAGTAGCATTAGTCAGTACTGCTGAGTAATAGTAAGTACAGTTAGTGAGTATAGCCAAGTATTAGCAAATACAACTTAGTATCATTGAGCACTGCTGAGAGTATCAGTGAGTACAGCTCTGAGTATCAGTGAGTATAGCTGAATATCAGTGAATATAGCTCTGAGTATCAGTGAGTATAGCTGAATATCAGTGAATATAGCTCTGAGTATCAGTGAGTACAGCTCTGAGTATCAGTGAGTACAGCTGAGTATCAGTGAGTACAGCTGAGTGTCAGTGAATACAGCTCTGAGTAACAGTGAGTACAGCTCTGAGTATCAGTGAATACAGCTGAGTATCAGTCAGTACAGCTGAGTATCAGTGAGTACAGCTGAGTATCAGTGAATACAGCTCTGAGTATTAGTGAGTACAGCTGAGTATCAGTGAGTACAGCTGAGTATCAGTGAATACAGCTGAGTATCAGTGAGTACAGCTCTGAGTATCAGTGAGTACAGCTGAGTATCAGTGAGTACAGCTGAGTGTCAGTGAATACAGCTGAGTATCAGTGAATACAGCTCTGAGTATTAGTGAGTACAGCTCTGAGTATCAGTGAGTTCAGCTCTGAGTATCAGTGAATACAGCTGAGTATCAGTGAGTACAGCTCTGAGTATCAGTGAGTACAGTTGAGTATCAGTGAATACAGCTGAGTATCAGTGAGTACAGCTGAGTATCAGTGAATACAGCTGAGTATCAGTGAGTACAGCTCTGAGTATCAGTGAGTACAGCTGAGTATCAGTGAGTACAGCTCTGAGTATCAGTGAGTACAGCTGAGTATCAGTGAATACAGCTGAGTATCAGTGAGTACAGCTCTGAGTATCAGTGAGTACAGCTCTGAGTATCAGTGAATACAGCTGAGTATCAGTGAGTACAGCTGAGTATCAGTGAGTACAGCTGAGTATCAGTGAATACAGCTGAGTATCAGTGAGTACCGTGTCTCTGCTGAGTGTTAATGTGTGTGTGCACCTATCGTATGATTTATTTTAGGATAGGAAAAGTGGTAGAGCAGAGCCCGAGCCCAAACTGAAAACCTCTTTTAGGTCCATCACTTCGACCTCCGACCTCAAACGCCGTAGGGCCTCCGGGGACGTCACGGTAAGGAGATGAAGATCACCTTTCCTCCTCCTCCTCTCTTATTCCACTTCTCTCCTCTCCTCCTCTCCTCCTCTTCTCCCCTTCTCTCCTCTCCTCTCCTCTGCTCCTCCATCAGTTCATCTGTCCCTGTAAAGACCAAAGGAAACAGATTGAAGACAAAGACATCGATTCAGTCTAGTTTGGCCCAGTGCAGTTCAGTCCGGTGTGGTCCTGTCCGGTCTGGGTTCGTGTTGTTGCCGTCAGTCTGGGGGGGAGGGCTTGGGTTTTGGGTTTGGGGGGGGGGGCTGTCCCCTGGTGTCAGGTTTTATTTTCGCACCGTTCACGTCGTCCTCTTGCAAAGGAGAAGTGAGGAGGGTCAGACTGTGTGGTCTCTTTTCTCCTGTGGACCTGTTGTCCTCTCATCCCTCCTCTCTGTTTGTCCTTGTCCTGTCCATCTCCTCGTCCTCCCTGTCCTCTCCTTCCTCTCCTGTCTCTGTCCCTTCATCTCACTGTCAACACTCAGAACATCCCACAAACCTTTTCAGGGATTTTATTTCTGCACTAACGATCAGACCTTGTCCTCAGAGCTCGGCCGGCAGAGACTCGTCCTTCTCCTCTAACTCTTCTGGTTTTCAGTGTCTCGTCCAGGCGACAGTTTTAGGAGCTGCTGAATTAGATCTGTCAGAGATGACGATGGTTCGGGGCCTAAATGGCTTCTTCCTCAGCTAATAAATGAGCGTTGTTACAGCTCTGCTCTCCCCACAGGACTCTCTGCTCGTCTCTGAGGCTCAGCATCGTTGAAATCTATAATTCCCGATCGTTCCTGTTGTCAGTGTAGATGGTCCTGATCAGTCTGTGGCCGCCGCCTGCTTCACTTTTGTTCAGTTTGAAAGAAAACTGTCACTTTTGAGATGAAAGCTGCAGCATTTTATTTTCCCCTAACCTCAAAGAGCAGAAACGTCTTTCATGCACTGTTAATAAAGGTTGTGTCTTCCTGTGCTGAGGACACAGAGGGCTTGGCCTCCTCTCAGCTCAGAGATGTGGGATGTGCCAAATCTTCTGTGATGGACTTTGGTGTTTGGGGTTCTAAATCCTCAGCACCATTCTGCATCCCGACCCCCCTGTTTATTTAATGTGAAGGGAGTCAAAATAGCAGATGAAGTCTTCAGGGATCAGACTCTCGCTCTGTCTGTTACTAACATTAACATCTTTTCATTTCTGCTGCAGGTCGTTTCTCCTGGTTAAGCTGTTGTAATGTTCAGTAGCAGACAGAGGGGGCAGTGTGGGGGGGCAGCGGGGGTAAAGGGGCTGAGGTCAGACTCTAACTCATTTCTCTTTGTGATCATCTCTCTTTATTTTCTATATGAGTGTTTTTCTCTCAGTGGATTTGAATGGTGTCCAGACTCTACATGCTGTGCTACACACACACACTGCCTCTGTCCTCCTCTGCAAGCACGACTGACCTGTAGACTGAAAACGCAACAACACTCAGGACTCAGCTTCCTGCTCAGAGTTTGGTGGTTTGGCGGCAGGAAGCAAAGAAACTGACCAAACCTCGATGGGTCCTCTGTGACACACGGTGTCTGCAGCTAAAAAGCACAGTCCAGTTTCCACACAGAGACTTTAAACGTTCCTCTGTGCTGCCGGAAACACAGAGATGTTGGTTCATCCGTCCATCTCTGCTGCTTCTCCAGGTGCAGGTCACGTTAATTCGTTCATTTTCCGTCATATTTTCATTCTCTGGCTGGTTTGAAACGGGATTAAATTTCTTTCTGTGTCATAGAAAAGTCTGAAATGTGACTGTGAACATGTGAAACCTGAACAAATGAGAAGTTTAAAATCAGACTCACATTAAATCACTGATGTTTAGAGCCGTTTGTTGCACTGTGGATATTTCATCCGACAGAGCCAGGCTAACTGTTTCCACCTGTTTCTAGTCTTTGTGCTAAGCTAAGCTAACCATGTCTCGAGAGAATGAACGGGCAGCGACAGCTGTTTGACTCTTTAACAGCCATCAAACACGAGCGATGTAAACTCAGGTGAGTGTCGGCTTGTTCGTTACCTGGGACGAGCTCAGACGTCGACAGGTGTCCGATGCTTCACTCAGTCTGGTGTCACATTCTGCAAACAGCAAAACCACAACAGCAAATACACTTTGGAGGAAACGCAGTCGTCACGTTTCAGTCATGGTTCTGTTCAGAGGTTACAACCACAACACAACTTTACAACAAACAACCCACAACAGAAACTGAAACCGTTTAGGTCTTTGATCTAGATCTGACACCGGGTCCCTTTGTAAGACCAGGACCGGAGGGTGGAGGACCTGTTACAGCGGATATTCTACGTCAGTGGAGCACATTTAAAACAAGCTAGTGATTAATCCAGTTACATGCACCCAGTTCTTCTCAGTCTCTGCTGATCTGGGTTCAGACAGACTCCAGAGGAACTGATGTAGAGATGAAGTTGATCAGAACATTAAATTTACTTTTCATTTTCCGCATCATCAATCAGTTTTTGATGGATCAGTGGTGTTTGAGCTTGTTTCAGTCCCACTGATGGGAAAATGTCCGACCCCACCAACACCGAGCTCTGCCTCAGCTCAGTGTTTCCAGCCTGTTCAGGGTTCCTGCTGCTTCACTGCGTTTAGCAGCTGGGTCCCAGTCAAACCAGTCACAGAATGAACATCTACAAATTATTATATCATTAGATTTAGATCAGATAAAACTGATGAAACCAATACCAGTGATGTAAGACAGCAGAAATATTCATTCAAACGCGGTGCAGTAAAAACAGAAATAAAAAGATGGAATCATGTGAAAGTGTTTTCTAACCAAAGAAGATTCAGTTTTCATGTGAGACGATGCCGTGTTTTATATATATAGATCATTTCTAAAAACCTCTGTTACTGTCAAACAAACACCTGGACTGGATTATCTATACCTGCACACTCTGTCCCAGTCTGGATCCACATCGCACCAGTGCTCCCAGTCTGGACTGGAGTCCTGTATTGGACAGGCTCGGTACAGGATGGGGGTCTAAATCAGAGCCACAAACTCAGACGCAGGATGGTGGAAAAACAGACGTAAAACTACTGAGCTCATGAATCCAGATTATTCCACAAAACACGAACCACAGGATGACATAAGTTTAACAGGAAGCCTTTATTTTGAAGGTCTGTAATCTTACTAAAGATAAGGAGCAGGAAGAGTGAACGGCCTCCGTCCTCGACCTGCTGAGCAGCAGACACACACGCACAGGTCTAATATCTAAATAATCATTTAGAGCAAAAACAACCTGGAAAATTTCAAACATAACAACTTTTTATTTTGGCTTAAAAAATAAACTAAGATGATTCTTTAACTATCGAGCTGATCAGTCGCCGACTCGCTGCAGAATCTGACTCCACCATCTTGGCTCTGAGCTTGGTTCCAGTGTGTGTCGCAGTGTGAACAGCTGATGTGTGCGTTGTATTAATGAATGTGTGTTTCTTTTGCTCTTTTTCCTGTTTGTCCTTCTGACTGTAGCCGTACCCGACTGACATCACCGGCCAGCTCAACCTATCAGATCCCTCCGTCAGCACCGTGGTCTGAGAGAGAGAGAGAGCTTCACTGCTGCTGCTGAGCCTCACCACACACACACACACACACACACACACACACACATTATATAAACACACAGTTGGACAGAATGCGCTTCCTCTGAGACAGGAAGGAGATTCGATGGCATCAGGTTGTTTGGACAGCGTCTCTCTCACACACACACACACACACACACACACACACACACACACACACTCACCATCTGTCATCCCAAACTCCTCCACCCACTTCCACCTTAAACACACACACAAACACACACTCGCCTTGTTCTGCTTGTAGCCATCCACCTCCTCCAGCCAGAAGGTCTGTTATTTTGAAAGAACTGTTTCAGGCTGATTTTATTTTGGTAGATGTCTGTGATGTTGTACAGTTTGTTCTGTTTCCTCTCTGTCACACTGATTGATCGCACCAGTTCATCAAACGTCCTGATCAGTTTCAGGACTGGACACACACACAACTCATTCATCAGGAGCCCGGTCAGAGTGTAGGCGTGTTGAGCCTCTGGGACAGGAAGGTGTCCTTTAACATGGAACCACAGTTGTACCCTGGATCACTGACCCACTGCGGGTACTGTAGAACCCATCCACATGATGACAGGATGAAATGGGATTTTTCTGGAAGGAACCCAGCAGCTTCATTCTTCTCATGTATTTTTCTTTTTGTGTCCAATCTAAAAACACTGGATCTGCCTGTAAACAGTGAACAGTACCTGTCGATCACCTGTGATCAGATAAATGAACCATTAATGATATTTATTGATTTTATTTATTGAAGAAACCTTTAAGAATTTCTTGTAAATCAGCAGTCTCATAAAATGCTTTCTGATCCAGAGGCTCTAACACTGACCCCCACCCCCCGACAGCCCTGGGGCATGCTGGGAAATATAGTCACTTCTCCACCTCCACTATGTCCCTGCTGATGATGTCAGTCTCTGTCTCCCTCCACAGCACTGCCAATAACAGAAACTGATGTCCTGTGAAAACCTCCTAACTCCTCCCAGGCCTGTCCACACAGGCCCTCTGGAGTTAGGAGGTTTTCACGCTGCAGAAGAAACGTAGACGACGTCCACAGATAATCCGTGAACACACGAGAGCTGAGAGCCTCACTGAGAACAAGAAGAGCTCAGAGTAGAAGCTCAGCAGCGTCACACCCAGCTGATCGCTTCCAGCTCATCCATCATCTTTAGTTTGGAGTCAGATAGAAATTCTTACAGGGCAGAATTAACTGTCATACTCTCCATAGTCATCAGTATGCAGGAGAAGACAATAACACAATCAGATCAGACAGCCTACAAAAAAACAGCGTATGTATAAAGACAGTAAAGAGGAAGTTGCAGTGACTGAACAGTGTCAGCAAGTTCTGAGAAAAGCTGCTGAAATAAAGAGCGAGGACAGAGAAGTGACAGGGTTGGTGTGTGTCTGTGTCTGTGTGTGTGAGTGATGACGCACCGAAAAATCAAAACTAACATAGGTAATGCTCAGGTAGCAGCCAAAGCTAACAAGCTAGTTTTTCCTATCCCATCTCTGAACAACAAATATAGAAATATTTGCTGGTCTATGTAAATATGGACCAATGAGGCTAACACTGATGCTAATGTAGAGAGTAGGGCTAACTGACGTTGTTATTTTCCCATCAATTAAACCAAAATAGCTAATGCTGTACCTGAAGCTAATCCACTAGCTAATGCTAACTATAGTTGTATTTTCCTGTCAATAAACCACAGAAATAACCAGATTTATTAAGTAAAACCAACAGTGCTAATGCTGATGTGCTAGCTAAGGCTAACTCTGCACCAGATTTGTGTTTAACTGGGCTGAACATGAAGCGGCTGACTTCAGGCCTCCGTGTTCAGGCTCTGATTATGTAGGACGTGGATCATGTGTGACTAATGCTAATGCACTATTTTAGGCTAACTACAATCTGTTTCCTGTCCTAATGGTTTCACAACATTTATTAACTGTACATTCATAACAAAGTTTCTGAACATTAGCTGATGCTAATATCAGTTGTTTCAGCCTCTAAAACAGTCATTTGAAGCTTTCTGAGCATTTCTGAGACCTGCATGGCTAAAGCTCTTTCTAATGCTAAAGCTAACGGTGGTTTTCCTGTTGAAACAGTGTGTGCTGCTCCCAGATCAGATCTCCAGCTGCACTGAGACTCTCCAGAGCTCAGCTGGATTTTCTGTCTGGGAACGAAGCATTTTCACCCTCATCATCGTCATCATCCCCATCATCTTCATCATCCTCATCCTCAGGTCTGTGC
The DNA here is from genome assembly GCA_016801885.1 of Toxotes chatareus. Lineage (NCBI taxonomy): Eukaryota > Metazoa > Chordata > Actinopteri > Toxotidae > Toxotes > Toxotes chatareus. The sequence goes on from CM028882.1 coordinate 27,021,979, forward strand.
AGACTCATTCTCATACACACAGACTCAGCTGTATTTATCAGCTCTGAGTCTGTGCAGTAAAACGTGTTCTGAGTGAAGTGACTGACCTGACGTTAGCTCCGCAGGTCTTATCAGGTGAAGGTCTGACAGAGTCCATCACTGTTCCCTAAAAACAAATATTGATTTTAGTTGGAGAGCGGCTGACCTCAGTCTGTGGTTAGAATTATCTGACAGAGCCAGGACAAGTCTTCAACAGGTTTTTGAGTTTAGTGGTGAAAGAACGAAATCATGAATCCTGCACTGTAAGATGGTGACAGTCCAGTGAAGGTAGAATCAGGAAAATGAATTAAAAGTAAAAGAACTTCACAGAATAATAAACTGTAAAATGATTTCATCACATTATTACTCATGTTTTAAACTGTTGTGTATAGAACTGCAGTTAATTATCGTCATTAATCTTCTGATCATTTAATGATCCAGCGATTGATTGATTGATTGATTGCAGTTGCTGAGATAATTCAGTTCATATCTTCATCTGAGAAGCTGGAACCATGACATGTTTGTTTAGAGGTGTATACTGTCACACTGCTGTCAGTGCTGACACACGTGTGAGTTTCATTTACAACACAGCATCACTTTATACAGCTTTCACAGGCCTCGTGCTAAATGCTTACTTTGTGAAGCGAGTCCAGGCTTCAGCTGAAAGCAGGAAAAAAGCAATACGTCCTCTGAAAGTAAAAAACAGCAGGGAGGGTTCGGTGCTGAGGGTCAGGGCTTTGACAGCTCCATCACTCGGCCTCTTCGTCGTTCTCAGTGACGTTCGGTTCTTTGTTTTCACACCTGCACCTGTGGACGCTGACGTTAGAGCTGAGTTGCTGCATGAACTCGCTTTAAACCTCCGCCTTTTAATCAGTGGGTTCAGATATGGAGTCTTTTTAGAGACAGTGTCCACACTCTGGGACGATGCAGAGACACACAGATACTCACGTGACGTCTGCGTCCAGGAAGCAGCTCAGTCCATCAAAGTTCATCGACATGATCGTCGTGTTGTTTTAAACGTTCTCACACTTTGTGTCCGTCACAGTGAACCAGCACCTGTTGGTTCACTGTGACGGACACGAAGACTGTGTGGAGGACGTACGAAGATCAGGACTGGGACACCAGAGACCAGGTCCACATCCAGAGTCCCTAGAAGACTTACTGTTCAGATGTATTATCACATGTATAATGTTAGAAATAGATTCATTTTGCTTCACATATTTATTGATTGACTTCGTCTGAAATGAGAATGTGGTTTGAAACAGATGTGAACCAGGATCCGATCCTCTCAGCGTGGCTCTGTGTCGCTGCAGCTCACACGGTTCAACAACCGTGTCAGTTTCTCTAACGTCATTTTTTTTTTTTTTTAACTATTTCATTGGTTTGTTAAAGATGATGATGAAGATGGGGTCGTCTCTGCTGTTTGTGTTGAATCTGTGGACACTGATCTGAGGTCTGACGTTTGTTTCTCTACAGACGTGATGTTTTATTTTCACTTCCTGTCTCATAAAGACTGAAACTGTAGAAGAAGAAGTTTCCCTCCTTCCTTCCTCTGTGCAGCACTTTGTCTGGGAATGTGAACGCTTGACCTCTGACCTCTGCGCGGTTTGACATGAGCTGCACAGGTTTGTTTTGTTTTTCTCTGACACATGTAGCTGCTCGACTCGGAGCTTCTGCTGTTTCTCACCAAACATAAAGACTCAGACTCGTTTTCATTTCCTGTTGTTTCTGTTCTTAATAATCAGTTTGTCACTTTTAACTTAGTGTGAATTTCAAAAACAAAAAAATATTTTTATTATTTTACTGATTTTTCCAGAAAGTAACAGAAAATGAAGGAAATTCACCGAAGGCTCAAGTGTCACATTTAAAATGAATTCAATCCAGTAAATGTTCAGCTGAATCTGTTCAAATGTAAGTTTCCAGTAATAAATGAATATTTAACATGAGTTGAACTGGTTTAACTGGTTTTCTGCTCTGACTTTAGCTTTGTTTTGTTTTAATAGATTTAAAATTAATTTTTAACTGAAAAGTTTTCCTTCACGGATTCAAAAAATGAGAAATACACAACTTAAAAACGTGGAGCGTCCCAGAGTCCAGGGCTTAAAGGACACGTTTAAACATTTGTATTTAAAAACTGTGTGATTTGGTAACAGCTGAAAGTTTTCACAATTTTTCCTTAAAGTTTCAGTTTTGTCAAAAAAAATTATCAAGAAATTTAGAAAAAAGTTTCTCCTCTTTACCTTCACCTCACCTTTAGTTTCTATTTTCATCCTTATAGAGAAATAAGATTAATCATCATTTTTGTTGTTTTGTTATTAAAACTAAATGAAGGAGTAAAGGTGCAGATAAACCTCAGAGACTGACTCATCTTATTGAAAGTGTCATTCTAACCTGTTTCCAGGTTAAAATCAGGTGGATTCAAACGTCGTTAAAGTTTGACTTTTCCGTCTGTTTGAAGTTTCACAACCGTGTGATCAGAGTTCAACAGAGAGTTCAGCAGAACCGTCAGGTATCGACTGACTGCAGCGTTTCCCACAGAGACAAACCCATTAATGTTCATCCTTCATCTCACGAAGAAGAAAACACATCAAGAAATAAATTACACAGACACACAGATGAAAAAGCAAAAATACAACAATAACACAACCACTGAGTGGAGAGGACTCTGCTGCTTCCAGCATCAAATTTATTTTGAAAGTCTGTAACTTCCTGGTTCCCCGATCACAGAGTCTGAGTCTGGGGGTTGTGATGGGGGTGTGGTGGGAGGTGATGGGGGAGATGCGGGGGGGCCTCTGACTCGTGTCCTGGCAGCAGATGATCATTGTGTGTTTCAGTCTCTGCACTGTTGTTGACTCTCAGTCTGAAGGTCCCTCCACTCCGGCCCCACCCCCCGTCCACCTGACTAATGACATGATAGAGGACAGGACGCCTCCGTCCTTCCATCCACCTGCACCGCTGCTGGACAGATCACTGAGCCTGTTAACTGGGTAACCTTTTAACCAGTTAACCAATGCGTGCCAGTGTCTGATTACTGGGATCAATAAAATGCTCATATCAGCACTGAGGAGCTGCTTTCTGCTCACTGATTGATTATTGATCAGTTATTGTAAAAAAAAAAAAAACAAGAAGAAGAAGAAGCCTCAGGTGTTTGTTCCACACCACAGAAGAAGAAGGAAAGGATACCCAGGAAGCAGAGCAGCTGGGTGAGTCTGATCCAGGTTTACTCTCTGATCACTTCCGTCAGTTTGTTGTTGGTGTTGACGTTCAGGAGAACCCGAGGCGTAAATAAAAAATGCAGATTCATGTTATGTTTTTCATTTGAGCGCCGCGGAGCCCTCTGAGTCCGTTATCCAGTTTCTGTAACACGTGAAGTGTCTCTGGCTGTAGGCTACCTGAGAGACAAAACTCAGGGCTAAACAGAAGGCCTGCCTGATGAGCTCTGCTCGAGCTGGTGACTGAAGGCAGCCAAGACTCTTCAGCTCAAATCCTCTCTCATCTGGACTGTGGTACCAGAGACACGTGTCCTCAGAGCCTTCAGAGACTCCTCCTCTGGTTTAGGGTAAAAGTGAGGACACAGTAAATGACACGAGGACCACCAGGGTCCTGACAGTTTCATCCTGATGTAAACACGCTCGGGTGAAAGCTGAGATCTGGGACTTTAATGCAGAACCCAAGACTTTATTTCAGTCAGAGCCTGAACAACACAGCATGTGGAACTGTCCCAATACTTATGGCCTGCACTGTTGGTTGCGTCAGGCTCCTCTAATGAAAGTGTGTGGAGAACACACCTGTTTTCAGTGGACAGTGTTTCCATTGTTGTTGTTGTTGTTGTTTATTAGGCTGCAGTCAGTTCTGACTGATGTTATTTGTCGTGATGTAAATAAACAACAGACTCCTCACATGTAACTTATGTGTCATCGGTCAGGTGGAGATGTTAACATGGAGCCGGCAGCAGTTTCAGCTTCCTGTCCTCCTTCCTCCTCTCTGTGGTCGTCACGGTAACACTGAAGCCTTTCAGCCTGTTGCCGTGGTAACCACATGGTATTTTTAGAGCTGATGATGAAGTGAAGAGGGAGGAGAACACATGAAATGGTTCTGAATCCATCATTCAGCTCCTCCTCCCACCCCCACCCAGCTCCAGCTGGACGAGGATGGTTTAGCCAAAGAGCAGAACCAAACCCAGGACAGCTGAGGCGTTTTCAGGTGATTTCAGCAGGATGAGTCACAGACTGTAGCGTAAACTGGTTTTAACTGGTTTTAAATGGTTTTAAATGGTTCATCTGCAGAGTTTAAATTAAAGGACATCAAATGAAACCTCGCTCCATCCACATCGGACCAGGTCCAACAGATCGAGCTTTTAATGCACTAAACCAGATCAAGATCCGTTCCTGACCTGAACCAGGTGCTGTGAGGGTCTGAACAGAACCAGAACCAGTTTCCTGATGCTGCAGTCTCTGCAGGTGGATGATGAACAAACAGGTGGTGTCTGAACATGTGACTGACTCTGGTTTGCATCGCTGATGAATGTGTGTGGATGATTGATGATTGATTGATGATGGGTGTGGTTACCTGTCACCTGGTTACCTTACTTGTTTTTTACTGTTCACTGAAACAGAAGGATGAATTGATTAGTGAAGAAACTAATCAGCACATTAATGAGGAGCGAAATAACAAAGCATTGATCCAACGCTTCCTGCACACACGTAAAACTGACAGGCCTCGAGTTTTCTGAATTTAGTTTTAAGGTTTTGAGAGGGTTCAGGGTACCCTGAGGACGTTCCGGGTCCTTGAAGGTGAAGGTTTTGCTCCTCTGTACTTTGACATCAGAGCTTTTTGAATTCAAGGCTTTTACTGCAGCGGGGTGTTTTCACGTTGCAGCGTTTCTCCTTTCAGCTGAGAAAATTGTTTCTGAAGTTTCTGACTTTCACCTTCAGTCACGTTTCTGTTTTTCATCTTCACAGACCAGCCGAGGGTCACGTGAGACACCAGGCACCTCCAGGATTTCCAGGACCTCCTACCAGCAGACTCACAGTCTCTCCAGGACCATGTCTTCATTTCCAAACGGATCTGAACTCAAACCATCGGGACTCAAACGCTTCTGTCTGTGGCTCCATCACTGCTCCTCTCCTCCTCTGCCTCCCCCTCCTCTTCCTCTCCCTGTCAGCGGCGGTGTTCCCCCCTCCACCCCGGTGTCTCGTCGTCTCCCCCTGCTGGTGGTCCTGGTCCTCTGCAGTCTGCTGCTGATGCTGCTGCTGCTGCTGTGGAACTACCACTGTCTGTTCATCTCCCACATCTGCTCCCCGCCGAGGGAGGAGGCTGAGGACGGGGGAGGCGAAGCCGTGATCCCGTAGAGACGCTGGTGATGGTGCCACTCACCCCAGGACCACCTGAAACTGGTCTGACCTGGTCCAGATGAAGGCTCAGCTGGTTCAGACTGTAGAATACTTTGCTCCTGATCTTTAAAAATCATCAAATCAACAGTTTCATGTTTTAAAACCAAAATATTTTCATATCAGTCATTTTTCCACTTCATGGGACATTTTCAGAAGAACACAGCTGCAGATTCTGAATTAGTTTTGTTGAGTGACACTGATCTGAGCAGCAGGTGCAGACCTCCTGATTTTTCCCATAATGCATCAGAGCCTCCCTGCCTGCACGGTCACATCTATCAAACTCGTGCTGCAGGTTTTTGATTCAAACTTCGTTTCATTTTCTTTCTCAGACACACACGAGGTTTCAGCTGCTGATGAAGCTGTTTTCCTGCTTTACTTTTATTTGAAAGAATTTAACCTGTAAACAAGTTTCACATTCGTGTCAGTGGTGAGCTGCTGCCTGTGGGTCACAGAGTGAACGACTGGGACTGAACCAGCTGAATGAATCCTGACTCTGTTTCACTGTGATGGAGAAAGTGTTGAATTTCACGGCGAAACATTTGGAGAATGATGACAGAAATAAAAGCAGGCGGATTGAATGAGCTGATACAGAGTTAAACCTGCTTTTTATTCACAGTTTACTGTTTCCCAAACATCACACACACACACACACACACACACACTTTACAGTTAATGAAAGTCTTGAAGCAGAGAACAGCTAAAGTTAAGTACATGCTTCTGTGTCCTGTTTGGACTGTAATATATGTTCAGGGGAATCAGAGCTGCTGTTAACCTGCACAGGTAAAGACCAGGTTCACCTGAGAGCCAGTTCAGACTCGTTCAAACACACAAAGAACAGAAAAACTCAACAGCAATAACTGTTAGAGTGAGTGTGTGTGTGCGTGTGCGTGCGTGTGCAGCAGACATGTTGTTAGATCCATGAGGGAAAAGCAGAGAGAGCAGACTGGAGCGTCACACCAGGGGCCACAAACCTTCCATTACAGCTCTATTCCTGTCCCACAGACGAGCGCCGTGAAGCAGCGAAGCTTTAAACATGGCCTCCCACACACAGGGTCACCCAGGCTCAGCAGCAAGGACCCTGCGGTTCAGCCTGGGTGACCCCCGCCAAACTGACACCATGTGCATTTTAGGGTTCCTGGAATCCTTCACGGACCTCTGGAACCTTAGTCAATAAAATCCTCAAGAATCCATGGAACCTTTTCAAGTTCTGTTTCAACACTCACAGAAACCCCTTCAAGAACTCCTCGAACATCCTCACAGAGAAAAAAGAAACCCATTCAAGGAACGGTAACACTTTAACACAACCCAAAATGCTCTAAAAAAAAAGCCTGATAAAACACTTAAATCCCATAAGGTTGCTCAGAACCTGGTCAAGAACCTCCATCCTTTCATGAAAAACTCTGAAGGTTCTCTGTAGCAGCCCTGAAGCATACCACAGATAAACCCCTTACGAACCCTTGGAACCCATAGTGAATCCCTGAATTTCCCTGCATCCCACCAAGAACCCCTTTCCAAATACCACTGGAACATCCTCACGGATGCTTAGAACTCCCTCAAGGGCCCTGCAACTGTTCTGTGAACCAAAGTCAAGGATGTCTAAAAACTGCAGATATTCTTTAAAACTCCTGAATGTACCAAACTCCTTCAGAACATGTGGAACCGAACTGAAGCTGTTCTAGATTCCCCATTCAAGAACCCTGCAAAATTCTCTGGGGGAACTCTGGGACCCTCCAGTCTCTTTGAAAGATTTTAAGGTTCTCTGAGCCCCTTTTCAGAGCCATAAAGATCCTTAAAACATGGAAACCTCAGGAGGTTCCTGTAGGAACCCTGAAACCACCGGGAGGACCTTGGGAACCTTTCCACACATTATCTGCATGTTGATGAGTGTAACAGCTGTCAGGTCTGCAGGGGGGAAGGGAGCGCGAGCCCTACAGCTGCCGCTGCTGCGCGCGGAGCACACGTTAAAAACCGTCAGGTGAGACACAACAAGACCGGAAATAAGAACGCTGTGCCTTCAAAATAAAAGCTAAAAAGCGAAATATTCTCCCTGCATTGAGGTAAATGTAAGCGCTGCAGATTAATACTGAGACCGTTCAGACAGCTAAAATGATGAACTGATGTCACTTCTCTGTCTGACTTTGCCCTAGAAGCCATGTTGTTAGCAGGGCCTGGCTGACCTCTGGAGGGACAACTCAACAGCTCTCAGGTTTTTTAAATGTTATGTTGTTTTTCACTATTTCATGACATTTTATCCACAGAATGATGGATTATTAAATAATTATTAAAGCAGCTGTTGGTTACAGCCTTACAGCTCCCTGTGATGAAACACAACTTTATAACAAACAAGCTAAATATAAACCGAAACAGTTCAGATCTTAAAACTGGAATTTGACAGGGTTTACAAAGAAGGGACATAAGATGGAGGATGGACGGCTCCTCTTAG